>VZTU01019837.1:0-45062 GCA_013400835.1 Zapornia atra | reverse complement strand
AGATCCTTACATTGCTTCTTTCTTTCTTTCCTGTTCCCAGTCTGACTATTGTGACTTGCTTGAAGAGTCATCTTCTTTCGTTGCTTAAATTGCCTAATATTTCTTACAGGGCAAAAAACAGCAAAAGGTTGCCTACCTGTATTTTATATAGATTAACATTTTTTTTGCTCAGACCAAGTCCTTGAGCAGCTTTAGACAATCTGCAGGAAAGCTGAATTTCTACCCTTGCTGCCTGTTGTTGATACTGTAGCAGTGTCATGAACACCATGAAACTCACTGAACCTTTGGTCTGGTAGGAACAGTGTCTTTTTTTTACTATTTGTGAATTTCTTCTCTTGAGAGCTGGAAGTAANNNAAAAAAAAAAAAAGTGAATAAAACAGTGCTCACCTTTCATACACCTTATTCCTATCTTCAGTGCCTAGGATACTCTGAATGCCAAAATATGAGAGCTGCCAGGGAAGGGAACATTACTTTGTTAAGCCTATTTCTTGGACACTTCAAATGAAAGTTATAACCACTGGATTGTGCAAGAAGCAGCTATAGCTGCAGAATTGTTTGAAGTTTTCCAGGAAACAACCTCTTGTTTGAAAACACTGTAGGTCCCAGTCCCACCAATACATTTTTTAAGCTCTCAACTCACACACAGTGAAGAACACCCAAGTTCAAAACATAGTAAGCCTTAATGCAGGCAAATGCTGAAATATGGAAGACTAGATCAATTCATGTCCTGATAGCATCTATTAAATAACCAATTTCTTTCACAATTCTTTGCTAAAGATAGAGGGTGGTTTGCAGGTGTCAGCCTTCTGAATAAGTAAAAGCAGAAATTAGTAATAAAAACTTATACTATCTTCAGAGAAATTAAAGAGAAATTCTATTAGGGAAGATAAAGACTCCAGAGGAAAAAAGTGAAAAGCTAAATAATAAGAGTGAGTTTTTTCGTACACTGTGGAAAACAAATTGAACTTTTGCAAAGCTTTGCCAGAAGCCTTGTAAGAGTGAGCCTAGAGAGTAACAAGAAGATAGTAACACAAGTCATGTGTCCAGCACAACATTCTCTGAACATGACAGTATGTACATTCAGTTTTGCTTGGTTCATGGACACAGAGGGAAAACTCCCCTATTAGATCTGCTCTGCAAGAAGACAGAAAATAAAAAAGGAAAGAGCCACTAGTCTGATAGCTAGCTCCTGTCTTTGAAATGTCCCATTACATATTCGTTTTGTATGAATTTCTAGATAAAGATAGTTACTTTGAACTTCTGAAATGTGTTGGAGAAAGAAGATGATTTATTCTTACTGTGTGAGATAATGAAGTACTTCCCAATCTTTCAGTCACCATCAGAAAAATAGGGAGACATCTGCTCTGTATATCTCAAGTCCAGGTATCCTGTACTTGAGGCCCAAAGAGCTGTCTGAAGCAATAACTAACTCACTGTTAATTTTTAATTACCTTAAAGCACTTCACAGTTCCAAAGATTGTAAATCCACTGGAGTTATAGCAATGTTAATATAGGCCAGTGAGGTATATCTTCTTTTACATCAATCCACAGGAAAATGATAGGAAAATTGGCAGGATACTTTATTTTGTATAGGACTGCTCAACAAGAATTGTATTAATGCTTGTGAACAGGATTTTAAAGAACAGAGAAAAATGCTGTAATTCTTTGATGAGATTACAAATTTTTCAATAAAGTTAGTCTAGAAATTGCAGAAGATTTTGGATGGTTTTTGAACTACTGTGGCATTCTGGTTAAAAGAGTACACCATAGAATCACAATAAGGCATAAATTAATTAACAACTGGCAGAGAGTTAAGAGGTCAGTGGTAAATCAACATTATATGAGAGCTTCCTTGTAGGTCCTTCAGGGTTTAAGTATGTAGTGAGTTGAATTCAACATCTGCATTAATGATATTGAGACAAATACAAAATCATAGACAAAAAAGGTAAAAAGGAATGCATAAATGATAAGTGAAGAAGAGAAAATGACAACCATATTTACATGATATGGTTAGGTTTTTTATGGTCAACATAGTCTTACAAAATATGCTTTTAAAAAAAAGATTAATGCAAAATAATAAGAAAAAGTTAATATAAGACTGCCTTGCTCTATGCTGTAGTCTACAATTCTGTTTTAGTCAGCACAATGTGCTGAAATGGTCCTGGAGGATATATGTGTATATAGGGAAGCACAATATCTCTGCAATACAACAGTACTTAGATTAACATTAAGATACTGTATACATTCCATAATATGGATATGTTAATTAAAACCATATATAGAAATACATGTATGTAGGCATGTGTATGTAAATATATTATTATTAAATAGATTGTTATTTAGCCGGCATGCACAATGGCCATGATTTAACCCCAGCTGGTAACTAAGCACCACACAGCTACTCACTGACCCCTCCACCCACAAGGGGCTAGGGAGGACAACGGAAAAAAAAAACCCTCATGGTTTGAGCTAAGTACAGTTTGATAGGCTAACAAAGGTAGACAATAATAGTCATAACAGCAATCAGGGGATACACCAGGTCAATTTCTCACCACATATGGAAGAGAAAAAAAAAAACCCAACCCAATGTCCAGTCTGTTTCTGAGCAGAAAATCTGCCTCCCAAACAATCTCCCGGGTTATATATGGAGCATGATGTTGTTTGATATGGAATATCCCTTTGGCCAGACTGAGTCAGCTGTACTGGCTCTCCCAGCTTCTTGTCTTAGTGTAGACACTATACCTAGCAACAACTGAAAACGTTTGTGTGTTTTCAACATTATCCTCATACTAAATCCAAAGCACAACACTATACCAGATGCTAGAAAGAAAATTAACTTAATCTCAGCCAAAAACTGGGCAATACTTAATTAGTGAAAAGAACCTACCCAATGCCAGTGGAACCTCTAATATAGTGGATGAATGTGTAAGTGTACCGCTGAGTAGAAAAAGAATAGAGACTTTTTAAAATGGAAGCATGCTTTCTTAACAAGGAGGACAATTTTTTCCACTGAATCAAAATACCAAGTCAAGTATCTTTATGCGTCTTCAGATCAAGACCAAATGCTTTTAGAAAGGATTTATTTTGCTAAATGGGAGTTAATGGAGTTTGATACAGGTGAAATGCAATTGTCTGATATACAGGAGGTCAGACTAGATGATCTAATGGCCTTTGTAGTAAGTCAAATGGAAAAAAATAAACCAAAACTGAACTTAAAACTTAGAGGTGATCTTGATCAAGTTTGCAATATGTTAAAAAAAAAAAACCCACACATTAAGAGTGGAGTCAATGTTCTCAGAGAGTATGCTTATAAAAAACCAAGAAACACCCCTAAGCAATGACATGGCATATTCCTTAAATGCTAGCACACCTGCTGTCATAGTTCAGTATTTTAGCATTGTTATAGCCTATTTAAAACAGTGACAGACACAGTTCAAAAGACGTTGTGTGACCAGCATTGCTCCCAGTGGCACAGTATGTGTTTAGGAGGGTAAAAGTGAGCCATGCACAGTCCCTTGACCTCTGGGCCAAAGAACACCAAACCTTTTTAGTACTGTAGCCTAGCCTTGTTTTTCATTTTATCTGAGACTCAGAGGTGAATGAGTAAAGGTGATTGTTCACCAAAGGTCCCATTAATTGCAGTCTCCAATATCCATCACTGAGGTAATGTCTGTTCCAGATGATCACATCAAGCATTTTACATCTTTTAGGTAACTCACAAAGTTTAGTCAAATTAGACAAATCAGAGCTGCTACTCTGGCCTTTCAGGGCTGCTCTCAGGAAAGACAGTAAATTATGAGCACTGAAAATGTCCCAGAATCTATTTTTATAGATCAACATATCTTGGTTTTACTTAGCTGCTTTGTATGTATTTAACTGTATTTTCTTATGTCATTCTGAACCCAGGATGAGGAGAAACTCGGGCTACAGAAATATCTTCTCAGGATCTTCCAAGAGGCAGTCCTGGATGTCATTTCCATAGAAATATTTTATAAATTCCAGGGAGGAGTTTACAGAACAAACCTGAAATCAACTCCCCTCTTCCCTTTGATCCAATACTCCGAGTTTAGATTGGAGCTAGATTTTAAGCACTTGTTTGCCCAAATCACTCCCCTTCTCTGTCACTGTGATCTAACCATCACTGGGATGAATTCTTGATTCCGTTAGATCTACTCACCTGCACGTACAGGATATTTCCTATACATTAACTTGTCCACAAGTGCACAAAGCTCAGTAATATTTTTCATGGTAATATTGGGCAGAGACAAAAATCTTCAGGTCAGTATTTCCTGAGAGGAGAAGTGTATACCATGGGTCTCTCTCACTCCCACCTGAGTGCACTCACTATTGGGTAAAAAAGTGAAAATTGTCTTCTATGTCATTTCACATTTAATTATAGAATTCTAGGGTTTTACACAGATCTTTTCAGTTTAGCTGGACTGGTTTGCATTAAAAAAAAAAAGAGAACTTAAAATTAATTTCTACTTCATAATGGTTAGCTGCTAATCCAGAATGATAATGAACAAATCAAAAACATGTTACTTAGACAATTTAGCATGAGTTCATTTTCCCTATATCTGTAATGTAAATTGAGTGGAGAAGATAATAAAAATTTAAATAAACTTACAGACTCAAATATAATTTTTCAATAGAATAAAATGTTTTGAAATTAAGTTTTAAAGATGGAGTTGGGAAAGGATGCAATACCTTATCAAGAGCATGTGGAAAATAAAGCGCTCAAATATTGGTTGAAAAAAGTAATTCTTGATTAAAAACCAGTAGCAGATGGAAACATTTATTCACTCAAGACATTACACATTCATTCACAGAGACGCAGATGCTGCTCAGCCTGATGGGCTGTGCATTAGCCCTAAATTAATTAAAATAGATTTAAACATTACTTTTTTCTCCTGTTTAAAAATGTGCTGTCATGTTTAAAATCATGAATCTACTTCAGTAACTGCAAAAGGTGATGAAAACCATTGCCATACTGCCCTGTGCTTGTTTTTGGATAGCAGAAATAAACCCTCATATAAAATATTAGCCAAAAAGCAGTTCTCATACAAGTAAAACTCACAATAATATTGTACTATATGTCTAAGTTATACATTAATAAAGATTAAAATTATTTTAAAATTAAATTGTTACCTTCTTCATTTATATGCTTTAACCACAACTTTTTACTTATGGAGAGTTATGCAGTTTTCTACTAAATCTCATCATTTTTCAAAGGTGCTAATGCAATGCCACAATGTTTATCTTTTAAATCAAAACAGGAATGAATATCTATTGATCTTTGTAATACATGAGAACTTTACTAAAAATGTAACTTGTTATCAGGTCATCACTTTCATTAAAAAAAAAAGTAAAATATTAACTTTTTTGGTATATAAAGGAAAGAAAGGGACAGGACTAGGAAACTTCAGAAATTTGAAAATATAAGAATATCACTTATATTGCAGAACCATGTTTATTTTAGCCACAGGAGATGGTTTATCATTTTTGAAAGCATTAATTCATGTATGGTGTACAAAATATGAATAATTAAATTTGGATTAAATGTCTCCTTTAAATTGAGTTTAATTGTAATCTACATAGCAGTAATTTGGAGTCTTTTTTTTTAAAATATTTCTGTTTGCTTACACCTAATTCTGGTAAAATTTCTATAAATTATTTGAAAAAAATATATTTCTCATACACCACCTGATCAATTTAACATTAATTTTACTTTGTTATTTTTTCTAGATCAAATAATTTCTTTTCCTTAGTTAGTTAAAGAAGTATCAGCTACTAATAAAAATCACTTAGAGTCTTAATTTTCTATAACATTTGGAAAAACCATGTTGAAATTCAGCCATGTTTTCCTTCCCTGTTTGAAGACTTTGCCATAGCGGGAAGTGATCAAAGTGACACGAAGTAGAGACATCTGAAGGAAGATCTGTGAGCATAGATCAACAACAAAGAAAGGTATTTTCACTTGTTCTTGCTGAGCAGCAAAGAGGGTGACAGTTATCAGCTGCCCATAGGCAGTTAAAAAGACACCTATCAGTTACACCTACCATTTACAAAGACACTAATCACTGGTTCTCTTGCATAATGAGTGGGGGAAGGAGACCTCTGCTTCTCTTCTTCGGACAAGACCAGTTAATCTATTTTTAGGCCTACATGAACACCTCAACACAGAGCAAACAATGGAAGAAAAATTAATTTAGATATGACCCAGGTTATTTAACTATCCCAAAAGATATTATTAGTATATCTAATAATAATTTCCAGACTAACAAGGGCCATCCATGAAGGGCAGTGATTGTCCTTATGAGAATATTTTGATTGCTTCTTTGTTTTCTTCAAGTGAAACAAGAGCTGTGAGCATCAAATATTCCGCCAGCACAACTTCAGTTAACTGAAACCCATTATAGAATTGTGAGTCATTATGTTTAACTTCATGCTGAAAAATAGATGGAACATTTTCAATTGTATGTATAGAACAATTTTCCTCATACATATCAGAAATATAGGAAATCTATATAATTCATTATGTCAGGCAATTTATTTCTTTTTTATTGTATAGATCTATATTTTTTCTTGTTAAGATAAAGTATATACTGGTTTTGGAATAGCAGACAGTGAAAAGGAGAAACATTTAAAAATAAACACATCATTAAAATAAACCAAACACAAATCCCTTTGGTCATATATCTAAACTATGCAATTATGGCATTAGCTAGTTGTGATTGTTATTTCTTGGAAGACTGTAATACACATACTGTGGAGATAACATTACAGGATCCAGAGACATCTGTAATATACTTTTTAATCAATACATCTAAGAAAAATAAAATCAAGGCAATGAGAATAATGCTATAGGTATTACCATCAAGGAGGGCTAATGTACTTGTAATACAGGAAAATGCAGTGTGTTCTCGCTGAATGGGGGAAATGCAGTGTGCTTTTTCCCTGTGAGAAAAGACAGATGTAATCACCCTGTAACTTGACAGTTGCATTTTTTTCCCATTTGGCTTACTAGTCAAGAGCAAGAGATGTTCTCACAACACTTGAGAAATTAAGAACAATTCGAGGATGCTGAAGAGACACCCACATCTGTTCACAGAATCTAGTTATGACACTTGAAGCACAAAAAAAATTGGTGAAGAGATATTCAAGCTGATTCCACACAAGCCTGTTTGCATCTAGCAGCAACACAGCCATGCGCATACAGCCTAGTGCAACCTACCAGCACAGCTCTCATCAGCTCATCGCTGATCGCAATGGCTCACTTTACACATCAGTGTAACGTGCCACTGAACTTAGTAGCATGAGTGAGTGTTTGGGGAGAAGTCTACACAGTGAGCACCCGTGACTGTTGTCATAGAATCACAGAATGGTAGAATCATAGAATGCTTTGGGTTGGAAGAGACCTTAAAGATCATTTAGTTTCAACCCCCCTGCCAAAGACACAAGCTTTCTTTCCAGACAAATATTATCAAATGGGCAATCTGGCTCACAGAGAAAGCCTTGACATTTTGGGACCACTGAATGAAAAATAAGATAGCTTACTACTTTCTCTATGAACAAGCTAGAGATAATTTTCTTTAAAATATAAAAGACATTGCAGACTTAAGAACAAATTGGCAAAATAATCAGCAGTAAAATTAGATTAAAGATTAGGTTAAAAATTTGGACACTATTTCTGACCATCAGAGCAGTGAGAATCAGAAACCATCTCTCTGCTGTGATGGGTAATGATAATTAGCAGACTCAATTCCCAGTCTTTTACTGGACTGCAGAGAAGAGCCTGCTCTGACGTAGGCTACTTCCCAGAGATTCTGGTATTTACTATTATTAGGACAGATTGAGAAAAATTATTAATCTAATTTTTGCTTGGTTTGATTATGTTCTATGTGAAATTAATTGCAAATAGGATGTACTTATTTCTGTTATTTCTTTTCCAAGTAGGCATAACCTTCCAGAACCTTGCTTCCAAAAAAGATAGGGAAGAAAACTCCCCAGCCAGGCTCCAGACTCAGTTGGGTGGCAGTGTGGGACAGTGAGCTCAGCAACAGTTGGTAAGTAAACTTCTTGGGTTAAATCACAGAGATTCAGTGTGGACATGACATATAAAACAGACATTGTTCCAATATTATAGAATTCCTTTGTTCCCCTCTACGCTCAAAACTTCTCAGCCATTTTAGTTTCACACTTAAATCAGAAAAACATCTGTCCTCTGTAAGAAAACCATCATAACCTCATAGCCTTTAAAATATATGTGCAATGTGGTATGAAGCTGAGACAGGGGAGGTGTAGGTTGGGTATTAGGAAGAGGTTCTTTACTGAGAGGGTGGTCAGGCACTGGAACAAGCTCCCCAGGGAAGTGGTCACAGCACCGAGCTTGACTGAGCTCAAGAAGCCTCTGGACAATGCACTCCGCTCCATCCTCTGACTTGGCTGGCCCTGTGTGGAGCCAGGAGTTGGACTTGATGATTCTTATGGGTCCTTTCCAACTCTGTATATTCTGTAATTCTATGATTCTAAAACTCCTGTGGAATCATAGGTGCATTGTATCTTCTATCATGGACAGCATAGAACACCCAAAGCAGCTAACAGTATAAGAAAATTCTTGGCAGGAAAACATGACATGAAAAGAGAAACAGAATACTTTAGCTCCAAAGTTTTCTCACTTTAGTTCTCTGTAGTATTATTTCTAAAGGCATTTATAAAAAAATACCTACACTTAGGTTGAGGTGGCCATCAGACTTACACCCTACCAGGTCTGTATGAACCAAATCTTTTCCGACTGCATGGATGCGTAATACTGTTTTATTTTCACTAACTACTTCAGTCCATCGTGCTGTGAAAATAACAAACAGAATAAAATAGATTTAGTACTAAAATGGAAAAAGACCAAGAAAATCACAGGAGCAAGCTTTGTAGCAAAAATCTATTCTAGTAAATTCTGGACTGTCTATTGATATCTTAAATCGTGAGACAATGTTGGCCACAAATTACTATTTTGAGATATATATCAAACTACAGTAAATTACTGTACTTAACAGCACTTCAGTAGGGACAGAAAAGATATAGCTTAGACAGGTTTCATAGATTATCTTCTCTGAACTGGTAGTTCCCAAGCTTGATTTTATACAAGGAGAAGCTATGTCATGTGGAAAAAAACGAACGTGATTTCAGACCGCAGGCATGATGTCAATAGCTGGAGGAGGAGAAGGAAACAGAAGCTGTCTCAGAAAAAAAAATGGGTCAGTGTGATTTCAGTACTTTAGTCCTGAAATTCATTCTGTTGAGCATATTTGTGAATAAAGATAAGCTTGAGACTGTGCTTCAATGCATTCCTGGTTAAGCACCATTTTACTTTACACAGACTTCCTACTACCATAGTACAAATAATAGACCACTGTTATGAAGGGTTTACTTGTCATAAGCACCCCACTTATTAGTGAGTGTGTGCAGGATTGGGATCCTCCAAAGCTATACAAATATTTATGAAAGAATACCTTTATCTTAAAAATAAATGTGTAGATGACTGATATAGAAAAGCCTGATTTTAATCACATCTGGATATATTTGCAAAATCAGCTGCTGAGATTCACTTTTCTGAATTTCTTGGCAGTAATTCACTGTTAAAATATTTTCTTTACATGGTGTCTACTAATGTTACTCTTTATAGCTTACCATTTCACTGAGATTTTTCCAGAAAGGCTTCCTGCTAGCAGAAGAGTAGGGCTAGGTAAATGCTAACTGTAGAATATTCATCGACTATTTTATTGTGACTGTATTCAGCAAATGACAGGATTAATGCAGAAAGTCTGAATCACCTTCCTTTTAGAGATTTTTAAGCAACTCCCTAATAACTGATTATTAATAACTCACAACTTTGAGTTTATCATGCATGCCCACACTATCTTATAAAATATACCCCCAAAATTATTTTTTCTTTCATTTTATTCAGAGACAAGAAAATAAATTCCCCATTTGTTTCCCCTTTGTGACATGAGAAGTCACTAGAAGTCACACTATGCTGTTCTTTTTTCTGATACGCTTTTCCATGTCCAAGTCCTTTTGAAGAAACATCAATCTTATAATTAAAACACATTATTTTTACTACGTTATAATAAAGATTTACCTAGATAACCTGATTAGTAAAGATATGTCAGTGCCTTCATATGGAGATAAATGTCTTTTTCTAGATTCAGACTGAATATTCAAGTATTTCATATATAAAAATAATATAAATTATTCTTGAAGTGTAGAACCCACATTTCTGTCTTTTCATAGAATCACAGAATGTGTAAGGTTGGAAGGGACCTTTGAAGGTCATCTAGTCCAACCCCTCTTCAGTAAGCAGGGACATCTTCACTAGATCAGGTTGCTCCGAGTCCCATCAAACCTGACCGTGAATATCATCAGGGATGGGGACTCCACTACATCTCCGGGCAACCTGTGCCAGTGATCTAACACCCTTATATTTAAGAACATTTTCCTAATATCCAATCTAAATATCCCCTTTTGGGGTTTAAAAACATTACCTCTTGTCCTACTGCTACATGCCTTCATGAACAGTTCTTCCACAGCTTTCTTATAGGCATCTTTCAGGTACTGGAAGGCTGCTATAAGGTTCCCCCAACATATGTCAGGGTGGTTGAAATCCTCCAGCAGAATGAGAGCCTGGGAGCTCAATGCCTCCTGGAGCTGAAGCAAGAAGGCTTCATCAATAGGCTCCCCTTGATTGGGCAGACTGTAGTAGACCCCAACCACAAGGCTCCCCTTATTGCTATGATCCTTAATTCTTACCCATAAGCTTTCAACCTGCTCATGACTATTCTTTAAGGATATCTCTTCACACTCTATACATTTCTTAACATAGAGGGTAATGCCTCCACCCCTCCTTCCTCACCTGTCCCTTCTATGCAGATTGTAGCCGTCAGCAGCCTCACTTCAGTCCTGGGATTCATCCCACCAACGTTCAGAAAACTATGTCATAGTTTTCTAGTAGCATGGTGGCTTCCAGCTCCTTCTGTTTGTTGCCCATGCTGTGTGCATTCGTGTAGAGGCACTTCATCTGGGCCAGCGGCTGTGTCACCTTCTTTTTTCCCCCATGGCATTCCATGGAAACTATTCCTATTTTCCCAGTGGATATTTGAACTATTATACATTAAGCAAGATAGGACTATTCTTTCTTCAGTTTTCTGCAAGCACTCACACTCACACTCACTATTTACTTGCACTTCATAACTGAGGTGTTCAGCTATGTACCTTTTAAATATTTTAATCTATTAAATTGATGTAAAAATATATACTTATAAATGTAGATTTTATACATGACAATAATGATGTAGATAGTATGATCTATAACCGACTATGAGATTCCAGGTTTATCCCATGTCATTTCTGTTAAGACAACAATTCAGATGTATAAGTCTTGCCATCTGGAGAACATTCTGTTTCCCGAGGATCACTTCTGAATGTCATTACAAGTGTTTTAGAACCTAGGACACTCTCTCCCATTCCTTTCCTGCACCAAAAGAGGGATTTTGACCTTCATTTCTGACTCTGCTTGGGACAGGGAGAGCACTCTGTGTCATGCTGGGTTTTGCAGAACGGAAGTCTCAACAACCTGTCTGGCCTGCTCTGGCTTCCACAAATTGGGTTTCCACAAATTGGGATCCAAGCTTTTCCTGTGCACTTTCTGCAGAAGCTTCTTACCTTTAAGGAAGGGTGAGAAGATAATAAACTCAGTCTCTTAACTGAGGGACCTCAATTACGAGTCTAAATAAGGTGGGATATATTCATGTCTAAACATTGCTAGAATTGGGATGTTGGCTCAGCAATGGCATTTACAGATTTCAACACTGGAAATGCATCCAGGAGCTGAAGGTGTATTAAACATAGGGAAGTATATAAAGTTTCTCATTTTTACTCATTTGTTTTTGTCTGGAAGAGGTTTTTTTTCTGTCTGCTGATGCCTCAATCCTTCTTTGTGTCTATCTATGGATAGACTGTGGTTTTAAATGTGTTTATGCCACTGCACTCCTAACTGTTTCACAAGATGTGGCTAGGAGAATTGTGAGTGTATCAATATTGCCAAACCAGTGTCCAAAATTCATGAGTCAGACCATCAAATCTTGAGAAATCTTTAAAACTGTGGCATTAAAGCCAGTAGTTTTCATTTTTTTTACTTGCTTCTAGGGTCATAGGAAGTCAGTATGATTGTTGCAAATTCTGAAAAGTTACATGACTCCAGAAGCTGGAGCTTTAGGGAAACTATCCCCAGGCTTGGGTACCACAGTGAGAGACAGTAACACTGATACTTAGGCTGTTTCTGTACAGTTACTTTAATCACGTATTCTGCTTCATCTGGCGAGAGAGCAAATTAACCCCTTTGAATTTAAAAGCAAGGACTAGAAATTGTGCCTGTGCACAAATCAATTCAGTTTTTCCTGGGCATAAGACAAGTGCTTATACTACAAGAAGCAAGTGATAGTATATCATGCTGGATATCCAGTCTGAAGGAAGTCTTAATAAAAAGGTCAGAGTATATAAAAAGATCATAGTAATACAAATAAAAGAAGGCAATGAAAGACCTTACAAGACTTTATTTTGTAGAAGGCAGGGAAAAAGGGATAGATAAGTAAAACCACATTGAAAAGTGGTGTATTTCAATCAAATTTTTAACCTCAGGCCAGTTACTTCTTACTTTTCTGAAAAAAAAAGAAAAAAAAGGGAATATAGAAGAATATACGTAAATAATGAAAATAATTATTTGGAAGTGAGATATTCTCCATCTATTGAGGACCTTAACATCCCTTTCACCAAAGCAGCAGAAGGTTTCCTACTATGTGAAAAGCCTTGACAGTTCTGACATCTGCAAATTTGATTATGGTTTGTACCTAAATATAATGAGCTTGGACTTGCAGGGCTAGTATCATACATGAAAAAGTCATAGAACAATCATATTATAGATTAAAAAACTGAATTACATTGGCAAGATATTCATATAATGCACTACGGCTCTACAAATACTCATGAAAATCTACAATTTTAAAGACTTTCTGTTACCATACATGCACAAAAATATTTTCATTACTTAACTTTAAAATCTCCTAAAAGACATGGGAAACAGTGTCAGAGTACTCACTCTTCTTCCTGAATAAATTAAAAGGAAAGTTACTAACATTTATTTGATATAAATACCTATAACTGTATTAATGAATATTTCCAAGGTAAATATTTGACTTTGTAGATTTAACTCATAGATTATCTGTAATGCAGACTCTACAAAACCTATGCAGCTTCTTGAACAATCTGTTTATGCAGGAAGGTGCAGAAAAATCAAATCCTCTGCCAACACATTATAACAGGCACTGCTGTAGAACAGCACATGGCCACACTGTCTAAGACAATCAATGAACACAGCTTTATAGTCAGTTTAGAAGGAATGGTTTACTTTATGACTCTGCAGTGGTCGCTCATAAGAACACATGAATCACAATATAGCTTATTTTCAAGCAAAGATTCACCCTAATACAAGGCTCTGGGTTAGATGTTTTGGCAAACATTTCTAGGTCTTTGCAGCAATTACATTTATTATAACTTTAAGGTACCATTCATTCTAACTTTATGTCATATTGGATATATTTGATATATTGATCAAATGTTCAATATGAATCTATATTTACAAATTTTGAATAAAAAGCATTTCCCCAGTGGTGAAAAAATGCCCTAGTACAAAATAATCAGCAGTTTAGTGTGCTGCTTTGATTTCTTAAAGTAGGTGCTGTTCTACCCTGAAAAATCCCTGTGCTGATAGAATTGTGGGCTCCAAATCATTATCACTCAAGAATTTCTGTATCAAATGCTTAGCTTCAAATAAAATGAAGGATGGGTATTCTTTGGGTTTTTTGTTGTTGTGTTGGTTTTATTACAGACTGATTTCTCTGCATATCTTAGAGTTGAGCTGGATGTTCTAGAGTGTTTGTTGTTCTTTTTTTCATGTCACTTATCGATGCTAGTTATAAATACTCTGCAAAGCAAATGAGCTCCCGGCTACATCTGTGCAACACTAAATTCCAAATTAAGTTCTCTATGAATGGTACCATCATCTTATTTCCCTCAACAGGATTGCACAGGTGTATCCAACTAAAAGTTATTAAACAGGTCTGTTGATACAGAAAATGGAACAAAATTTGCAGTTTAGTATTTCCTAGCTGTGTTGGCTCTGCAGGAGAGGAGGCTTATTTATATTACTGGCACAGGCAGCTATTACAGAATGGATGAAGAAAGGAGGTTTTCTGAATAAAATGGTGCTGTTTAGGAGAAGGAAGGGTTCATGCTAGAAATATGAATTATGATCTTTTGCACTAATATTGTCTAATCACAGTAGTCTTTCCTTTGACATGGTAGGACAGGGTTAGATATCAACAAGAAAAATTTTTACAAATGGGAACTTTGTAACCTTGGAGAGAGGTAATAAAACGTTTGTGACTTTCTTGTCAGTTGCATCTACAGAAAAAAGACGTGTAAATCAGTAGTAGATGACCTTGTTTTGGAGTGATCTCTACAGTCATAATACTTCAATTCTTATTTGAAAAGCTACTTCAAAATCTTTTTTTATGACGCTTTTAAGATTTTGCTGCTGTGATTTATGTGATCCTTCAAATTTCTGTATTTTTGCTGTTGCTTGGTGTGTTTCCCTGCAAAGAGGGAATTCCTATTGTAATTTGCTCGCCAACTTTTGCCACTTGGGAAACTCTTGAGAATGTTTAGTGTGCTCAGAATAGCAAAAATAACTTATTTAGAAAATGGAAAAAACAATATGATTTGAAAATATTTTGCTTTCAAATAAGTAGAGTCTTCCAATAAAGGTTTGAGTGACTCTTTTCTTCATGAATATGTCTGCTCCTTTCCAGCTAAAACACTTACCCTGAACTCTTCTCCTTAAATTGAAAATTTATCAGTCAGCCTAAAGTAAAGGAGTTACTGAGAACATGAGATCCTCTCCCGTTACCTCAGCCCTCCCAAGAATGTCAACTATGGAAACAGCAGTCTGTTTCAAAACGTTTCTTCTCTTGAGTGCTTGCATATGTATATTAAACAGCTGTAATTATGCCACACCACCAACCCCCCACCCCCCCAAAAAAAAAAAAATTTTAAAAAGTAAAAAAAGAGAGCAAAAGACCTGAGTCATTTGAAATACCTAAGTGAAAATATACTGGTCCAAAAATCTCATCTCATCACCTAACTCTACATGTTCCTATAATACTTAGACCCTTACATGTGTACAACTTAAAGTTCATTATTGGCATTGACATTTTCAGATTGATATAAAGTAGTTTTTCATAAGACCACTACACTCAACACCAATGTTATATAAAAATTCAAAAGAAAATTTATATAAATTTATATATTTTTGTAAAATTACAAAGAAAAGCTATTTCTTTGAGATCCTTCTCACAGAACAAAATGTCTGATAATAAACAGGTATTTACAAAACAAAGTATCCTAAACTCGGCACAAAAGCAGTCCAAGGAATCTCTGAATCATCTCTGTTGATCCCAAGAACATAAAACATAATGAGCTAACCTGGCTTTGTTTCACTCCCTGTTTCCTGGCTAATTGGTCTATAACAGAAACATGCATCTGCAGCCCTTTCCTTCATTGTCTTGAGACTCTCCATTACTTCACCTAATTTCTGAAAGATTCTGTTTATTAAGATCAAACTAGAGAGCAGGCAACAACTGCCTGGAAAGGCATTCCATCCCTTGCTGCAGCATATAGCTACTGTTACTCTATATGAAGGCACCGGGTTCAAGATCTCACTGTGTGAAAAAGAGAAAAAAAAAAATACCTGTGATTCCTGAAGGCTTTCAGGACTACCATTGTTCTAGGACACATAAAAATAAAAGAGGTGTTTTGCATACTTGCTGATAATCTGTTCTCTTGCCTTGTCAGAACAGCTGGGTTTTCTTCCACTTCTTGAAGACTGCTTCAAACAAGAATTATAATCTAGTTTTATCGTATGATTTACCATATTTATCCATATTCCTAGAATTATAATCTATTCTTGCCTTATGTTTTGCTGTATTGGCTCAAATTCTAATTATTTTCCTGCAAAGTTGTCATCCAACCACCTTTTCCACTCACTAAAACTTCATATGTTCTGAAAGGACTTGACAGGTAAATGTGTGAGATCCAGTCCTGAGGCACATCAATGAAACCCTGGGGATCTCTCACACAGAAAATCCCACAGCTGTCCAGCCCACACCAGTACTGGTGTCAGTTAATGGCTGCTCCTGCACAGCTTTAGGAGCACCTCTGTCAGTTGTGGCATCACTGGGGAGTGGAGTCTATCTGGGTACATCTATGCTGAACCTGTAGAATGACTCCAGCCTAGAAAACCAAACCCTGAGTGCGTCTAGTACCTTAATCAAAGGCTCAATTAATTTCTTTTCTCTGTAAAACTGATGGATCAGGTGGAGCCATGCATACATGTACCCTACCCAGTGGCTGGTACCATGATTTCTGCACTTCCTTAGCACAGTATAATCACTTATTTTTTGAGATTTAGGCAGTGACAAGAATAGAAAGCATACGGGCTACAGCTGTGCTTAAACAACCTTCTGGATTATAATTATAAATGGTCCCTTCTCTTCTACTCTGCTTCTTTTGCTGTTATTCACCATCCCCCTTATCCACTTACATCTACACACAGGTCACTATTTTTATTATGAACTTGTAATGTACAGGTTATTATTTCACAGTTTTCCAAACATTATCTATGACTTTAATGTTGTTAGATGTGAGACTAACAATACATTTGCTGCATTAAAGTTAATAATCCATTGACTTGCCAGATATGACACATCTGAAGTTGAGTTAATCCTCTGTCTCATTAAGCAGTGTTGGGAATGCTATAATCATCCCACATTAGTTTTTCCTCTTAAAATGATACAATTGGAAAACCCAAGCTTACTATGTAAATTAATATACTGAAAATTTTATCTAAGCTCAGTTATATTTCACAGGTGTCTGCATTAAAGGCTAGGAAGCAGTTTCTTGGTGAAGTATCACGTCAATGATCTTGGTCTCAATACATTTTGTGTGGGATAATTACTGGAGGTAACTTATTGAAGAGAAGGCATAGCTTTAAGGAAACTTCCAGGGTGGAATGTCATTGTTATGCAAGGAGTCAGATCCATAAACAAGATGACCTGACACCTTACATGTTTGCAACACCGGAGGAGGTTGGTGTGCTAACTCTGAGAGAAACAGCACAGATAGTGGAGCAAAGTGGAGACATTTGCAGCCAGTGTCTGTAATAACACCACAGAGGTGGAACCCTGATGGTATTGTGGAACTGATACATTGCATAGTTGTTACCTAGCAGTTGTTACCATAGCAGGAGGTTATCCTTCCCCTCTATTCTACCGTGGTAAGGCCACATCTGGAGTACTGTGTCCAATTCTGGGCTCCCCCGGTCAAGAAAGATGGGGAACGACTGAAGAGAGTCCAGTGGAGGACTATGAGGATGGAGCATCTCTTGTCCATAGTCAAACTAGACTGAAGATACCTCTTACTATTAGTGCATCTGCAATCATTATAGTTCAATATATTGAATGTGACCAGATATACGGTGCCAAATTGGCTATCACTCAGAATCTAATCCCAGCTGCCCCCAGCCCCTCTAATATCTGAGGACAAGCTGCAAGCTGGAATACAAGGGGGTTTATTTTCTGCCAAACTTCATTGCCCTTAAACATGACACCTTGCACAAGAATTTATATTTTTTAAATTTGTTTAAGGATTATAACTTAGAAAACATTTCTTCATTCATTGAATGACAAGTAAAATGAACAGTACAGTCTCACTAGCAGCGTAAGTCTGTGTGTGAAAGTGAATGTAAAGAGATAGCCTGAAACATTAAATTCCATTAATTTATATTTATTACTGTATTTTATGGTTGCTTGAACATTTTACATTGAAACTCTTTCAATGGAAAATTGGGCTTTTGACCAAACCAGTATTTTTTTCTTTGTAAAAACTCTGTGCGTTCCATAGAAAACTGCTTTTGTTTTATTTCATTTTCCTTAAAGACCAGAGGCCTGAAAACTAAATATTTTGAATTGGCTATCTTCCTGTAAAGACACATGAAAGCCCAACTGAGGTTCTTTTGGTCTCTGCTAGGGGCTGGACTCCCAGTCAAAACACGAGCATAATATATCACAGCCAGAAGTCATCAGCAGGGGAGACTGTGTTACTACATGAGAAGTTATTCACCAAATGCAGATCTACATTAATGAAGGTATATTTCTTATGCCTAGTTATAAGTTCTGTGGACCATGAGAAATATTTAAGGTTTTAAACCAGTCATGTTTTGTACCAAAAAGAAAATGAAGACAATATAAGCAGGCAAACTAAATAATTTATAAAATATTTTTTAAATGTACATGTCTAGAGAATAGACAATCAAGCCTATACTTAAAACCATACATTTACTCTAAACACCATTAAAAGGGACAAGTGAAATCTCAGCCATCTTGACACTTCCAAAATTTCAGCGTGGCAAAAGCAGCTATGGGAGGTGTTTGTCTTCTGTTTTGTGTGCACCTGCACAGATGCTGACATTGGTTAAGTAATCCATTCAGTTCTGAGTATTAAACTTTGTGGATAAAATACACCATGTGAAGAAGACTAACAGATACAGGCAAAATACAAAGGGGAAATGTATTAGCTTGATTGTTCAAATTTTGTTGATCTGCTCATCAAAAGGCGTATCACAGAGGTATCACTGCATAAGTCAGAATACAACCAAAAAGAGTGGTCTGCATGATAAAGTGCATCTGCTGTGCATGAGTCTCTTCTTAAAAACTGTTATATGGTCAAAATATGAGCACAAACTCAATGTATGCAGCAGTGTAAAAATCATTGTGCCGAGACACATTTGTTACATGAAATGGGACAAACCATTCCCAAGTATGTAAGTTATTCTGTAGCTCCCCACAGAGAATAAATGTCCATGAAGTCAACACAGGAACTAAAGAAAAAGATTTGGCTATTAGGAGTGTCTTTCTTCTGGCTGGAAGTTAATGGGTAAAAGTGATAAAATTAAAACATCGTTTCTAAGTGTTCCTAGAAGACTCTGCTATGCTCTTCTCCTGCCTGGAACCAATACCAGCACATGCTTTCTTCTCACCTGTACAACAGAAATGTAACCATCAAATTCTGATTATAGCAGCCGGTAGGTGCAGGACTAGAGTTGTTTCATGCTGAGTGGTTAAAAATTTTCTTGTAAAGTGTTTTCCATTGGCAAGAGTTGATTCATTAAAATGTTGGTCTTCTCCCCTAGAACATGTAAAATTCTGTAAAATATTTATTGGGATACTTTTTGGATGCAGGCTGAGAAACGTCAGAGGATGACCCTGAATACTCAATAGTCCAATGGTTAAAACATCTTCGTTAGATGTTGTTATCTTTGATCAAAGTCCCTGGGTTTTTTGCTAGCTTATGTGACAAAAGCTGCCACACACAGAAAGGAAGTAGAGAGGTGCACTGAAGATGGGGGAAGTCAAATATTCCCCTGCCAAGCTCCTCCTGGGGCTTCAAAGCAGCCACCATCCTGTGCAAATCTCACCCTACGTATCCCCAAAAGCACAATGGAAGGATTGTGCCCCTACTGCCCACATGGAGCATGATAAGGATGCATTGTCAGTGAGTGAGCCTGGCCCAGCATCAAGCTGAACCAGCAGGCAAGTGGGGCATATGGTCTGGGGACCAGGGTATCTTGCTGGGACTGAGGCACCTGGAGTCATGGTCTACTGGGAGAAGGGGAGTGGAAGCACTGGCCAACTCCTGGAGAGACTTGAGGGTCTGCCAAAAGACCCACTTGTGTGTGTTTGTGTGTGCATGTGTGTGTGCCTGTGGCACACAGCCTCGCTGCCAGTTGGATCTGCAGATATTGTGTTGTTGCAACAGTCTTGCCCCTACTGGGCTTCCAAATTTGTCAGCTCCTAAAGTTTCTATTTCTTTATCCCAGTGAGTGCTCCGGTCACAGGGTTGCTGACTCCTCCTTGGAACAAAAATCTGTACATTTCCCACATTTGCAAGCTAATAAGCCTGTTTGCTCTAATGAGTATTTAGACCCTAAGGCTCAAACATTTACCACTTAATTGTGATATTTTCTTTGCCTTATTGTCTCTAAATAGAGCCTATTTTTGGCACACTGCCAGTTCTTGAGACCTGGCAAATTGATTGCAATTCCCAAAATATTAGACAGCCTTGATTCATCTTAATGGCTGCTACTCTAAGACAGATATATTTATTTTAAATAATGCAAGTTATTCTTCCCTTATTCTGTTGAAGATAACAAATTTTCATTTTGCTTCAATGCAAACCTTCAATGTCCTGAAATCCACTTCCATTCAATTAAGGTACAACAGCTTATACAGTTAATTGCTTATTAACAAGTTGGAGCTTCGTTGCTGTAGCAACTAGTACCTATATGGAAACTGTTCTCAGCTTGTGATATGTGGACTCCTGTTACTCATGGTCAGCTACAGAAAGATCTGACAATTAAGAAAATAAAATTCATTGTCTGCATCTTTAAATATGAACCTCGGTCCACATGTCATAGAAGAGCCATGATAAGTAAAAAAAACGTGGTGGATGAGAATCAAGAAAACTGTTGACAATCAACTGGGAAGGGCAGTTTAAAAAGGCAATTTGGCCCACCCTCTGAATCCCTGTCTTGAGGGATCTATCGCTTTCCATCAATGATTAAAGGAACTTTGGGTGAATAGGCTTCTGATGCAGGTATCTTAACATCTAAAGTTAGGTGAGCTAATTTACAAAATGTTCTTAACAACTAACAAAGGGCTCTTCCCTCTAATTTCTATTATACTTGGCAAGAGCAAATATGAGATATGTATGATATATCTAAAATATCCAAATATCCTTATTCTCATACTTGCATCACGAAGGGCGAGGAGGGAGGTGGGGAACACGACAAAACAAAACCAAACCAAAAATTTAACATTTTAACTTTATTTTCCAAAACTAGTGTGCTTTGGGATAAAAAGGTATACTCATAGTCCATCAGTATCCAGGTCTCTCATTAATTCTTTCCAGAGGTGACCTGTAGCCTGGACTGTAATGCAGCTCAAGAATAAGGAATGGTAAGACCAATATATTATGGTATCTGTTATTTCCTCCACTAAGGACAATTTTTATGTCTTTTATATGTCATTTTTATGAGACATTTACTGCCTGAAATACTTAACAACATGACTGTAATAATATTACTTTTTAAATAGCATTGTTTGATGTAAACAATACTTTGAGCCTCATTATAATGCAACAGATTAACAACAATATTACTCTTTTTAAAAAGCATGTCTGTAACACATTACTGTATCTTTCTCTTAAATAATTACCCTGTTAAGTTTACTGAGCAGTAAACGAAGAGACTGACAATGCTAAAATGAAATCCAATTACAGAAAATAATAAATCAAAAGAAGCTTTCTGAAACTTGCACTCTTACATACTAGAAATTATTATTATTTCCAGTAATGGTGAGTCTCATAGGGATAGGTGTTTCACAAAGTTATTTTTACACTACAAGGTTGGTAAAGCTGTAATGAGTTGTCTTCTGCAAATCCAATGCTGGGGTCAAGTGGCTCATGCCTTTTGCATGCATTCATTTCCAACATCCCCACCTGGCAATTTTATGTGAGTGAACATAAAATTCTTTTGAGGTGTTTGGACCTGGGATCTCAAAATCATTAGTCCCTTTTGAAAACCTTGGCCCTGGATTTTTCATTAATGAATCAGCCTTTGCATATAAGTGCATAAATACATTCCACTCAAGGAAAAACCAGATCTGTGTGTTACAGATGTATGACTACACACAGCAACCAGTTTGGAAGAAATTGCATTCTTCGTTGCAATGTGCACGACATCTGTCTCCACATTTATTTTCTTTGATGTGCTTCTTTTCTCATTCTCTGCTAAACAGATTATTTTCATAGTCTCTTCTCTTTTTTTCTTCTTGGAAAAGTTTAGAGTTCCCTTCAAGATGACAGCTGAAGCCACTTTTCGTTTCTTAGATGCAACAGGAAATTTCTCATCCCCCTGTTTTTGTATAGGCTGCTACCTAAGATTTTTGTGAAATGAAGATAACCGTGTTTCTAACTGTCTCTTCTCATCAACTTTTGCAAAATTTTACTTCACATCCAGTGTTAGTATTTGATTTGCTAGCTCTTGTATTTCTGCACATATGTGTGCAGGTACAAACTTTCTTCAGAAAATCCTTCTTTACAAGAAGACCTAAGAAGAAACTTCACAGCAGGTAAATTAATCGCTATATCTGTTTTTCCTAGGCCTGTCTAAATCTAGATTTGACTTTACCACATCACATGACACATGCTAGTAGGGATGGAGTATGAGTGTGTTTTAGTCCTTGTCAAGACTGTGAGTGAGCTAATACAATGCAAGATGTACATCTGAAGTGCAGATGTGGCAGTATCTGGGGCCCTGAATAGAAAAGAGTTTTGTTTTTCAGAACACCATTTTTTGGAGCTGTCTCTTTCTAAATAAATTTTCTTCTTTCTTTTCTTTTTAAAATAATTTTTCTTATTTTTCTTTCTAAATATTTTTTGTAAGATATGAGTAAACACAAGGATTCAGTGCATTGTGTTTCAGCATAATGAAATGTATGTTGCTACTAGGAAGAAGTTCAAAGTGGTACACTTACAACCCTAACATTTTTCTTCCCTGCTAATTTCACCTTCTGATTGCTAAAACACTCCCTAAGAATCGGTTCAGGTGTAGAAAAAAACCCAGAAAATCTCTGAGTAGTCATAAACCTGGAAAAATCTCTGCTTTTTATCCACGTGAAGAATCATATGATTCCCAGATCTGCCTGAACTAGAGGCAGGTCTTTTTCAACGAGAGCTTAAAATATCTCTAAGAATCTCATTTCATGCAGGAAAAAGATGAAGAACTACAAAGACCTCTTGAAATCTGGACACCAAAAGGCACGTGAATGGATACGAGAGAGAGTACATATTTTATAAATTTCTTCTTTGTATATATAGTCTTTTTTTCAGCTTGCCAAGCCAATGTGACATGAAATAACTAAACTTAGCACTGTCTTACCACGAGAGGGCAGGAATGCTTACCGAACATGTTTTGCCACTCGTTTCACCACTTTTTGTCAGGCGGGTGACTCAATGTGCTTTCTCAAACTCTGTTGGCGCTCTGTGCCTAGGCATGTACCCCGAGCACTTAATAACATGACAAAATGCTTTGACCCAACAGCCTGACTTGTCATTAGTACGGCAGATTAATCCCCCTGGACGGCCGTGGGGCTCAGGGGGCGCGGCTGGGCTGCAGCTGTGTAAGGCTAAGAGCAAAACCAGAGCTCCTCGTTCTGGGCTGGCAAAGGGCAAGAGCCGTGCCAAGGCATCGGGCATGCCAAGGGACGCTGGCGGGTAGGCAGAGGGTGAATCAGTGCCTGCTTTTCTTATGGTGTGCAACAGGAGCAAGAAGACCTTTAAAGAACCTTTTTTTATTCAGTATTAGCAGCAATGGCTTATTCACGAACAATATTTAAGCTTCTCTGTAAGTGAGACTAATTTCGATCAGACTGTAACAGTAGCCAGATCTGAACAGTAGAAGACTGTACTGGACAGAATACTGTGTAGAAAAGTTCCAGACTATTATTAAAGTGAAACAGATTTGTGTGGAAACTCCTGGTTAACTCATAAACAATTTATAAACTGAAGCATTTAGCAGAGCTTGATTAAAGGTTTAAATTTTTGCAACTGTTTGCCAACAAAATATAGTGTTTCACTGTTCCCAAACCATGTTTTGGAAAAAAAAAAAGAGTCGACCATGAGGCCACTCAGAGTTGTAAGATTTTAATCAGCCAAAATTAAGTTCAGTAACATACATGGAAATATCCTTTCTTTTGCTTGTTTTGCTGTCATGTTAAGTAATTTTCTTCTTTTGAATGTCAAAGTTTTCACCATGGAAGTAAGCATCTGTGGAGTTGAGATAGGGGCTGGATAAACTATATTCAATGGGAACAAAGAGAGGGGGGGGGAAAAAAAGAAAAAGTAACCTTACTCTAGTCATAATAACCTTACCCTAGTCATAAGAAAAAATACTTATACAAGTTATTTTCCATTATCTATGCTAGTTGAAGTATATTTTTATATCGCTCCCCTCCAGAATAACAGTGCTCAACAAAAATGTAAGTTGTTCAAATCTAAAGATTCTTTGCATCTTCTGTCATTGGAATAAAAAGGATTTTCCCCAGCCATAAAGTGGAAAAGGGCATTGTCTTCCTATTGTGTGGCTTGGCTGTCTCCAATAAGCTCTTGACTTATACTTAGAGGGTTACATACCTGCTAGGAGATCCATATTCTCAGGATGTTTTACAAATCTCTGTTCCCCAGAGATTTTCAAGAGCCAGGGTGCAGCAGCATGCTACCAGGGTGACTAGGTAGAAAAGTAGGAAACCCTACACGATCTCCTCATTACTTGGGATTTATTTCTTTGGTCTTTTAAATATCCCTAATGGTTTGTGGTTCTTTTTAAAACCCTAGCAACATTCGAGGGTGATTCAGCTCAGACTGAGTAACAAATAGCTGCCTGGATCTGTGTTGAAAAAGGAAAGGGCATAACTGGACAATATGTGCTAAAGTGGAAATAAGTAAATGGTATAAGGGCAGAAAGCCACCGTTTGTGCATTACCAAGATGCACGAAGAAATCAATACAAGTCAGGACTTTGGCAGAAGCTAGGCAACCCCTGTGCAGATGGATCTTCTCTAGCTTTTCCAGTGAGATTTCGAAACCATGAAGAAGGAAGGGTTGTGCTCTAAGATTTTCAGTATTTATCTGAAGGAGAATATCAACCACCAACTTCCAAAGGAATGATGTAAAAGGTGTCTTGCCCAGGGCCTCATAGAGTTACACATGTGGAAAACATGTCATGCTTTGATGACCAGAAGGAATTACTCATTTCCTTTCCTTTCTATTGTATTTTCTATAGCATAAGAACACAACAGGTGCAGTGCCCAAGTCCGGGTGAACCTTATGGCTTTGCTCTGATGGATTTAATTTCTACTAAGAATATGTAGCAAAGAAATGGTAAAAGAAAATTTGAGTAATTGTTTTTCGGGGGAGTGGGGGGTTCAGTGTTTTTTTCATTTTAGGAGATAGACTGCAAAAGCAAATTAAAATAGAGGTAATTTTTTGCTCTGGCATTTCTTTTTCAGGGTTTTTTTTTGAACAATGACAACATTTTGGACATGTTTATTGCCTTGTCTTTGAACCCTTATTCACCTAACGAATGCACTCACCTCTACATCCCTTCTGGTTGTAGAAATCACTCCTTGATTTGTCGCTCAGTGTCTTTCCCATTAAGTGCTGTTCTAGGGAGATCAAATAGGATTTTACAGGATCAAAAACTCTCCAGCAGACAATCACGATGCAATACCTTATACAGGGAGCAGAGCTATAAGAAGCTCTTCTGTCAGTCAGGGCCACATCTAACGTTATTAAAATTCTTACATGCTTTCAGACCAATGGAGGCACCAGGTGTTTTAAAGAACTTTTTGTGACCACAACACCCATTCAGAATTACTGCGCACAAAAAGCTCACCTGTACCCTTTTGCTATTGTCATGGTATGCCAAAATTTAATGTGAGATTAAGAAATAAAACATTCTCCATCCCAAATGCTGCTCTGTGAAGAGGAATTAGACTTCTTCCTAAAATTGTAGCAATTTTACTGTAACATGAAGGTACCTGAAGTTGTCTGGCCTAATACAATCTTTGTGTATATTTATAAAGTGGTAGATTAGGAAGGCTTTTAAATTGACAAGTGCAGAGATGTGAGTTAACCATAACCCAGTCTCTTATCAAAGCAAATCCTGGATTAGCGTGCTGCACTACAGGTGCTCATGGAGGCCCAGAGAAGGAATAGGAGCATCCCGTCCAGATCAGCCAGCAGGATGGCATTCCTCTTTCAGCAGTGCACCAGGCTTAGATTAATTTACACTCTTTATTGACCTACAGCCTGAGAAACCTCTCAAGTGTGTGACTTCATAGTCTTGAAAGAACTACATTTTTCTAAAATTTGGAATTCATTATTTCATACACAAATGCAACTTCCTTAATGTTAGCTCCTCACATCCAGTCTGTTAGAAGCATTCAGATCAAAATGTATATAGCAATACAGTAACATCTTGATCTATCTCACTGTTCTCCCAATGATTTGCTTGCTTTTCTGAATCAATGTTGAGCTGATGTTTTCAGAAAGCTGTGTTCCACCACGATTTTCAAATCTTGCTCTTAACTAATTCAACTTCGTGTTTCTTTATTGTAGAGTTAGGAGTAACATGTACTTGTCTAATATTTTATAAGAATTATGAGATCTTTTAATGACTTATCAGTCATAGGTTTTAAAGAGCATTTGATAATGTACCTTGCAATAAACTTTTTTGAAAATACAGGTATAAAGTGGATGTTCTCTCTATATTTGTCTAGTATATTTTAAGCAAGAGATTTGTAAGGTTGGTGTTCTTTTACAAAAACTGTTAATTTTCCCCTGTTATATTCTATTAATTGTGTCTGTAACTTCAATTTTGTTATATTTTTTATTAATTAGTTTGCATATAATTTATTCATTGCATCCCCAACATCCCTTTTTTAAGAGTCAAGCTTTCACAGAATCATAGAATCACAAAATGGTTTTGGGTTGGAAGGGACCTTAAAGACCATCTAGCTCCAACCCCCCCCACCGTGGTCAGGGCTACATGCCACTAGACCAAGTTGCCCAAAGCCTGAGCCAACCTGGCCTTGAACACTGGCAGGGACAACGACGACACATCCCAACCTCTATGGCAACCAGTTCCAATGTCTCACCACCCTCACAGTTAAAATGTTTTTTCTTTGACCTAATCTAGATCTACCATCTTTTAATTTAAAGCCATTTACCCCTTGTCCTATCACTCCATGCCCTTGTAAACATTTCCTCTCCTGCTTTCTTGTAGTAGGAGTAGTTCCTCTCTTGCTTTCTCTTGCTTTTCAGGTGCTGGCATCAAACTCATGTCATAACATTAATTAAACACTTTTCCATGATAGAAGTAGCAACACATCACTAGGGAACAAAACCTAAAAGCCATATAATCAGCAATATATTGATACAAAAATAGGTAATTAATCAAATTTCACTATTGTTTGTTCCTTCCTAGCAAGTCACATTCATCCCTACAATTTTACGCTTTCTGTCTCAACTTCTCTGCTTTAGGAAAACTACAGAAAATCTGTCTAAAAGCCACAAAGTTATTTGAAGTATTTATAAAAGTTGTAAATAGCATTTTGAGAACACAAAAAGTTTGGTCATTATCCTATTATAGGGATACATAATATGTTATAGAAATATATAGATAGATAGGTATTATTATATTATATTAAAAGAATGTGTGTACAACTTTCAAGGAAAATTTGTAGAGAAATTCAGGAGATAATATTCCAATAATATTTACTGAGGTCTGAGTAGTGACTTCTCTAGGTATCTACTTTGAATCCCAGACCATCTAGTTTCTGAGGATGGAAACTGCATGAGTTGCTCTTTCTCCTCATCTGTTTGGGGGTTTGTAATTTTTCTGAGGTGGGTAAAATCTGAGTTCTAGTAGGGACCACACACAGGGTTGTGAAGAAAGGTCAGCATGAAGGAGGTTGAGCTAATTTGAAGATGGAAGTGCCAGACATTTCATAAAGACATGCTAAAAAATTTTAACTCAGTTTTTCAGGTTAGCAATAAAAATATTTCTGTTGTTTTCATAAAAACTCGAGCTCCTCAGTGCTTTATTAGAACCTATGCTTTTGTTATATCTGAGCTTTTCACCATTTCTAACATCTTCTCAAATTTAAAAGTAGGTCATATATTTCACATTATGTAATGTAAAAATCTGTGCCAAATGTTTGTAAAATGAGTCACAGACACGTTAAAGAGACTGCATCCAAAAATGTGATCTTGAAAACATTCTATTCAAATGATATCTGTTCCTGAAACTATAACCTCCATATGCACCCCAGTTTTCCTACTAACAATCTCACATCCACAGAGCTATGGGTTCCATAGCTTAGCCTTATTTTCTCTGCTTATATGTAAGTCTAGATGTTGAACTGTTTAACCAAGAAGTGCAATAAAGGTAGTTAGGAGAAAAGTCTAGAGTAGTTCTTTCATTGTAACTCACAGTTTGAAAAAGATTAATATCCAAGATTTTCTGAGCTTCTGTGATAATATTTAACCTCAGACCCCATGAAATATTCAAGTGCTATTATCTCACCCTACAGATACTTGGCAGAGTAGATATTTGTAAATCCCTTTCCAAACAGGTGGTCACAGAAACACAGCTATCACAAGGCCTAGATAAAGGAAGGTGATGATGTTTTTAAGTGAGACTTAGCATTTAAGAGCCTAAAACTGTGCTCTTGAAAGATCCTGCTTAATCTTTGGAGGTGCCCAGACAATATCAGCACCTCATTTTTCAATGCTGCATTTCCTCAGATGGCTGAATTTTAGGTCTGCAAAGGCTTAAAAGTAAATCACTGTTGACATGAGTGACAACACCTTGTCTTCTGTCTCATATTTAAGTCTCATCAACAGCAGCAAGCTTGGTTCTCCCATTCATTTCTTCTGTGTACCTCAACTTGAAAGGCATTCTGGCAGCAAATTTGCCAGCATGAAAGGGGAAATATAGGAGAGAGGTTAGGTTGGTACCTGAATGGAACTAGAGGTTGTCAATGAAGTCCTAAACCATCTTTGGATATGAGTCTACAGTTTACCACCAGCATTGCAGGATCTGCAATAATGCAAGATGAGCTCTATTTTCCTCCCCCTGGACAAATTTTTTTAATCACAGCACTGTGATTGTAGTTGCCTATAGGCTCATCTTTCTATCTAGTGAAAGCCTGCTGAGAACCTAGAAGAAATATTACATCCATTACTTGGTACTGATTGGAAGAACATAATGGAATAATCTGCAAAGAGTAACAGAATTAACAGAATACTCAAAAATAGAGAGATGTGTGTAGCAAGGAAAATTCATATCAGGAATTAGAAAATACTTCATGATAGAAATGATGGGGGAGAACTGAAAGAGAGACTGTAGAAATCCCCGTAAGATACTTCTGTAGGTTTGGAAATGTCACAGATACTGTAGATCCTGAGCTGAATATCTATGTTTAGCTCTTGCACTCCTTTCCCTCCTGAGGAATGAAAAAAGGTGGTTTCTTCCTGTTGTGTGCCACTCTAAATATTTTGGAAATTTATAGGAAATATGGAATTTAGGTTCTATGTATGAAATTTTTCCTTAATTTTCCCTCAGAGATAGTGCAATCAAAACTTGTGCTATGGAAGGCCAACACATTAATTAAAGTTACAAATAAAATAAGCCTACAAAAGAAGCTTTATTTATCTGAAGACATTTTAAAACAGACAAACATTCTACAGAGTTTTACTGAAGCCAGAAAGGCTGCTTCTAAATAAACATGACACCATAAATGGTCCCAGGGTACTGGAACACCTTAACAGAGACTTGAGCAATGTTCACATCACTGTACTAAACCAACAAAAGACAGACTAAAAAATCCTAGAGATCAGACCAGCGGCTCCATATGCAGTCCTGTAGAGTAATATGAGCTATTTGGAGGGGGAAATATGTGATAATGTACCTTTGGCACACAAGCTATGCAAGGCTTTGGTGTGGGAAAGAGGTTTTGCTGAGTGTTAATGAAGAGTGAAGAAACTCAGCAATGCTGTACCTGTGCAGACGCATCTGGAGAACCAATAGAGACCACAGCAGACTCCAAGGCTTCTTTAATGTCTCTTCATCAAGGAGCCAAAATATGCCCTAAGGTAAATTCTGCAGCAGGATAAGAACAAAAGCTTTAAAAAAAATTGAAGTTTACTCCAGGGAAGCTGCTTCTAGCCACACTGTGGCAGATTCACCACAACCCCTACATTTTTTGAGCGATCTACACTGGTTTTATTTTGCACCATATAAATATAGCAAAGAACAGCCTCATTTTACTCTCTCACATCTGAGGTGGACAGGGAGGCCAGAAGAACCCAGGCTGTGGCTGCCCAGGATGTGTTTGGTAAGAGGACAGAAACCTCTCCCTCCACCAGTATTTCTACAGGCACTGAAGAGAAGGATACTTTCCCTGACCAGGTGGGTTGGGCAGGTTGGTGCCTGGTCCAGGGGCCAGGTGCTGCATCTTCCCAAAGCTGTGCCCCTTTGTGGCCCTCACTCTTCAAGCACCAGGTGAAACCGAGGTGGGAAAACACAGGGAGAGAAATGGAAGGTATTCCTCATTAATCAAGCAAAAGCTGCCCCCTGGTTTCCTTTGGATGCCTACTGGAATATACAGTGTATCTTCACACAGATACACATGTATATAGAGTCACAGACTCAGTCAGAAAGAAATACTTCAAAAAATCAAAATGACATTTTTAGTCATCTCTTCCTGCTCATCTAGAAACTGTAGGAAAATCACAACCTGTGTACCGACACCTGTAAAGTGTCTAAATGGCTCAGACCCAGTCTGTGTGTAAACTGCAGTTGCAGTACCTGTTAATGACACGATGTTTTGTTTCCCACTGTTATGGAACTCTAGTGTTGGAGCTGTTACACTGATAAAAAGATTCTTCACCTCTTACAGCAACTTTTTTCAAGTGCCTCTGCCTCGTTCTCCTCCAGTGAACAGCATCAACCCTCTCCAGTGAATTTACCTGACTGCAGTTAACAGTTCCAGCAATGTAAATCCCAAATAATATATTTTTCTCATAACCCCAAGCTAAATACTGCCCCAAATCACTTGAGAATGCATCCTTGTAACACTGCATTACAAGTGAAAACCAATTACATTAAAATATAATTGTGCTTAAGATTTATGCTGTAGGTTTCTGTTGCCTCAGCTAAGACGCGAGGCAAGCAGAGATGTGCCTGTTCCTGACCAAAAAGGGTTGCTGAGAGAAGCTGTAGCACAGAAATAGCTGCCTGAGCAGAACTGTGTTTTTGCAGGGAGAGCTGCTTCACTGGAGGAATGGTGGAATTCATAAACTTGAGCTTTGCCTGCAGCATTGCGTACAGACCAGAGGTGCTTTATAGAAAACAAAGTAGGACTCCTCTGCTGCCCAAATATTTCCAAGGAAAGTATGTGTTAGGAAACTTTTGCTCAGTCATACTGACCTACTTACAGGAGTACAGCTTTGTAGTTCCTGTGTGCAAGCACTGAAAGTTGTCATGTCTATGGCTACATATGCCAAAGTCACCAAGCCATGGATCTCTGAAAGCACTTCAGAGCCTGTCTTCTTCTTTAGGTGCCTCTGTGAAGGCATCAGTGAAATCTTCAAAATGACCAGTCAGCTGCCACTGAAGCTAGCAGGTACCTATTGTCTGCTGGGGGTTGGCACACACAGAGCTGATTAAAACATGGCAATGTGGCTTCTTGTCATAATTGCTCAGTCTGACCTTGGGTCTGATCTACATTTCTTTTGTCAGCACACTCCTCCTCTCTTTTCACACTCCAGTCATTTATTTCTGTCCCCACATTGCCCTCTCTAGTGTGTTGGCACAGTTGCTTGGGTGGCCATGTACCAAACTAAGCTCTCTCCCCCTCCCCCTCTCTCTCCCTCTCCTTCTCCCTCTCCCTCTATCCTTATCCTTCTCTTTCTCCTCCTTCTCCTTCTTTTTTCTCCCTCCATCCTTCTTCACTTCCTAACTTTAATTCCTTTCCTCCATGATGGATCACTTCATCAATCTAGTTTGCCCTACGGATAAAACTTTTTAAATTTACCAAATAAGTGCTGTCACACTGTGATTATAGAGAAAATCAAGGATGCTTAACCCAGTTTAAGAAACAGTCATGCAAAAACATTCCTATATGAAATAAAATTAAGCCATACACTTAGATTTACATGACTACGTACATCAGCACAAGCCTCCCACACATCAGCATTTTCTCCATCTTTGAGTAGCTGATTGACACCTACCTAATAACAGAGCAGAACAACTGACAGCACATGGATACTGATTTTAGAAAAATAATGGCACAAAAGTTGGACTTTCATCGATGGTGTATGGCAAGTTCTTTTCAAATGAAACAAAGAATACAAGCTGAGTGATTCTTGCCACAGTAGATATCATTTTGGAGGAAGAAAATAAGAAAGGCATTAAGTATATTTACAACTTTTCTTATTGCTGCAGTTAGAGGAATTTACATCTATTAATTTATGCCATGGTAACTCACTCACTGAACTCTCTAACACCCAGATTTCCCTGAGAAATGCATCATTTGTGAAATCTCCGTCCTGAAATTACTTTCTGCAACTCAGAAGACTAAAATGTTCATGGTAACAGAGGAATTTTTCTGAGCTGGGATATATGTGTTTCACAACAAACACAGTAGCTTCCTGAGACCATATTTAAAAATCTGTTACAGCTTGATCTGGTTTACTTGTGCTGCAGGCCACATTACCAACTATTTTAATACACTCTGACATTTAATACATTTGAGAGACTTTTTACCAAGGCCTGTAGTGACAAGACAATGGACAATGGCTTTAATCTGAAGGAGGGTAGATTTAGATTAGATGTTAGGAAGAAATTCTTCCCTGTGAGGGTGGTGACGCCCTGGCGCAGGTTGTCCAGAGAAGCTGTGGCTGACCTTCCTCCCTGGCAGTGTTCAAGGCCAGCTTGGATGGGGCTTTGGGCAACCTAGTGTCGTGGAGGGTATCCCTGCTCATGACAGGGGGCATTAGAACTAGTTGGTCTTTAAAAGTTCCTTCCAACCCAAAGCATTCTATGATTCCATGGTTCTACTCCACAAATTAGGCTTTGTTATAGGAAAAAAAGTTAGTATAATTTATGAAATTGCCTGGAAATAAATTTTTCATCCCTATCACTGACAGAATGATGTTATATATTTATCAGGTAACTTGCAGATAATAATGTTTGCTAAAAAAAGATCAATTCCATAGTTTGTCACAATCCAGTGCTTAAAGAGAATATATTTTTTGTGTGTGATTGACTATAATTTTTTATCTCTCTCTTAGTTTGCTCTGATGTTTTGTTTTACTTTGAGATTTAGATTTAAACAGTAGGGAAAATTAGACAGAAGTGGTTATGTTCCCAGGTTTTGAGTCTAAATATGTTCCATAATGAAGCTTTGTATTAATGTAATTCACAATCATCAGCCTCTTGAAAAGCAAATTTTTATACAGATTCACTCAGAACTTTGAGCAAAGCATACAAAGTAGTTTGCAAAACTTGTTGATATTACAGATTTCTAATAAATATAATAAGTTTGAAGTTATATTTTAAAACTTGGCTTTATTTTCCAGAATCTATAAACTCAATGGAAACTAATCAAGAGATTTCATGATCCTAGCAATAGGAAAAGAAGTCTCCAAAACATTTATACGCAGAAGGATAACCTGTAGGGTTGCATTATATCTTCCTCTGGAAAAGAGTAAGTTGAGTTCACTTCGGGTTAAGAAACAAACTGAAATGTTGTTCCTATTTACCCAGATGGGACCTACCTAGTGTCAAAGATCCATAAGTGAGAGCAGAGTTTAGTCTGTGCTTTGTGATACTCTGTGACTGGAATATTTTTATTCAGACATGTTTACAGGACTTAGAGAAATGGTGTGAAAGTCCTGAACTTCAACCAGAACCTGCTGTACAAATTCTAGCTTAAGTTTGATCTTTATTAGATTTATAAATTTATAGCACAATTAATTTTGACTCAAGTTTTGGTTAGTATTAGATTCCCATTCAGTACAGCTGAGTGAAACTCTCTTTGAAAAACTGTCAGGGAAAAAAATGGTTTTGAATGACTAAAAATTACTCTGAAATTGTAGAAAATGGAATTATTTTTTTCCAGTTGATATTAAAATGACTACATATTTCAAAGCAACAGTTTGAGTTTTGTAATTTTTTTTGGCACTCAGAAAAATCCTGCTTTGTGTCAGCTATGGTCAAAATGAAGGAATTCACAAAGTTTATGGTGGTTCAATACCACAAAGCTCAGAGGTTAGAATAATCACCTAAGAGGTGGGAGACATCAACATTCAGATCCATCTGAAACAGAAGTCTGATCCAGAGCATAGATTTAAAGCAATGTATGTTACCCTCTTGTGTGTTTTAAACAGAAGACAAATGAGCTTAGAATACCAGCTCTCAGAATACCAGTAGGGACATTGGCTTGGGAATTTGACTATTAAATTTCGTATGTAGAGACAGGATTCCCTGAAACTCAGAAAGTATTCCAACCAGTCCGTCTGGCACAGGTTTTACTGGAGAGGGAAAAAAGTCAGACTACCTGAGTTTACTCTTCCATTACCACCCCAATTCCCACTTCCACTTGTCCAGTGTGCAGCTGCCTATTAAACACTCCACAGTGGTGTAGGGGGCCCTCAGCTTCTCGCTAGCTTCTCTACAGGTGAAGAGAAGCTGAATTACAAAAGGGAGTGTGAGTGTAGGTGTGTCAGGGTGTATCCCTGCTCTTGTTACTGATGTCATCCTATCTGTATCATGAACCTTGGCATATGGATGTGGCACCTACAAGTAATCCCATGTAGGGGCACAACCCATGCTGTGCAGAGAGGAAGGAAAGAAGCTTCTCTTCTGGTTTTGGGGCTGGATGTCTGAAGGATGTTTCAATAGAATGGGATTTGTCACTTCATGTAACACCTTAATTTGTGGTTGGTTTTATTTAAGGACAATGACTTTGCAGCTAGGTGCTTTCACACATTCCTGTTTACTGAAAAAAATATACGAACCCACATTTTTCCTGATCAAGGGTCAGATAAAACAAAAAACAATTTCTTTGAGTTTTAAAGCTTCTCCCAAGAAATACTTTGCTTAGTTCCACTTTGGCTTTTGGCTTTCCTACAAGATCAAACTCTTTTTGCTTTTCTGACCTTCTCTTCACTTTCTGGGCTCATCTGCTCTTAGTGCACGCAACTCAGACAGATGCTTCTAAGGCTTATGACCTCACATTGAAACCTTCTTTATAAAATCTGCTTGCCTTTTGACTGATCTTGCTATTTGACCTTGGGCAGTGGCAAACACTGTTTTGGCAGTCTCATTTATCCCTGACATTTTGATGCTCAGTGAGGATTTACTAGCTGCTACAATGATTCTCCTTTCTGTGGTTCTGTACTACCTGCTGCTCTGCTTCCTCTCCAGTGTAATGTCCTGGATGTGCAAGATTGGGAGGCAGAAGGTAAAGTACACATAGAAGGAAATAGATATAGTTTTGTCTTCTTAGACATGGTCCAGTGAGCGAATAGAGTCATACTAGTAACCTGCAGGTTTGTAACTGATCATGTCTGCATTGTTCAGACTGCCTTCAAGAACTGGAGTAGCAGAAGGCTAACAATCTACCTTCGATAAGAACTTTCCTATATGCACAAGAAACTAGCAAGGGCTTAACTTGGGTCAAAAGATAAATCCCTCTGATTAATGAATTAATCAACCAATCAACCACTTTGGCACACTATTATTTGTTGTGGGGTCAAAATTTTCCCTCTTTTCCACTTTGTCATGCTCATCCTTTCCTGTGTAATCCCACTCTGTTCTAACTTTCAGATGGAACAATGCAATAAAATAATGAGCTACTGGAAGTAGATGATTTTTGAGGTCCCTTCCAACCCATCACCTTCCAACCATTTTTGATTCAGTGATACTATGATTCTATGATGCCAAAAAGTGATTAGCCAATAGCCTTTTCAAATTAAGCTTAACGTTGAATTTTTAATTTCTGGCAAGCTATTGACTGAAGCTCCAATGAACATGGGGTAGTGCTTTGGAAGTACTGTAGTTCTGTGAGTGGAGAAGAAGAAAAGGATCACTTTTCAAAACCTTCTTTCCCAATCCTATCTTAACCCTTCTGTGGACAGAATCTATTCAGGAACCTGAGGTAAGAAATGTCCAGGTGACACCACAGTCCTTTGTAAGTTATTTTGTTTCCAGTCTACACTATATGTGCCAGCTTAAAAGGAAGAGGCACCCTGTGGATTTCATTATTAAATTTACTGTTTGGAAGAATATGCACAGCAAAGCGAGTAGGGTATATTTTCCATTTGGGCTTTAAGATATAGCTCAAATGTGATAAACATACTTGTCAGGTGTTTCCTCTTCCATCATTGTCATTAATAATTTCATACTGAGTAGGGAAAAGGAGAACTCATAAAATTTTAAGGCAAACATCCAAGAGTGTATTGCAGGTTGGTGGCCATTTCATGTTTTATAGATGTATAGAATAAAATATCAACATCCAATATAACATAATGCATTAACATTTGCCACTAAGATATTAACACCAAGCTCATAGCAATTTTCCTATTCTGGATCAAAAGCACGCAATATTGTTTATACCAGCAAGGTCAACACAAAAAGAGCATGCTGTGTATGAACCAGCTATAATTGATACACTTACCTTAACATATATTTCTCTGCTTACCCTTGAAGGTAATGTCTCAGACTCTGTACTAAACTGTCTGTCTGGAAATACTTCAGACAGACAGTTTCAGACCTCAACATCTCAAAAAACAAAAAGAGAAGTGATAATAAAATGGAGCCAGTGTATAGGTACCAGTTCAGTAGCCCTAAGAACGTGTGCCAGGGAAGTGGTAAGCAAAAGGAAAGGTTGTCAAGGTCATCAGCTAGTGTGGCCAACCAACCTGTGTAGCCAGCAGAACCCTGGGGATTAATGTGGTGAGTATCACACCCAAGTGTTTTCGATAACCCCATTTCAATGACCAAGTATCAGACCAGAAATGTATCAGCCAGGATGAGACACTGCGTAAAGATGGACAGATCTTTACTCCTCTTTGTCTGAAATGAAGCACCTTAATTTCCTGGTACTGTCCTGCTATCTCCACATCAGATGCTGTACTTGGATAGGTGTTCACTCTGGTTTAAAACACTGCATAAAACACAGTCTTTTGGGTCTCACTCTGACTATGCAGTGTGATTGGGATCACTTTTGCAACAACCACAGAAAGCATCCATGAAGGATGAGGCACAGGAGTCATTAGCAGTGCCTATGCAGCCCTGACCTGCTTGGGGCTGGCACCAGTAGAGCATTTTTTATGTGATGCAGGAACAGGCACAGGGCGGGGACTAAAGCCTCTCTCCTGTTCAAAGTGGCCACATGTAGGTTTCTCTCTGCATTAACCAGCAGGGCAGGACTTATTCACACACGCAGCCGTGAAAGTAAAAACTGGGCTTCTGTGCTGCCTGAGACACAGATGCTTCCTCACATGAGCAAATGCTGCAGTGCCACTTAGCTCAGGAAATGTCTAATGCCCCGTGGAGCACAGCATGTGCTCTGCACAGCAGTGCTGCCACAGCATTTTCCCCTCTGCCCGTTCTTTAATTTGCAGTGGCAGGGGAAAAGGTATAGTGCCTATACACAAGTACGAGGCATAAGGAATTACGCAGCCATCTTTTGCCTCATTTGTTTCTGTTGTGATTGCAATGTGTAATTTAATGTGTGCTTGGGTGGGTGCAATGGATTCAGTAAAGCTGAACCCTGTCAGGCCTGAAGCAACACCCTTTTCCCATACTGCTCCTAGGGAAAGGGAAAATGATACCTAAGTGACTCACATAGTAATTTAGATGCCATGAGAACCACAAAAAAGATCTTTTTAATAGTTGACAAAATTGTACAAAATAAGTTCTAATGGTTTTTAAAGTATCATTTTAAAACTGCCCTGCAGTATACTTTCAGCTTGAGTCCGTAATTTAAAGTCATAACTGTGCTCTTAAACAAAGCTTTATTCTTTATTTGATGCATTCTCAGAACATAGGTATTACACACACAGAGTCACGTATATGTGACATAAACAGAGCTCGCCTGAGACTGGAGAGGCCAAGATAGAAAGGCAACTAGGACAGGTGAAATATGTTAATTCTATGAAAACATTAACTAACCTCATGCTTGCATTTTTTCTTCATTGCTGTAGCATGGTGTATTATGGAAATGAGAGGTAATATAGAGAAGGGTAGTTGTGCTTTGGTTCGATATGCCTATTGTCTGCGTACACAGTATATAAATGGGTCCATTACAGGAATTCCTGAAAAAAAACCCAACAAAGCTCTAAGCCATTAATTTAGATATACAAGGGTTGCAACATAGTACCACAAGGATCCTATGTCCTTTCCAAAGTCAAATTTGTCAGGCTGTTTGATTCCCTTGAACAGCACAAGTGCTTTCTGGGTCCTCTCAGACACTTTATCACCTCGAGGTTATATCTAACCCTTTGCCAGTGTCTAGGCAGAAAGGGCCTTGATTTTCAGTAGCATGAAACAACATTCTTTCCAGGCAAGTTACTGAGTGACTTCATTGGTATATCAGATTCGTCTGACTCAGTCTAGACAGTTACATCTGCATTAGTTGCTCTATACTCTTCTATAGTCAAAGTAAGTAAACCGATACTCGTTAGAAATCAGTCCAGACTTCTGGTGTGAGCACTTCAATCCCAGCCCCTTATGTTTATTTTCCTTTAAAGATAGCTAACTATATTTAAAAAAAAAAATCTGTATTAACCACTCAGACCAATTTAAGACTGCCAGCTGAAGGGTGTTACAGTAATTAAACTCCATCAGATTAAAAAGAAGCTCCTTGGAGTGATGTATTTGCACTTTACTATATGACCATTTAAACTGGCACATTTTTGGTGTGCAGATTCTCCTTGAAGCTCACCATCTGTTAGGCTGTAAAGCTATTTGCTCTTCAACCAAATTAGACACTTGAGAGGCTTTACGCTATAAAAAGAACTATTTTATTTCTATAAAAGTCATGTCTTCCTAATAGCAATAAAAAACAAAATAAGGGCGTATTTAACACAAGGTTTAAGTGTTGGGAAAAAAAAAAATCTTTCTAGCAGTATGGCTTTTGTATTTTATAAATGTTACTCTTATTCTTTATTTGTATCATAATTTCTCTCAAGATAAAGCAAACAAAACCCCTCTGTATAGGTCTTTGTTGTATATAACCAATTGATGTTCCATTTTATCTTTGCCGCACCTCTTGATTTCTCTCATATATCAGATGCTTCTCTTCCAAGTACTTATGATCTACCAATACAGTTCTGAATTACGAATTACCTCACACCTTGATAGATATCTGTGGTTTGGGTGGAGGCAGCTCTTGTTTCAGTCACCTGATTCCATAAAGAAAAGTAAGTATATTTTACATGCCTAAATATGAGAGCTGAATGTTTTAGTCTCTAATTTCAATGGATGTCCAAACCACAAGCAAACAAATATACGGGGTCCCCCCCTTTCAGTAGAAAAGATGTAAATAGGTTTGCCTTCTTTAACATGCTTCTTTTTATATAAATTCTTGAGGAGATATTGCACATAGGTAACAATTCCAAGAAATCTCTTGTGATAACTCTAAGGGTGACAGTTGACAGAAAATTAGTTTGACCCATCAGTGATGAAGGCTTTCTGCATATTTGACTTCATTAGAAAATTCACAACCTGCAGGTTGAGAGAGGTTGTTATATCTCTCTACCCAGCACTCATGGCACCACAACTGGAATGTTGCCATGAGATTAGCCAAACACTGGACAAAGTACCCAGAGATACAGTGGAATATCCATCCTTGGAGATAACTCAAAACTCCCCTAGGTAAGGCCCTTACCTTACTTTGAAGTTAGCCCTGCCTTGAATAGAGATCTAAACTAGATGATGCCCTTTGGTTACTTCCAGTCTGAATTACTCTACAGTTCAAAGCACCCCAATGATTCGTAAAAACCATGACATCTCTAGGGAGAAGAGGAAATATTGCAATAAGCAGAAGGAAGCACAGCACTAATATATGCAAATAAAGAAGGAAAGAAACTTCTTGCAATTTGGCAATATTCTGTTTAACTTGTTTCCTTTCCTTCATTAAGCATGTCCAACAGATAACAGTCCATTTGCTTACCTGTATCTTAAATCCCACTGACAGAGATAAAGTTAATAAAATTTTATCATTGCATAAATAAGCTTTTCACCAAAGGATAAGAACAATCCCTCTTACAAAACCAGGGTGAAAATCTGCTAGGCATTATCAAAATTTGAGTTCACCAGGTTATGAAGATCTCCCAAGAAAATGTTTTTTGCTGAAGAAGTTCCCTTTTCACTCACTGGGAGAGAGGACAGAAATTTTTTCCTCTCAGTCTTCTGACAAGCAGTTTACATTTAGTCTTCCATTGAACTTTTTCCTTTATTCCTTTGATATCTGATTTGCTTTTATTTTCTGTGAGACACTTTATTTTACTTTTAAGTGATATATCAAAAAAGCATGTGAGTTTAGTGACACATTCAATTGTCCTGGCTGAACTTATTATTATTTAATACATTATATAGATCAGAGACTTGGGAATCCTTTATTTCCTTTTAATTATCTTTGTTCCTCCTGTTCCTTTATCACTTTGAATCAGTTCTGTCAATTCCACAATAGCAATGAGCAAAGCAGCAGTATGTCTTAGAGAGGAATGTAATTATTAAAAAAACCTGTAATGTTAACACTTTTACCTGCTAAATCCCTGGCACCCTATTGTAACCCTATCCTAACTAGTAGTTAATATAGCCAACAAGGAGCTCTACATTTTGACATATTTTTAAACCTCTAGATATTTAGATATAGTTATACAACCAGTTACCTTAGGATCTAGAAAATGTGGTATCTATATTACCCTTGAAAGAGGTAAACATTTAAAAAATCTTTTTTTAAATTATCGTCTTCCTTTGACTCTTTCTTACTTAGTGTTTCCCCAAACATGGTCAACTGCACACATTTTTGTTGCGTTTTAGAGCATGAGCCTTTATAAATCATCTTTTCTTACATATATATATATATATATACACACATATATAATTTTCATTCTCCAGAAATCCCAGAGTAGTTGTTGCTTGGGTAGCAATGCCTACAGCAGCCTTTCTGAGAGGCAATAGGACTATGGCAGCTGCGAACTCTGCAGCCGGTATCAATCAACAATAGCAGGGCTGGCACCAAGCACATCAATGATTATGTGAACAGACCTTGAAGGTTTTATCACCAAAAAACTCCAAGATTTTTCAGGGAGTGGTAGAAATTGAGCATCTTTCCGAAAGTTCATAAGATCCAGGGATGTCAATGGCAACCAGAAAAGCTTTTATAGGTATGTTGGTGATAAAAGGAAGTCTAAGGAAAATGTGGACCCTCTCTGGAAGGAGACGGGAGACCTTACAATGGCCTTCAGGTACCTGAAGGGGCCTACAAGAAAGCGGGGAGGGGGAGAGGAGTTCGCAGGGGTTGGGCCCAGCTGAAGGCCAGGTGCCTACCAAAGCTGCCCTGTCACTGTCCTCTTCATGTGGACAGGGGAGAGAAAATACAAGAAAAGGCTCGTGGGTTGAGAGAAAGACAGGGAGAGATCTCAGCTTATTAAAAAAATAAAAATCTAATTTATTGTCAAAGCAAAACAGATTAGAGTAATAAGAAATAAAACCAGATCTTAAAACACCCCCCTCCCTCACCCCCCACCCCCCTCCATCCCTTCCTCCTGGGCTTAACTTTATTCCTGGTTTGTCTCCCTCCTTTTCCCCAGCTGCACAGAGGGACAGGAATGTAGGCTGAGGTCAGTTCATCTTTCTCCTCAGGGGGAGGACTCCTCACACTCCTCCTATGTGGGAGACAGTCCCCCACCAACTGCTTCAACATGAGTCCTTCCCACAGGCTTCACAAACTGCCCCAGTGTGGATCCCTTCCAGAGAGTGCAGTCCTTGAGGAACAGACTGTTCCAGTCTGGTCTTCCCATAGGGTCACAGCCTCCTTGAGATGCATCCACCTGCTCCAGCATGGGGTCCTCCACAAGCTGCAGGCGGATATCTGCTCCCCATCACTCTCTATGGCCTGCAGGGGAATCCCTGCTCTGACGCCTGGAGCACCTCCTCCCCCTCCTTCTTCACTCACCTGGGTGTCTGCAGCGTCTCACATCTTCTTACTTCTCTCTCTGGCAGTAAAAGCTACTACCATTGCTGATGGCCTTGGCCAGCAGGGGGTCCATCTGGACCCAGCTGCTATTGGCTTAATCAGATATGGGGGAAGGTTCACGCAGTTTCATGCAGAAGCCACTCCTGTAGCCCCCCACTACCAAAGCCTTGCCACAGAAAAACACACATAACAGCATGTAATGACAGGGCAAGGGGTCATGGCTTTAATCTGAAGGAGGGTAAATTAGGAAGAAATTCTTCCCTGTGAGGGTGGTGAGGCCCTGGCACAGGCTGCCCAGAGAAGCTGTGGCTGCCCCATCCCTGGCAGTGTTCAAAGCCAGGTTGGATGGGGCTCTGGGCACCCTGGGTAGTGGAGGGTGTCCCATGGCAGGGGGGTTGGGACTAAACAATCTTTAAAAGTTCCTCCATATCCAAACTATTCTGTGATTCTATGATTCCATGATTTTAAAAAGTGCTATGAAAATCAAGGATTTTGAAAAGCACAGTGAAAGTCAGAGTTTTGAAGCTCAGTAAGCTGACCCAGGCACAGCAGAAACCCAGCTTGAGAGATTATTTTGTTTGTAGATGTAGAATATTTGCTAATAGATATCTTATTGATTTAGAAATGAAATTAAACACAACATAAAATTTCTTTTCACCTGCTTCATTGGGGAGATAAATTTCACATAGTTCCACTGCTGTCTCTATAGAAGGGGTAATGATAGTAAGACTTGCTAATTCAACTGGAATTACTTAGAGAGAAAGGTCTGAGGAAAGAAAAAAAGTAAAAACTAGGGGGAGCCTTTTGCATGATCCTTCTCGTACTGGCCTGTCCTACCTGCAGACTGTGCATGTCAAAAAATGGACTTTAGGTGGACACTTTTTAAGCACTAAAGCAGGTAAGGAACAATATTTGCTTTTCTGAAGGACCATTTTCTTGTGTTTCTTAATTTCTAACCACCAACAACTATGTTAATTGCAACTCTCTTTTTTCTAGATCTTCCATATTTCATCATGTCTCCTCTCTTTTACATGCTGCTGGTTGGCAGCTAGATATTTAATAAGATTACAGGACAAGAGAAAGCAGGGAGATTTTCAAGAGTTCTAAACTCTTCTCTTGGGAGACAGGATACTGTTTATCTCATATAATTAGTTTCTAGAATGTTTCACATGCTGAATGTGCTTGTATGTATGGATATTGTTATTATTTGGGGAGTCAACGTAAGGAAGAAGGAAATATTAAACATAAAAACATAGCTAAAGTTATCAAGCACCCAGATACCCAAAGGAATACAAGTTCTTTCCCTTTTCTGACTAGGAATTAATGTTAAAATATTGTTCATGGCAAATGTTTGTTATAATCTCATTAAAGTCACTCCTTCAGTCTGAGACATATTGCTTATGTGGAAAATTAGGACCAGAGTATAGCTGCAGCTGTCCAACCTTTGCATATCATTGTCACCTTCATCTTGCAGTACATATAGAATAGGTTTGCAAATTCTCTAAGACACAGGTTTTGATATCTTGCTGTCTTTCAGGTAAATTAATTAACTGTGATAATCACAGATTTTTTTGAGACAGCTGTTCTTCCACTTAGAATTCCACAGACAGAAACTGAAATGTTTATGAATACAATCCTAGACCAGTAATTATGTAAATTTTATGTTTCTTAAATGACAATCCACCTGCAAGATGCCCGGTTGCCAGTGGAGGTAGGCTGCTCCTTAAACAACAAAACGAAAAATGTCTACAAACATTTTTCTTATGTATAAGAGATTTGTCTCCTGGCTTCAAAGGTTGCAAAACAAGATGGCATGCTGTGACACAGCATGGGAGAAAATAATGCATCACCAGGGAGAAATCAAATGGCTTTGCAACTTGCAGTCCTGTAAAGACAGTGAACATTCAGGAAGAATATATTGCACCGATCTTTTCCAATTGCTTCAGGACTTCCTCAAGAAGAATTTTATTATTATTATTTTCTTTGCCATTTCATTTTGCATCAATCAGTAGAAGAGCTTCCAGTATTATTGTATCAAGCATATGGCAGAATGGATTCCCAACAGCAAAACCATCGACATCAGAGATAAAAAGTCTGATATAATCAGCAGTCTCCACTGATGCAGAGATCAGACTCAATGATTTATTCTGTGCTATTCTTCTGCATTTTATACAATTTTGAAATTGTTATCCAAAATGGCCTCCAAATACCAGCCTTTTCTAACTGAAGCATGTTCCGTGAGGGGTCATCCCAGAGACATTTTCCTGATTTTTTTTCCCCTCTGAATTTACCCTGAATAATTTCTTTATTTCAAATATTTTAATTAGGAAATAATTTTTTTTCAATGAAAAGAAGATATTGTAGCTCTAACAGTATAAAAAGAACATTAAACAGAAGTGAAATTTCCTTTCCCAGTAATATGTGTGTATATGTGTGTGTACATTACACATATATATAAATATTTTATATTTAAGTAGAATTTCATTGATAGATAAGCAAAACCACAGACATTCTAAAAACATTTCTTTATGATATTCAAATGTGCTTAAATACATTTAATGGGCAAATTGAGAAAAAAATTGAAAGTCAGTCCACTGTGTTTACAATAACAAAGACTAACCTGTAAAAGAAATTAAGATTTTATTCTGCAGCAGCCCATAGAGAAATTACATCAGAATAGTATCAAAATGACAGAGCATTTTTAAAGCACATAATAAAAAAAAACCTCTGAAAAGGTCTAGTGAAATTTCTTGTAAAATTAAAACTTGTGCTTTTTGTCTAGGTGTTTGGAAAAAAAGGGAACATATTAAGAATGTAAAAGATTGTGGCAGGTCTCTAAGACTGGCATCTTGAACAAGAATTTCAGAAACCATGAGAACCATCTTTTCACCCTGCCCAGTCATCTCTGACTCCTCTGGGGAATATTTGTCCTGCTATGTACAAAATTCCCCAATTCTTTCTGTGGAAGAATTCCACTCTGGACCCACTCTGGTACAA
>VZTU01019836.1:73516-102342 GCA_013400835.1 Zapornia atra | reverse complement strand
TAGTAAAACATTCATTAGACAAAGTGCAAGAGGCAAAGCAAAAGAGGAAGATCCTCCTTGGTGTGCTTTAGAGGCAGTGGCTAAAAATGGCGCTTTTGGATATGCAAAATATGCCAGACAAATTGTGTTTTATATGAATCTGTCTTCACCCGCTCTGCTCAGCCTAGTTTGACAAGTTCATCTGTAGGCATCCATGCTGCAGCTGTGTGACATTGGTTGTGATAAATCCCTATCTGAAGCTCAAAAGCTGTTTTCAGTTAAAGACTTTATCTTAAAATAACATCTGCCATATTTGCTGCTGGTGTGAAAGGAGTGATATTTCAAGAAGTCTAAACAGAAACAGTTGCATGTCAATTTGGAGGGTTTAGTGAAGATAAAGATTTTTTGAAAAGGAAAACGTTGGTGATGAGTACTTTTTTAGAGCACCCCTTCTATATTCTGACAGGCCACTAGACAAACAGCTTTTAGCAATATCTTTGGGTTGGGGGTATCAGGAAGCAGAATATCTTCAAAATATCATGATGTCAGGTTTTTCTGTGCTTGTTATGGCATTTGTCATTTGTCTGTTTTGTGATATCTAATTAATTTCCTGTTTATATTAGAGTATTCCACAGGCTTGAAAAATTGAACTTTATCTTCTCACTGTTGTGCTGTAGTATCTTCCTGCACTATATCTGGTACATTTTAATGCATTATTAAATTTCAACTTAGCAAGCTGTCATCATCATAAATGACTGTCCCTTTTAGAATGCCACCTTTGCTAGTTTTAATACTAGGGGAAATGAAAGTTTTGGGAGGACATGTCGCTTATCCCCAGTTACTAATTAATGAGCATTAAAATACTTTTGTAGAGGAGCTACTTGTGGTCATGCTTTTATACTGATGTAGGAACTTCAGTAGCATAAAAGGAAAATACTCAGTGAACAAATTTGCTGTGATCCTGTTTTGCCACTTTCTGGAAATCAGAAGCTTGAGTAGATTTAATTATCAGGATGATAATATACTTCAGAGGATATACTTGCAGGCAGATAAAACAGACAGTTTAAAAAATAACACAGTTACTAGCATTCTATAGCCTATTTCTAGAATGTAGTTTTTATTTTGTGCTTTAGACCTCTTTTGCTTAAAAATATCCTAGTTTGTGTCACAAAGCTTCTTGTGAGTCATATCACAGCATAATAATTTTAGACTCACACTGAGTTATTTCGATGGCAGTTGTAAGTATCCAAGTGAATCGTCTATTATTTTGTGCAAGAAAACAGACTCCTTCATCTGTCTTTCATCTAAGATGACAAGAAGCTTTATAAAGGAAGTGTCAACAACTAATTAAGAATCCAATATTCTATTTAAAAGATTTTTTTAAAAAAATAAAGCTCAACTGTTCCCCCAAACTAGTAAAAAACTCTCTAGCTTGTTGGAATTTATTTCTCCACAATAAACTAAGAAGAGATGTTTAAAGTATACTAGGCTTTACAGAAAGTTTTAGCTGAGTACTTAATTAAACATCTAATGTTTATAGAATTCTGGTTGCTTGTTTCTCTGGACATAAGTTTCATATCTTTCTTTTTTTTTTAACTAGACTTTAATTTGGGCCTTCTCCTCATATAATGTTCTTCTCATTGTGAAGGAACTAGGGCTAACTGTAAAAGCTCTCCTCCATCCTGTTCATTGAAACAGGTCCTGTTTTATTTTTGGTTCTGAGTGATTGTTTTGATTGAATAATAGAACAGTTAAGGAAAAGCATCCTGATGTCTCAGGATAAATAACCTCCAGGTAAGGGTGGAAGAAGGGGAAATGCTGAGTTACATGGCCTGCCTGGAGGCCAAGATCCCATACCTCAACCTTCTCTTCCCCTCTCTGGTATATCTGTTTCTCATGCCCTCTCTGAGGGGTCTTTCTTCCTGCTGTGCAGGACTCACTGCTGTTAATGTAAGGCATTGTGAAATATTGTCTGGAGTTTCATTATGCACAACAAAAGCATTAACATATTGAGACATAATTTGTGAAACTTCCCTTACTATAGTTTCACCAGATTTTATGTAATTACATTTCAGTATTTGTTAGATTGTCTTTAGTACTTTTAAGAGGATTATGCCCTCACTGATGCACATTGGTTTAAGTGTCTATGGAGAATGTATGTAATCTCTTTATCATGCTGTTGGGCTCGTGACACAAACCTGCAAAACCTATGAATCTCCAAACCAAAAACTTTGATTGTATTCACCCTGATGTGAAATACATCTATTTAGTAACATCTCACATCTATGCACCTGTTGCTGTGGAATTGAGAGTTACAATTTACTTTACCCAGATCACAGTTACTTTTTAGCTATGTGCCAGTTTAATTCCCAGGGAAAATTCATCATCCCCTTACAGAGATGCTGAAGGCCTGTACAAATGTGGCGTGCCATTCCTATGCTTTCTATGCATTATTCATACTGGGCAGATGGTGTGGCGTGTAATAACTGCATAGGCTGTCTTGCCTTCACCAGGTTGTCCTTGGCATACCTGGAAAGATACAGCTTCTTCACCATACAGTACCATATGTCAATGTGGACTTTCAGTATGACTTCATTCAAAGCACTATGGTGAGAAAGCTGTTCACTTCCAGACCTTGTGAATACAGCAGCTGTTCTGTAAAGGCTTTATCTTAAGCTCATTAAAACAAAGGAAAAATCTTCTTTCCATAGGGTGAAGGGAATGAACCATAACAGCAATACTAGGCAAAGAGTATTACTGCTAGCTTTCCGGTCTTAGAGGGGGAAAAAACCCCACAACCTTACATATGAGATCTCAGCATTCAAAAAGATATGAGGCTGAGTCAGTGTAGAAAAGCAAAATACTTACTTGCTTATTGTGCCTAGTAGATGAAAAGAGACAAAAATCTCGCTTAGGAATGGAGACTGTAGTATTTAGACTTGACTATTGATAAGAAATTATGGTTATTTGTGGTAAATCCAGGTTTTGTACTGTGTTTGCAATCTCTCAAGTGTACTAAAGTAAACTATTACTATGATTAAGATTGTGTAAAGCCCCATCTCTTCCTTCTGTTTGTTTTGGTCAGGGTTTCTATTTCATTGTCTCATTTTTCAAGATGTTCTGAGGTTTTTCCAGGTTCAAGTGATGCAGCCATTCCTGCTACTGAGGCAGAACTGAGACAGCGAACCAATGCTTCCTTAACAGACAGTTGCAGACAAATTTTTCTCTCTACTCCAGTTAACAATGAGAACTAAACCCCTCACCTGTTTAGTTCCACTGCATAGTTCATAAACACTGTGTATCTTTTCAGGAGAGAGACAAGAATCGGCATTGCTGATTACAACAGTTATGAACTACTAATTCATCCCAATCATTTCAGTCAGATTGGCTATGTGTTTAAGTGCCATGTTGTAGCCTGGATGCTTCACACGTGGGTGAAGTTGATGTGCCCTGCTACAGCAAGAAAGACAAGCAATACCTTTTAATGGAAGTCACAAAGCTTGTGCCCCCACTCAAATGAGGAGAGAAATGTTCAGGAATGGACCCTGTGCAGAGATTTGTAGCCCAGCTGGCAATTTTCCCTCAGTGGAGTGCTTTGTCACTGAAACTCAGGCCGTGGTGGGGTGAGTTTTGACTTAAGGAAGCCAAAAGTCAAGCTTACAGACAGAAGATTCATAGGTGGGACTATCCAATGATCAATCACAAATCAATGAAAAAGCAAACGTGATCAAGCCTCTATGTTAGTAGAGGTCATCTAGGTATAAAGCTTTGTTAGCAGATGTGAGTTGCAGTAATAAAACATGGATAATCATACCCTGATTTGAGACTGATTAGAGAGGACATAAGGCTAATTAACCTGGATTTCTGGCTGCTTTGTATTACTGAAGTTGTGCAATGCAGGAAGCATAAGATTTGAAAAGGCATTTGGGTGCCTATAGGTAGATGATATTGCTATAAAAAGGCATGATGTGCATTTTTTTTCTTCCTTAGATCCCAACTTCAGATATTAATTGCTTTATAATCTGATCCATAGTAATGCAAATAAAGTGGATTAAAAATCTTCAATAGCATTAACATTCAGAAATTAGAAATCCTTTGCAAATATATTTACTATCTTCAACATAGATAACTGTTTTGATTTAGAAATATTCATTATTAGCAATTGTGAGCTAAAGTTGTTAGGTTATCCTGGAACTGCTAATTTTGATCTTTGGTGCCATGTCATTGTATAAAAATGAAGCCATGTGACAACTTTGTTCAAATTTCTAAAATACCTATCCATCCTTCCAAAAAACTGTAGCTGTAATGAAAGATTAGATTGCTGCTTTTTCGTTCAAACTAAACCTGTTTTGACTACAAAGCTCTGAATCTTACTGTGAAGTTTCTGCTTCCCAAAGAGACAGGAGTTAATTTTGGCGGGTTGGAGTTTTTTTTTGGTGGTTATTTGGGTTTTTTTTTTTGCTGGCTGATTGTCTCAGAAGCAGAAAATCTGCTGCTTCTCCATTGCAATGTGTCTTGGAAGTGAGAAGACTTTAACTGTATAAAATTGGTCTTGCTTTCCAGAATTGCCTTTTGTTTGGACACTCTGGTGGGGTTGTACACAGCCTTGTTGCATAATTCTTCTTTCATAATCCTGAGCCTGCCTTTTCGTTTATGTGGTTACTAAGAAAGCTGGAGGTGTGACCAACTGCCAGGAGTGATTTGAATAAATAGAAGGAATCATGAACAGTTAATTGTTGTGTTTACATCTAGTTTCTAAGAGACTAATAGTTCATGCTCCCTGTCTTTGTGTGTTTGTACTTTGAGATCTTGGGCACATTCAAATCCCGTGTTTCCTGGGGAAACTTTTGTCTGCACAAAAAAAATTGCACACTGTATTTATATTTATCAGTAAGACGGCTTCACATTTGAATAGGAAATCTCATATATTTATGAATGAGATTAGGTAATAACGTGCTGTTGTGCTAATCTTTAAGTAGTCAAGGTTTTTTCTAACTTTTTTGTTTGGATTTTGACAAAGGTGTGCAAATATGTTATTTAGTAGCATATTTTAACATGTGAAGGTGGTAAGGATGGCTAATACCAATTTCCGGAGAAGTGAAACAGAGAAAGGTCTCATTCTTCGCACTATTATGAAAGAGTGGGATGCAACATGGCCTTTACTGCATTTGGGAAGAATAAGTCAGTTTCTAGAACTCAGCAGAGTTGATTAAGTACTAGGTTGGATTTAAAAACCGAGTGCACATCTCCTCTCTTTCTGTCTTAATCAGGTGAACGTGTGCCTACCAGTAGCTACTAATAACTATTTTTGCTTATTATTAATAGCTGGTTGTTCCTCTTCAAAGCCCAAACCAGTGGGAACTGTGTCATCAGGAATAGGAAGTAGCTTAAAATTTGACTTAAAAATTGCAGTTTACACATTCAGCAACATGTGTAAGTTATAAGCTAGTAATCAAATATTTTTGGAAACTGTATAGGCTGCAGTGCTCTTAAAATAATTTTCTTCCTGGCATATTAAAATGGCAAACCTCATAGTTGCAAATACGCAGCTATTTAAAACAACAGGTGTAACAATACAATGACTGTTCTCCAACTGAAATGCAAACTGCTAGCAGATCTGTATTTGTCAATGAGAACAAACCTGGAATCTATGCCACTTCTCTAAGTGATGTAGTAAACATTAGTGCTATAAGGAGCTTAGGTTATTCTCACAAGTTTAAAAATATGAGGTTTACCGTAATTCAGCTTGATACTTTTAATGTCAAAGGTACCGCAAAAGAAAGATAACCGGACTTAGATGAAAATGTGCACTGAAATTTCCTTCTGGGTGTGCTGGGTTTGGCTGGGATATGGTTAGTGCTCTTCATAGTATCCCCTATGGGGCTGTGTTTTGGATTTGCGCTGATAACACAGAGATGTTTCGGTTACTACTGAGAAGTGCTGACACAGCGAAGGACCTTTCCGCTTCTCGCCCCACCCCACCAGTGAGGAGTCTGGAGGTGCACAAGGAGTTGGGAGGGGGGACAGTTGTGACCGCTGACCCCAACTGACCAGAGGGATATCCCATACCATATGGTGTCATGCTCAGCAATAAACTAGGAGCAAGGTTGGCTGGAGGAACTGCTGGCTGGGTATTGGTCAGTTGGTGGTGAGCAATTGTTTTCATTTGTATCACTTGTCTGTCTTCAGTTTTATTTCTCTCTTTTTGTAGTTTCCTTTTATTATTTTTATTATAATACTTCAAGTATTAAACTGTTATTAACTCAACCCATAAGTTTTTTCATTTCTACCCTTCTAATTCTCTTCCCCACCCCCATCCTGCTGGGGGAAGGGGGAGCGAGTGAGTGGCTGTGTAGTATTCAGTTGCTGGCTGGGGTTAAATCACAACAGTAGGGAAGGAAAAGATTGGAGTCAATTGATCAAAATTCTGGACACTTAGCTACCTCTTGTTGCCAAAAGAAGAAGTGTAAGGAACAGAAATCAGAACTGAGTGAAGATTAAACAGCCTTAAAGAGAGAAAGCCTCTTTTGCGTGCACACAAAAAGTCTTTTAATGGTTTATTTGCATTTATAAGCAAGATAAATTTTCAGTTGCAAGTTTAGGTAAAAAGCTATGAAAAATGTTTTCAAGAACAGGAACAACTAATACAGGAATACATGTCAAAGTGAAAGAAAGTAAAATGAAAGCAAAATCTATAAAGCATTCTGATAGGTGGAAATGTTGAAAAAAAAAATTAGGGAGGACAGGACATCGGATACTGAGAACAGCAATAACATTGTCTTGAAAAAAGAAAATGGAGATAGAAGCTGTTTTAAATCTCTAAAGATAAAATATAATATGGCATACCAATAACTATTATTGGTTGTAAACTGTCACTGTTTCTATCAACATCTAAACATCTAAAACCGCATTTGCCCTAAAGTTTGTTTTTATTCTAGTAGCTTATTGTGGAGGGACTGTAAAATATCTGCTAGAAAAAAGATACTATCTGCATTCCTCTGAAGACCTGCCTCAGTGAGAAATCAAACCTGGACTTTTCCTGTATTCTCCAAAAAAGAAGTCTTTCATCTGTATTAGTAGTTTTAGTTCTGAGTATAATCACAATGACTATAGCATCATTACTTGCTTGCTTCATATCAGGATTTAACTGCTTATTACTGGGTGATAGGTGGATGCTGGATGATGCTTTCCTGGTCCTGCAGCATTGTATTGCACTTGCTGTGATGCTCAGTTCTGAATTACACAGCCAGAGCTGTTTGTTAGTCCATTATAAAGAAGTATCTTCACTTCTTCTCTCTTCCTGATAAAGGGGCCTTGTTTTCTAGGTCATTACTTCAGGTTCCAAAGAATTTGAAACCCTGAGTCTCTGTAACTAGACTAGTCTCAGACTGGTCAATTGTTAACTTCTGGTTTTCTCTGGTCTCTTTTACTAAAACCTATTGCATGGATTCTTTTGCACTTTCAACTGTCAATTTCATTACATCTTTTACTAATAAATTACTTGGATGAGAGCAAATTATTTTAACATTATCTAAACATCAACATTTTTTACCTTTTTGCTGTAGACCCAGAAGCAAAATAATTAAAAGCTTGTTAACAGCTGATATTTGCATATGATTAAGAATGTACAATGATTATTTGTTCAGATTTATTTTCAGGCATTGTCATCTGGATTTATATTCTGGCATAGAAATATTTTACCTGAAGTGTTGGTATCTAATGACACAACTCTCTAGCTCATCACTGAAAGCCATATGCTGTATTTAGATGACCTCTTTCATTCTGTCTCAAACCAGTGCTACAGGATTCTGATTATCTCTTCTCCAGAAATCTTTTTCCCTCAGTGACTGGACAGAATTTGTGGCTGATTGCCAGCAATGCTGGACATAAGCTGCTTTGGCAGATTTACCCTGTCAAAGCTGTGCTTTATTCGGAGGGGAAATTGTCTCCTTTCCCACACGCATAGAAAGCAAAATAATAATTAAAAAAGCCAAACCCCAAAAAACTTCCAGAATGAGACTGAGATAGTGTTGAAGAAGAAAAAATCACTATGGCAAATGAATCCCAAGCTTAAGGTTTTTAAATTCACTGGTTTATAATCACAGTGAGGACTGACTGTACTTTGTTGTTCACAGATAAAGACAAAATCAGATTAAATTGCTGGCTAGTGATACAAGGTATAATCTAATTTCTCTAGTTTTTCCTTCCATTTTAGCATCAAAATTAAGGGAATGTGTGCATCTAATTTTTTCCTGCAGCTGAGACTGAAATACAGATTGAAAATGTAGTTGATATACTAATATAAGCCTCTTACTGGTCTACAGAAAACCTGCAGGTCTTGCAGCTGGTATGTTATCCTTGAGGAAGAAGCTAGGTAGTTTGGTGAAGGCCAAGACAGGCTTTTTGGAGAAGCTGGCACAAGATGCACCAGATATGTGTCGTCTAACCTGAAATAATTCATAATTGTGAAGGCAGGAGAGTCTCTGGTCACCTCGTCCTGATCACCTATGTAACTTCAGAATTCAGCCCTGGGTGATGGCATGCCTTTTTGTGACCATGTAAGTGAGAAGTGTAGTACAAAAGGGCAAAAGGAATCTCTTCTCCATTTGGCAGGTAATGCCAGGTAATGTCTGTGTGTGTGCTCACAGGCATCCAGTCCTTCACTTTTATGAAGGGACAGACCTCAAACTCTCAACTGAACAGTGAATTTCACTAACATAGAAAGGAGGAAGTTGTCCAAATGAACAAGTTCCTTCTGACTCTTTTGATAAGCAGTTCGCATTTTGCAAGTGGAGATTACCTAACATAGTAAACTGACAGGAATAGCAGAAGTTGCCCTGTTCAAGGGCAGCACCTCTCAGTATGAACTTACTACAGCCCAGACGGAATGAAACCGTACTGGAGGGGAAGTGTTTGAAAGTAAGACTTCATGCTGTGGAGGTCAGTGTTTTAAGAGTGCTCCCCCATGTCAGCAGGAGTTTTGATGAGAACCAGGAAGATATNAGGTTTTGGGACAGCTTGAATAGTGATGTTAAAGCATGCTGTTCAGTATGATACACACATCTTAATTTTTGTACTGTTTTTTGTTGGTATTAATACTGTGCGCCTTCACATTTCTTTCATCCAGTCTTGGGTTGGAGATATGATCTAACATTCATATGTAAATATGCACACATAAGGCCACACACAAACTATTATCTAACCAAAAATATTTCATGCATCCCAAACCTAAAATGAGAGTACTTAATGGACTATATAGTTGTCAAAGCTTAAACATACTAAATATAGCAGTGCTATGATACCATGTTTAAATTATGTACTAAAACCAGATGACACATCCTTTTATTCCTTTTTTTATGGAGTAGAGCTCTGCTGAAAAGGAACAGCAACATATTTGTAGCAAATTCATAGCATTTATTGCAATTGTATGATCCTCACAACCATATTGTTTACACTTCTCCATGTTTAAAGCATTTATCTTTCCAGCATCCCTGTTTGGAAGGCAAACCACCTTTTCTTACGGTTGTAGTAAAGACCTGCTTATGAGTAGATCAGACACAAGAGATGCAGGCAGAAGCTAAGTGGCTGTAGCTGCAGATTTCCCTGCTTTTTGATAATTATATAATAAATATCACATGTAAATGCAGATTCCTGCATCTCTGTCATATAGAAATATGTAGCTACATTTTATTTAAAAAACAGCCCCCTCAAATAAAAACTCCAAACAACAAAACTGCGAAGTGACATCCTATGAAGTGCCTCACAGATCGTAAACACTTAACTGTGGAAAAGGCACCGACCCTTCTCCTGCTTTAATGAGAGTTGTAACTGAGGTCATAGCTGCCCTTTCCAGGCCGTGCAGTACTCCACCCATACGTTGTTTTCCTGAAGAACTTGAAATCTTGACAAAAACACATCAGAAGGAAATAGTGCCTGTGTTGCATTTATGTTTTGGATTTTTGTTTGTTTTCTTGAAAGGGAGGTGGTTCTTCAGATGCTGGTTATTTTTAGTGCTTATGAAACCAAAAGACAATGAATGCTGGACAGAACAAGGAGAGCTGTGAGCAAATATAGCATTGGTGAAATCTTGCAGACCTAGAATAAATCAGTTGCATTTGTCGCAAGCACCACCAGTTTTGGATTTTGGCTTCTTTTAAAACAAAACTATTCTATTGTTGGGATCTTGGCATGTGGGTGGTTGGTCTTTTTTTTTCAAGAGATCATAAATTAATGCCTTGTGTGACCTAAGGCAAATGTGACTGTGCCTTTCTCCTCCTATGTTTAAAAATACCAAATCCTGTCCTGTTGCAGAAAGTTGTTTTCTATATGCATTGTCAAAAATCAAGCTTTAAGACAACGCAAGAGGGCTACTTAGTTTTTATAGTATTTTTAAAATATTTTACAGCACTTTATACAATTTTAAGTTGTATGTTTCTATACTAGCCTGTTATAATTTAGATTTCACAGCTGCTTTAAAGAAACCTGAAAAGAGCAGAAAACTATTAGGCTATTACAAAAATGCTGCCACCTCTGATAGTAATGCTAAGTTCTTCAGATCAGTGGCAACTGGCAAACATTGGAGGAGCAGATGAGGTGTCACAAATTCTCTTGGGGTTTGGGCAAATTTTGAATTGAAGGAATCAGAGGAATTACATAGTGGCAACCTGTGCTAGCAGCAGTTAGCCACTGGGTCCAGTGACCATGGCAACATTTTTGTGGCAGTATTTATCCTCAAGTGGTAGTCAGAACTAGTATTAACTAAACTGCAAAGTATGAATATACAGGGTCATGTCTTTGTAATTTTTTTCCTACTAGTGATGATGTAGAAACATTTTCATCAATTTCTGTGGACCTTTATGCTATCAACTATGTGGTTAATAGCTGCAAATGAAAAAATACTGTAAAGTCTGGTCTGAATTTTCAAACTGTATGAGAACATATCAGATGACTTTGAGACAAGAAAAATACCAAGATACCATCTGTCAAGATTTTTATTAAAGCAATGAATGACATAGATTCTTCATATTTATGAGCTTTAGGGAGAGGTAATTTCCAAAGACGGATTTTGAAGTTGAGAGTCTCAAGTGCTTGATACTGTGATGCCCCAGACATTTCAGACAGGGAGAGCAGCAAAGCAAATAACGAGACACAATATTTCTATTTGAAATAGTAGATGAATACCAAAGGAAGTATCAATTAGGGAAATTGCATTGTCAAGGAGGTTGTTGAAGAAAGTTATTTTAGTAGGTGCACACCACATCCATCAGAGTACAATGGACAGAAGAAATAAAATGAAAACAGAAGGCAGGATTGGGTCAGTGAATATATAGACCAAGCATAGGCATACATATTGGCTTTAGAAGAAAGAACATCTTTTGTATTCTAAGATAGTGTGAAGGAAAGGGTGATACAACAGAATGAAGGAAAAAATATTACTATGCTATAGAAAATTGACTGGAGTTAAATGTATCCTCTGAGAAGCTCAGTTGTAGCCACGAGAGACTGTCTTAGTTTTATTGCAACTAGAACCCTGTAGAACTTGCTTCAAAGAACTTTGCCTTTCCCACCTTGAAAGCTTTGGAAATGCTGAAAGTGCAGAATGTATGCTTTCTCTCCACTTTTGAATGATAGTAACCTTTTTTCACCTCTACCTCTTTTGTGCTTCAGTGTAGCTTATTTTATTGTAGTAGTTTGATCGGCATAGTTCCTCAGGCTGCTTGAAGCAGTCTTTGCTCAGTCAGCAGTTATTTATAAAGGTGACCGCTCGACCTGCATGGCCCTGGCAAATCGGCCTGCTGTGGTGTGCTATTGATCTGCCCTGAAATAGACTGGCTTACACTTCAGGATGCTTCCGTTGCCTTTATCTCTAGAGTGCATGCATTTATCATCCAACCAGTCAGAAAACCAATGCACACTATTTATCCAGAAAAGTGAACATATAAACATCAATGTTTCCTTTTTTAAAAAAAAAAAGTATACATCATTAGAAAATAATGCCTGGGATCTGACAACACTTTCACTGCTGTTCTTGGTCGCGTGTCAATGTATATGGATCTTGTTCTAGTAGGGGCCTCTCCCAGAGAAAACTTTGAGGCTGTACTTATTTTCACAACTATTCATCCTGGGCCCTATGAGAATTTAGGAGTTTCTCTTCTAGGTTACCTCTGAAGTCTCTAAAAGGTTTCTGGAGGATGGGTGGGTGGTTTGGCAGCTGTTGCAAAGAGCTGGAGGTGGCCATCTTACAGGAGAATCCTACCACTCAGAAGAAGTCACAGCTGATTACTTAATAGTTAAGTTTAAGCTAAGACTCTATTAAGTCTGATCCTACATAATATCCAAAGAGGGTTTAATTTAAGTAGTAACACCATAATAAAAGGTTAGACTCTTACTCGGATGAGCAATATTCTTTACTGTGAATTAGCTATGAATGGTAGTGTTTCTGCATATTTATGTATTTAAAAAATGTAAATATCAACAAATTATTTAATGCAAAACATTTGAAGAGGGTAAGGTCAGGTCCCAAATCTATGCATTGCTATTTTACAGCACTGGTCCTTGGTAACTCTTTTCTAATACTCTGAATTTTTTGGACACAGTATTACTAAGTCATTTATGTTTCTCCAGATTTTCTTTATAATGTTGTCAACACAGTGTGTGGCTTATTCAGGGGAATTTGAAAACTGGGTTATTTCCTCTAGGAAGCAAACTTTTATTAATTAATACAATTTTTAAATTAAAATTATCAAAATAAGTTTTCATTTGTAAATTATAATTTACACATTTTAAGTTATTGTCAGTGATTTTGAATAGGAAGCTTTTTTCATATAAAGCAACATTTAAGCTTATTGTTCCCATGTGCTTCTTCAGCACTGTTGGAGGCATGTTTTTCTACCACAGCATCTGTAAACCAATGCAAAGAAGTACTTGTATTGCTTATTCAAGAAAAGAATGCAAATAATTATTTGTATTGAGACCAAAGAGGATGTCTCAGCTGAAAATCTTAGTTCATCTATGTCCACATCAAATTATAGATGAAAGATGTTTGCAACAGAATCACAGAATCATTTTGGTTGGAAAAGACCTATAAGATCATCAAGTCCAACCACGAAACTGTACCCCTAATCAGCATGTATAAGTGCAGTGGCGCAAGCCCCAACAAGCAAGCCATATATGAATATAATTGTATCACAATAATAATCATAATTGAAACGCTGTCTCAGGGAAAGCCTTCTAACAAGATTGGTGGAGCTATTGCTACTGTATGAAAAAGTAGTGACAGAGTAGATAGCTGAGAAATACAATTAGAGATGTGTGAGCTTGGTTGTAACGCGAAAGATTAAAAAGTAACCGCAGAACTTTGGACAGAAATTAAGGAAATGTGGAGATACACTGCCTCTGAGGAGATGTTGGCCAATTTCTGAGATTCATAAGCCACACTAGGAATGGGAAAGGAATTATGTACAACAGGACAGGGCCCTGAAGAAACTGTAGGTCAAGCTGGGGAAACTTCAGGTGGAGTAAGTGGGTGCAAGGATCAGATCTAGGTTGGAAGGAGCAAGCACCAAGGAAAAGTAGTAGCATTTCAGCCGAGTGGCAAATTGAACATCTAGGAACAGCTGGTGGGATGACTCAGCTAACATTTGGGGAAACCCTCTACTCAGACTCATGGCCTAAGCGTTGACTTATTGGCTTATCCTGGCTTTCAGTTCTCATTAGTTGGTAGGCCCTGAGTGTTGTGGTAGAGCCTGACAAAGGCCAGAGAAGAACTGTTACATATTTATGTTTACCTATTTATTCTTTGTGCAGGAAATTACATTTTCATATAGAGATTTAGGGTGGCTTTTGTTAGGTTTTTCACTACTGGAATTATGTCTATAAAGTATTGTTAACTCTGAAATGGTCGCTGAAATAGTAATTTCTTTCACAAATAATCACGTTCATGTGCACACGTTTGTTGTGCATTTATACATACATGCATGTGCATGTAAACTGAAGAATATCACCCAGAAGCACTGGCAGAGACACTATCATATATTATTCTTGTCTAAAATGTTATTTGCTGAGAGGGATCAAGAGGCGCTGTAATCAAATGGTTTATATTGTAGTGGCACATGCTGCTCTGTTAATGAGATATGGTAAAGTGCAAATAATTTGAGGTTACTTAGCCTAGCTGCAATACATTCAATTTGTAATACACCTCACTTAATTTTTTTTTAAAGGCTACATTTTAAACTTGGATCCCTAGAGCTATGCCCACATTTCTGTATCTAAAAACAAGTGGCCTCATTTTAAGAAATTAAGAGCACCTTCAGCCTCATTTGACATCACTGAGATTCCCGTGCTTCTCTAATAATAAAAAATGAAGGAACCTGCAAAATGTCCCTTCATGCGGTTCCCACTAGAATTAAAATACTGAAGTTTTAATATCCTCTGCCTCTCAGATTGTCTTCATGCAGTGGTATATTGGTTCATCAGGAAGGCAGACCAGTTTTGACCTTGATAAGTTGTGACAGCACATTAGGACTCTACTTGCTCTTATACTAAAACCCACCATTTTGCATTCCCTATTTCTGTGTGGAAGCTTAAGTAGCTTTAATTCTCACAGCAATTGTCTATCTGTTTGTTTATCCTTTTGGAGTTTTTCGTAAGAGTATGCTCCCAAAATCTGTGGATGTCACCCAACTTGGTTGAGCCTTAGTAGAAGATAGATAATTTTTCACAGTTTAGCTGTTCAGAACATTTTTTTTTAAAAAAACATTTTGAAGTAGTGAAGCTGTACTAGTTTCTGGCCGGGGGACATAACAGATACTCAGAAATTTGAATTATATTTTAAAAAATGACACAAATCCAAATACCATAAACTCTTTCTTTCACCAAGTCTGTTCCATCTAGGAAGAACTCTGAATGCTTTCAGAGCTTATCGAAATCACTTGTTAAAATTAACTCTGAAGGCAGTATTTGTAATGGTAGAGATAAAAACAGTTGCTGTGGATTTTTCAAATACTATTATCTAGGCTTTAGTGTTATTTAAAACACAACTTTTAAAATAATAAGCTGATTTTTATGCAGCTCCTGATAATCAAGCATAAATCCAGTTCTGTTTGCTTTCCACCTGCCTCTTTTCTGCCTGTTTTTCCAATGTTTGATTGTGTTGTGTTCTTCCTAATGCAAGGGCTTACGTAAGGATGCAAATAACTTCAGTCAGGGTAAGTCAGCATTGCTCCATTTCACTTGAGTAGAGCACTAGGAAGCTGGCCTGTTACCAAGATGCGTGTGTAGCTAATGATATCAGAGGGACTACTCATATGTTAAAGATTGAGGTAGACCCTTTGTGCAGGAACCATGTGTTTTGTCTGTGTTCATATGGCACCTACCAAATGTTTGTACTTCTAGGGCAGAATACTAATATGCATCCCAAAAATATAAATATGCTTGATTAGAATTAGAGGTTTTCTATAGGTACTCTACTAAGCTAAATATAAAGTATTAAGGCCACTAAAGAGCATAATACAGTAAATTGGTGTTCTAGAAATGAGTGGGGCTTTTGCATACAGGATTATCTTGCAGTTTGGATTAGTCAGGAATGATATCTGGCCATACCTGCACTCTGAGAAGGCCTCAGTGAAGTGCCTAGGAGAAGTTACAGAATTAAGCACTTCCTCCCTGAAGTCCTCAGCCACGCTGCTGTCCCTGTCCCTACCCTGACTGTATCCATATCCATATGTTGCCATGCCTGGGGAGAGGGAAGCATAATGTGACATTATCTGATTGATGACTTATGATTTTTGCATTGTACGCACAGCACTTCCTTGTAGTTCTGCTGGTACAGGAAACCTAACTTAATGATTGTGAAAGGGTTTATATTCCCTGAAGGATGGGTCTCATGGCCTCATCTTTGCTGAATACATTCAAATAAAGATTGGAATTCACACTTACTATAAGTCTGTAAATCCATAAATATGACTGCTTTTTATTTTTTAATATGTGAAGTATTCAAAGAACACTTGCATTTACACTCAATTATCTCTGTTTAGAAAATCTAAATCTATGGTATGTATTTTTAGTAGATGCCTTTTTTTTTCCTGTGATGTGGATACGGTCTAAAAATCCTCAATTTGGTTATTTTTGTGGCTCTTACTTACATTTCCCAAATCAAAGGCTGATCTCTTATTTAAAACCAGAATTAGGTTGCCATGAAACCAGACAATGGTCCTCAAACATTTCCCACTGCATGAATAATGGAATCTGTAAGGACATAGCAAGAATACAAAGACAGATGATTAAATTTATGAGGAGTCAGGTCTTGAAGAACATTATATTGTGCAGAAGTCTTGTTCTTAATCTCTGGTGTACCTTTTCTGGGAAGATGTATGGGTGTCAATGAGAGAAACCTTCAGTCCAGTTGGAGAAAAGATTTTTTTTTTTTTCTTTTAATCAGTAATTCACTTTGTGCTTTCTATACCTCCCAAATAGTTCAGTTATATCAAAATAACCTGAGGATAAGTGTTTACAGTAGCAGAACACTTATTTTCACTGATTGCAGTAAGGTAAATATTAGAGGAATCAGTGCTCTGTTTTTAGCTCATATTACCATTTAAAATATTTTCTATTCTATAATTTATGCACCCTAATTTTTCTTTGCCCAAAATAAATTTCCAGGGGCAGGAGGAAGATGGGTATGTGAAGCTTCTAACAAGATGCTATATACAGGACCTGAGAAGCACAGCAGTAACTTGAGTGGACTGAGGTGTAGTTTTTCTTCCTTAACACTTCAGATTTTTTCACAATTTGTCTTTATTTTGTGACTATTCAGTTTTAAATGTATAGGGAAAATCAAGAAGAGGCTGGCAGTGTGTATTCTAGGCAGAGGCAGTGGGTGATGTAAACTTCTATTTAACCAGTGACGAATCCTGAGCTGCACAGATGTTTGAAGTTACATTGTGTTAGATTTCAGTGCTTTTGTGTTTGAGTACCAATGGTTTTATACTAATGTGTTGGGTCTTAAAGCACCAAAAGACAAATTACAGTAAAAGAATTACCATTGGAGCAAGGACTAGCCGCACTCGGGGGAGGAAGGTGTGTGTGTTCAGATTAAGGTCTTCATATTTCTGTTGTATTTTTTTGACTCTAGAAAAAGTCTGAAGATCTCTGCTGCCAACATGTACTTAAAACACCATTTTCAGCCTTTGATTACAGAGTGGCCAGTTATCATAATACTTGATGCTTCTTGGATTCAGTTAGTAGTAAAATACTAAAATAAAACAATAAATCATCTTCTGGTCTTCATGACTGAAGAGGAAGACTTAAAAAGTAGATGCCTCTAATGTATACCTCCAGAAGGTGAAGATGTCAGTATCTTTCAAAACAAGGAAAAATAAATCACAGTTTTGAGGACTTGCTCCTTATATCATATCCCAATATCTTAGTTAATCCTGAGAATGTATCTGGCTCTGGTGTGGACCTATAGGGGAGAATTTAAGAAACTTCTTTCATTCAGTTTGCAACTCAGATGTGAGCCTTCCTGTGGAAGCTGTCATTTGAGCTAATTCTCATGTAGAGCAATTCCATCACATTTTTGGCTCAGGGCTGCACAGGGTTATATTAGTCTAACCTAATGGGTAAATGGGGCTGATGTGATAACCATGGATTTTGGGAAGAAGAAAAATCACTCAGGTGATGCTTCTACCTGAACCTCTTGAATAATTACAGTTATTATTTTTGTACTAATTATGTTAATACTTTTATAACATAAGTACCATACTTTACCTACATAAATAGTTTTGTTTTATATAGTGAAGGTGACAGTTGTCCTTCATCTGCTGAGATCCTGAAGGGCCTATTCCTTTCTGTTCTCTAATCCTATTGAAAAGTGATCTGCAGCATATCTGCAGATGTTTGCCTTCAGATTTACTCTTTAATGTTCTTGTCAGTGTAAAAAAGTTTACCAGTAAGTTTGGACTAGTCTAGAGTAGCAGTGGGAAGCAATTTTTCACAGCATTTCACTATTAAATTCTCTCCGGGTTAGGATGCAAGCTTGCACCCGCTGAAGTTAATAAATGCTTATTGGACTTGGAAGGAATTTAAATCTTCAGTGTCTTTCAGGAAGTGTAACTCCTTTGCCAAAACAATTCAAAAATACTGTGGTATGCAGCTATTGGGGTTTTTTTGAGGCATAGATCAAGATACTAGGTTGTAGCACGCAATCATTTCCGTCTCTGTTTTTCTAGTTTCCTAGAATGAAATAATGAACATTGGTGCCAAAGGTATAAAAGCAGAGTGAGCTGAAAACACATTAAACAATTGGTTGTAATGCTGTGAACATTACATCCTATTAAGCAGCTGAATTAAGTTTTTGAGCTCTGTATGCTGGGGCAGACATGTTTGGGCTTGTTTGTTGACCAGACAGCATTCAATTTTTCTACTGTGTCACAAATAAGAAATGTTGCTTTCCCACACTACAGGGATAATTCTAAATTAAGAGACTCAGCCTTTGAATGCGAATGTTGTCATCGTGAGAAATAGGTAACCAAATTGATGCAGGAAGAGTTTGAGTAAGAGTGCTGTGAAGCACAGCACTGAACTGGTAGGAAGGAATTCAGGTCTTGCAGTTATTTCACAGCCAGACTTCCCTTCAGGAGACTACTGGTGTTTGATCCCTTTCAGGGCCAGCTCCTGACTCCTGCTGCTACATGTGCCCTTTGCCAGCCCTTCTGCCAGGCCCAGCCACTCACCCCATTCCGTTGGCTGCTTTCTCCATGCTGTGCCCCCCAGCCCCTTGCTCAGACTGCTGCTTACAGATCTCTTTGCTTCTAAAAGGATTAATAGACATCACTCAAAATAAATTACTTGAGCCATGTGCTTCAGCTGGAGTATTGCTTCATTTCATGAGTGACGGGTCTGTTTCACTAGCTAGAAACCACGCAGGTAAATAAAAAGCAAGTAGCAAAGGGCTGGGTTCTCTCTAAAGTGTAGAAGTGAGAGAAATTCACCCAATAATATATTTCTTTGTTAGTGATATTTTATTTTTTTTCCTGGAGTACTGTGTCACGCTGTTCGCTAATAGCTGAAGACTATAATAATGGCTTGATTGTCTTGGCAGGAATAATAAACTCAAAACTTTGCACTCAGGAAACTCATTACACAAACTGCTGATGATACTGCATACATGAATTACCATAAGCAAATATTTTATTTTTCTGACATGATGTAGGTGTCTATACTTTTATTTGTTTGTTCAAAATGGCCTTCTTCCTCTCCAGTGGGCATGCACAAAGCAGAATGAGCAGCTGACTTCTTTGGACAGTGCAGACCTCTCTTTTTCTCTGCAATACACCAGTTATATTAACCAGAGATGGAGGACAGGCCAGGTACGCATTCTTACCACAAGTTGTAGAGGAGCTGAAAAAATGATGTTTTCTTTCGTTTGAATAAATCTGAACAGAGAAGTGACAGCTATTTGCCCCATAAAAGAATAAAAGGCAAATGTCGTGTTTAGTGTTTTACCAGTTGCTGCAGCCTTGTAGGAAATACCTATCGGTGCTGTAAATCAGGTTCACTTTTTGTGTTCATGAGCCAGCACCACAGTTGCATCTCAGTTGCAGCATATGGCCATGCAGCTATATTTCTAAACAGGAAATGAAATTCAGCTGTTGTACTCTCCTTCCTGTTGCCATTGCATCCTTCTGCACCATCACACTGTGGTGCTTCTCTAACACCTCTTGAGAAAGCCATACGTTTAACAGGACTGCACTTGGCGTACATAAAGTAAAGGCAGCACATTGCTGGACAGGAGCAAGGTCACCACTGTGCTGCCTGCTTTGCCTGTGCCAGAGCCCTGAAAGCCCAAGCTGGAGCTCCTTCCTCCCCCATGGAGTCTGGGCAGTGGCTACTGCTGTGGGAACAGAAGGGATGGGACAGTTTGGAAGCTGCGGTTGCTGCTGCCAGTTCTCCTGGGGTCCATACTTCAGGCTGGGGAGGCAGCTTTACTGCGTGTGTCTTAACTGTTAGATACACTGCCTAATAACCCAGGTCTTTCTGTGTTTTTTCTTAAAAAAAAGAAAAATATCTGAAACTAAAAAAAGCAAATGTTTGGAGGTGTGGTAGCTTTTGGTGAACTGCAGTTAGCTGAGTTCATCAGCATGATCGTGACATTCGGATCTACAGCACAGTCCTCATGTTATGCCTCTCAGTCTTCTGTTATCTTTAGGCAAAACTGACAAGTGCTCTTATGAGTCCTGAAGGGCCTCAGGGGTTTTGTTTACTAGTTACAAAATTCAGACTCTTCATGTCAGTGGGAGTTCTCATGGTAATTTTGTTTTGCTATTTTGAGAATACAATAGAAGCATCCTAAGGAGTATCAAAAGGAAAAAGATTGATTTAAGTTTTACCTTTTTAATGTGTGACCTGTTTTTTCTTTCATTTAGTTTAACTTTACAACTGAAGGTAGACTTCAGTCTACATAAGCTCAGCTCACTAGGTTTTTCCCCATGCTATAACTTATTCTCGTACAACCCTAACGTCTGTGGAATGGCTCAGTGTGAAATCACAATCAGACTAAGAAGTTTTAAGCTTTCTAAAAGGTGGCCTCAGGTATGTCATGAAACAGTGATGCAGAAAAGGAAGAGATGCGCTAAATACAATAAATAAAGCAATAGTTGACTAAAACAAGTACAATATGTAGGCTAGACTTACAACTTTCTTTTAATGCTATGGTAACTAAAAACAAAAGGAAAAAACATATCCTAGATACAGTGGGGGAAAAAAGTCCCCAAAACAAGGTATTGCTTTCTCAAGAACTGATTTAACAAAGATTTACTCAGGTGGTTTTACCCTGTTTCAAATATGTACAAAATTTGGGGAAGATGTTATGCTGTCAATTGTAGACTGTTATTTAATCCTCTCCTTTAAAAGTAAATGATGCAAGTGATTAAGTTATTAAAAAGTACATTAATTGCTTGTAATTCAGCCAACTCTTAGAGGGCCCACAGGAAAGTTGTGGAGAAATTTTGTCTCCACAATGAACATTCCTACATTTCACTCTTTCCTGGTCCCCCAGATACGTGAAAAATCCTGGAGTACGTGGATATTTTACCCACCATATTCTTAGCTCATGAGGTTACTATCTCTGGGCTTATGGATACAAACAGTATGTTGTGCCCACTGGAACAGGTATGGGTAGTGTTATACCAATTGCTAATGTCTTCTGAACCTGTAATTAGCTGCCTATTCACTGCTATTGATAGCAATCAGCATCTACTTGCACAAAAGAAGTATTGACAAATTAGCAACCACAAACTATGCTAGCATTGATCTAGCTTCATCTTTGGATCAGATCCTTAGTTTAAGGCAACCTAACCTCTTGTTTCAGCTTCTGTGCAATGTTTCTCATCCTCCTGTGCTGAAGAACCAAGCTCCATCTTCTCACTGGCCTCCCTCTAGGTGATAGGGTACTGCAGTGAGGTCCCCTTGAAGCCATGTCTGCCCTGGGCTTAACTAGACCCCATCCTTCAGCTTCTCCTTACGGGACAACTGATAAAAGATGTGGACTCCATATGCAGAAGGTCCCCCAGATGGGGTAAAGTATTTGGGTTGCACTTTGTTATCTGTGTGGTAGTGCCTTAGTTTTAGAATTTTCAATAAAAACTCTGAGTAAGTTCTGACACTATTGCTAGCAAGATGCCCTGTTGCTGCTTCAGTGGAGTGGGGTTTTCCTTCATGGTGCTTCAGATGCCCCTGTAGATTGTCTGCTATCATTTGTTTCTATAAAAGCTGTGGTGAAACCTTAAATAATTTTTTTGATTAAAAATATAAATGAGAATTGCTGATTTTGATAAGGAATATATTAAACGTGAATAGTGCCTAGTCACAGCATGGTTCCTGGGGAAATCTGAGATGTCACTGTCTTTATGCTTTTTAAGGGGTATGTCTTTTTATGGCTGTTAGTTTTTTGGTTCTGTTTTTTTATTGAACAACCTGCTCTGAATATGCTTATAATCTTTTCCTTTTCATACCATTTTAGTCTATTTTTGCAAATCCAATACAAGTTAAATGCCCTATGAGGTAATATCTTTCTCTGCTTAACTTTATACTTTTATCAAGATGCAGTCAGCTTAATTACAATAGTGTTTCTAGAGGGAAGCAAGAAGAAATTCTTCCTGTGAGCAGTTGATGAACCCAGTGTATTTTCCAGTTTTCAGGCCTCTTGCAAAAATAGTATTTCTAGGAAAAAAATTGATGCTAGGGGATGGTAAGTGCAGAATTTTGTTCAGCAGGATCCACTAATGGCAAAACTTTTTGCATAATAGGGAAATATTTTTATTTTGTGCTATAAAACAATAATATGAAAGAAGTATACCTTTGGCAACAATTTCTCATATGAAGTACAATCTGAGCTGTAATCTCAATGATAAACGTTTGTTTCATTCACTGGCAAAGTTCTCATTATTTCGCATGGTATAGGATTAGGACATGAATGAATAATTAAGATCGTGGTGACGCACACTACAAAAATAAACGGAACAGGTATAAGAGGAATGGTAGCTTAGTAGGCCTTTTACAAAATAATTGCCCCAATCCAAAATTAGCATCTCACTTCTGCCTAAACGGCAGTCCCCATGCGTCATAAATGCTTGAAGTTAAGTCTCGCTTGCCCCTGCCTTTTAGGGGTGAGGAGGATTATTTGCTTGTAGGTCACCGCTGCCTTTTCCTTCCTGGCCCCGTTACCCAGAAGCCCCATCCATGCTTCGCTGCGCCAAATCTCTGGCAGAATTTGCTAAAACTCAACTTCTGCTGATCCGGTGAGAGCAGTGGTGGGGAGGGGGCTGCTTTCCCTCTCCCAGGGCACAGGCACTACTAATGCCACCTTACAACAAGACCAGAAACCTAATTGTTCTAGGATGATGGCTGAGCTTTATTTCTGGTCCTGTTAAATGATGTCGTTGCTACAAATATTCTGCACAGGGGTGCAGAAAACACTGTTTAGGGCAAACACAGTAGTGACAGCACTGTTTTGATCTATTTTCTGTTTCAGACTTACTGTGGTGTTTTACAGGAGCACGCCAAGTCACCTTTAAAAATACTAATCAATGCCTAGACAGGTACACTTTAATATGAAAAATGTCCAGTTCTATGCCAGAGTCATTCTGTTTAGATCAATGCAGTTCCATTGAATAATCTGGTGTAGTATACAAACAAATGAAACTCATGGACGAAAGTACATAGGTTTTGATTATCATCTTATACCCTAGGATTTTTGTGGTGGAATGATATTCAGAGAACAGACTCTGTTGATAGATTGGGTCCACCATTGCCAAGATTTGATTTCAGATGATTAAATTGTTTTCATAAGCATCAGTAACCAGTTTGCTCTTACAATTTTCTCTTCAAAAGAGTTCTGCTTTAGGGCTTTTTGGTGTGTTCTTTTTTAAAGTAAGTTTATTTTAAAAAATCCCTCATGCTGTTTTGCAGAGGATTTTCATATCACAGACAAACGATGTTACAAAAAATAGTAAAAGAATTGCAAACTCACATGCTTAATTGTTAGGTCTGATGGGGAGTGCAAAATTGTTAGCAATAGTAGAAAATGTCCAATTTGTTTTGGTTTTTTGTTTTCAGGACAAAAAAATGGTTGGGATTATTTGGATAAAGGCTATGTGGTTGTATAACTAAAAAATAGTCTTATCACATGTGTAGAAGGGGAGAAAATAAAGCTTGTACAGAAACAGTTACACCTGGCATATGTAACTTCTGTCAGTTGTCATGACAATGATGACAACATCATCTGTTCCAGGACAGATGTCCATACTGTGTGAGCAGATCCTGCCTGTTTCTTTCACTTTCCCAGCTGCCAGTCAGAGGTTTTTCTCACCTTCTGGGTACATTCTCTCTAAATAATTCACACTTTTCTTTTTTCAGCCTCAGATTCTTCCCTTTAACCCAGCTTTTGCCCCTTCTAGCTGCCATCATGTGAGTGGGAGGGGAAAGTGGGGATAGGTGTTGAGCATGAGAAGAGTTTCTTTCTGGGATTACTTGGAGCTGAGGCAATTATGGGCAGTAAAGATTGATTTATTTTTTTCCCCTGTATTCCCCAAGCTGAAGCATGTTCAGCCAGTCTTTGTGGGTGCAGTAAATATGCTTAGTGCTATATCAAAGTTATAAAGGTGAGTTGTTAGAGAATCTAAGTGCTAAAAATCAAGGGTATGTGAGAATTTGGAAAAGCTTGTAATTTGGTCAAATTAAGATAGAGTCTTTGCAGGGATAGCCAGAGCTCTGCTTCCTGCCAAGTATATAACTCCAAAGTCCCTATGTATTCATTCACACATTGAGGAAAAAAGTGAAGAAGCCAACATCAAATTAAGACTTTTTCCAACACAAATAGCTTTTAGATGGATAGACAAAAAATAATTTCATTTCCATTGGCTTGTTAAAGCATTGCTTGCAGTAAATAAGCTTGTTTATATTTCTTTGCTGTTTATAGCTCTTTACCAGTTTCTTTACTAGCTCCCTTTATGTTTCCATGGTTGAGCAATTATGCATGCTTCCAGGCCTTGACAGCCCTTAGTTGCCATAATAGAGATGTCTATAGAAATCATGTTTTCACTAAACCAAATCCTAATAAAATCGTACTTTTTATATCACCAGTTTGTCTTGAAGTCTAAGCAGTTTCTTTTATATTTGGCTGGCTGAACTGAAAACACAGACCAGGCTATGATTCTCATTGCTTTGAGGGGCTCCTTGAATGTTTAGGCAACTGCATGTTTTCAGGAGGGTATTTGGATGTTTGATGTGAGAATCATTGTCAGTGGTCAAAGTTCAAAATCTTACAATCATGTAGGCTGGAAAGACCTTTAAGATCATCAAGTTCAACCATTAACCTACCACTGCCACATCCAACCAATAAACCATGTCCCTAAGCACCACATCTATACATCTTTTAAATACCTCCAGGGGTGTTCACTCCCCCACCTCTGGGTGGCCTTTTCCAGTGCTTGACAACCTTCCCAGTGAAGAATTTTTTCTAATATCCAGTCTAAGCCTCCCCAATGCAACTTGAGGTAATTCCCTGTTGTTCTATCACTTTCTACTTGGGAGAAGAGACCCGCACTTTTCAGACAGTTGTAGAGAGCAATAAGGTCTCTCAGCCTCCTTTTCTCCTGGATAAACAACCCCAGTTCCTCTTAGTTGCTCCTCAGAAAACTTGTGCTCCTAACACCCTTCACCAGTTTTGTTGCCTTTCATTCATCAAATGGTTGACCCTATAAAACTTTCATTGATGGAGAATGTACTTTATCAAACAAAGTAGTCAAAACAATGCTTTTCTCTTAAGATGTTCATGTTTCACGTAACACCGAGAGCACAGAGACTACAATAATGGAGATTATAAAAGTAACTCACTGCAGGGAAATCTCAGTTCACATTCAGGACACTGCCTAATTTGACTTGCTTGAAAATCCTTCATTTTCAGGTAGTTAGCAACTCACTTGTGTCTGGTGTTCCTTTTTTTTCTTTCATCATACAGCATAGTAGGATATATTATTTAGTGCCAAAATATTAGTATTTGTTTAATCTTATTACCATGTCTGTGTTTTTCTTACTGAATTTGAGCTGTTCAGTTATTTTGTTCTAGGCTTTTTTTGTGACTATTAGAATTATTACTAGATTTGTTACAATAAAAAAAGAATTTTTTAGTCACTATTGGCAAATACTCTGAATTTATGAAAAACATTCTAAAACTACCACTAAAATAAAGGAATTGATTTTGTGATTGTGTGTGGAATCCTCACAAGAAAGTAATATTTAGTCTCCATATCATGAAATTTATGGATACCTTGGCATATTAAATAGCGACATGAGCCAGAAATGTGTTCATCTGTCATATGCCTTTATAGACAACCACACCAATAAAATGCTGTTGGCATCCTGGATGACTGCATTTTTTCTCTTCAGAGTGAAAATTTTCTTCTAACTATGTATTCAGATCCCCTTGAAGCCTTCTACTCTGGTGCTTTTGCATGGTTTTAAATTGGTAGGAGTTTTTCCTTTTTCTGATGTTCATCCTCTCTCTGAATTTCTAGAGAGGATTTGCAGTCTTCTTAAGAGTAAGCCACACAAGTGGCTCACCTTATTCCTGTAACAGAATTACAGAAGTATATCTTCCTATAGTTTACCTTCTATACAGTGAATTTCCACCTCACACCAGAAATCATGTTACTCCCTGAGTACGTAGCCTTGCATTTTGAGCTTTTTAGTATTAGCAATCTAACTCTTTTCAGTCTTCAGTCAGCTCAATTTCTTTAATTTTTAGGATATTCTGATACCATAGTAATGGTGTTTCCCAAATATGAGTCACTGATAAACTTTACAAGCATCATCATCATTATTTTCCTGCCAAAATCATGACTGAAAATAATGAAGACTTAGGCTAGTCTTTGAAGAACTCCAACCTTTGTTCTAACTTACAACAACATTTAATGAAGCTCCTTCATCAAAGTAGCCCTGTTTTTGACTTCTTTAACTGCATGTTAACTTATTTTCTGAGTAGTTTCAGTGGTAGATAGTGAGATAACTCTCTGAGTTAGGTACCACTCAGCGTAAAAGTGGCAAAATTTGTCAAGTATTAACCAGTAGAGACATATAAATTTAAAATACAAGCTCCAAAATTTTTTTAAGCTGGGGATTGTCTGTTTGGAGACATTTAGGAAAAGAAAGACAATCAGATGAAGGTATGAAACCATTGACAGTGTGCCAAAGGATGTTCAAGTCTTTTGTGAATATTGGCATTCAGAAACAGCAAATGGTTGTGGCTCTGAGAGGAATAACATGGTCTAAGCCCAAGTTACATTTATGCAAGACCTCTGTTGGAAAGATGTATGCACATTCAGCTTGAATGTACTTCTTCACTCCTTACCTCTTCAGCCCCTGCATAGATACTAGTCATCATCCTGGTTCTAGAATATTTTAAGTATTAATTCATTTCAGTTGGATGTCCTGGATTTCTTTTTTAAATTATTTTTGTACAAGGAGCTATGAAACATAGGAGTTAACATTTCCCCTAGAACTGAGTTCTTGCATGTGCTCATATGTATTTTTGTTTTATTACACTTCGCACTTGGAAGAGTAATTAATTTATAAGGTCCTGATTTAAACCTGAATTGAAAGATACTTGAGCATGTGTATAATCTTATAAATATACTGAGTTGTTCTTATGACTGTTTTTTTAAAGTAGCATAGCACACTTCCTACTAATAATACAGGACAGTTTTTCATAAAATAATAAAGCTAAAGAACAGAGTAAAGGATCCTTGAAAGACTGTCTGGCCTAACTATTTGTGGAAAGGGGATCAGATTATTTAGCACCCTGTCCAATGGCATCTTGAAAAACCCCAGTGATGGGGACTCTACCAGGTCCTAGAGGAAGTTGTTCTAGTGAATGATTCTTCTCACTGAAAAAAATGTATTTCTTATATCAAGATTAAACCTCTCCCAGTGCAAGTTTTACCCATTACCTGTTGTCTTCTCCATGTGGCTTCTTGTGAAGAGAGACTCTCTCCTGCTTCAAGCTGCCCTTTAAGTGCTTAGCCCTTTTGTTTACTTCTGATATTCAACCTATTGAGTTGCAAATAACTGAATGCGTGAGTAAAGAATATATGATTTAATGCTAAATGTATGTTAAATTATGATGCTTCCAAGCATCCAAACCCAGTAATTACACTTTTTCCATTAGGTAGACTTTTGTAGAGCTTCATAACTAAAATATAGGTAACTATAGTAAAAATTATCTCAAGAGTAAAACTGCACAAACTTTACACAGAATAGAGAATTCTACAGTTTTTAAAAACTGTCATAAACCATTGCCATGTTGCTGATCTTAGGTATAAACAGAACTGAGATATGATTGCAGAATGTATTTTCTGTAAACCAAGAATCCGTATGTATATTTTGGGTTTCTGCACAAATTTGTCTAAATTATATATGCTGCACCTCTATATCCTGATTTAATATGTTGGACAGCATGTGCATAGTATGTGTCCATTAGCTTTGATTTCTTTCCGTAGCTTCTGAGCTCTTCCTCCACTGTTTTTAGGCTAGTGAACTCACTGTGGGCATAGAAAAATAGCAATCTCAACATCAGTAGTAGAAATCTGCTCAATGCAGTGCATTTGATGCAGTGTACTTAAATTTCTGTGTCTTGTTCAATAGAAACATTAAACATTCCAATTTAAACATTTTTGCACAAAGCCTCTCCAGGTTGTAGTGCTTAGTGTTGTGAATGGTCCTATTAATGTCATATAATATTAGCAATTCTACTAAAAATCGATGACAGCTGTTACAGTAACTTGCCTATCTGACTTACCTGGCTTCAGGAAAACAAAACTTTGCATTGTTTCAGGAGCTCGTGTAAGTGCTATAGAGTGAGTAAAAGATGGAGCTTGCGCTGTCCATTTTCAAACATACTCCACCTCCAATAAAATCTCAGATATTTTTTAATAACTGAGTGTTAAGTATCTTTCTTGACTGTAGTTATGGCTTGAAGTAGTCATTCTAACAAAGATACTTACAGACATGCTGGTACTGATCTGGATAGATTTCAACATTTTTAAAGACTTTAAATGATTCGATACGAGTAGTGCTCATCCTTAAGACTTCTATTAAACTCAAGATTTTTCAATAATATGTGTTTTGTTCAATCTGGCTTTATAAAAACCTCTAGGGGAGTGGACCAACATTGCATACAAACTTTTCACGTCAATGGAGAGAATTGCTGCAAAATGTGTTAATGGTAACATGATGTCAGCTGCAGAACCGCAGTGAACTGAAAAGCCATGTAAATGCTTTTGTAGGTCTCCTTT
>VZTU01019836.1:8263-73507 GCA_013400835.1 Zapornia atra | reverse complement strand
TTTTTTTTTTTTTAAATTATGGTCATTGTGGATGCTACTGTAGCAGATAGAGTTTATAGGCAGAAGAATAATTTTTCATCAGGGTATCTTTAAGTGTTTATGAAAAAATTCTTAAACTGTGTGCCTATTTATTAGCATGAATGGATTGAAATATGAGTGTACTTTCTTATAAAGTGGAATAGTTATTAATTAACTTCACTGGATTTTTCTAGATTCCTAACTGATTTAGCATCTGAAACGTCTGTTTAAGTATAAAGTAAAGGAAATGAAGGAATTAAAAGAACAAATGCCACATCGGTTTGGATCAGTTCTATCAGGTTGTTTTCACCTTGTGTATTAGTTCAGGAAAAGTGTGTGTGTGTGAACACTAAGTTTACTGTCACCCATGCCAGACTGGTGAATAAATAGACACCTGTAGAGCAGCAAATCCTGAATCTTTCAGAAGACACTAAAACCATTGCACATAATCATCTCAAATTTTGAGTACCTTGATTTTAGTATCTTCTTCAGATTGCCGCTTTTAAAATTGATTTAAATGAGCTATAAATGGATTTCTAATAGGTGTTTTAATTTCTGGCTGTATTCAGTTGAGTGCAGATGCTGTGAAAGTGAGTAATATATTTACAGCCACTTGGCAATTAAGTCAACCGTTATTGGAGATGATGAGAATAACTAATGCAGCAGTGCGGGCAGGAATGCAGTAAATGTAATGAGTAAATACATTCATTGATTTGTTCTGAATGCATCCTCCTTCTGTATGTGGAGAAAACCAAAATGCAGCCATCCAGGCAAAATACAGAGAACAACTTAATTACAGTTGGGTTTTTTTTAGTCACTCAAAAGACAAAATAGGAACAAGTATGCTGCAAGGGCTGGGCACAGGAAAGATGAACAAAGTCATAAAAATGTCATTTTGGGCATATCTTCCAATCCACTGCAGAAATCATGCTGCACTAATCAGTTTCTTCAAATTCTGAGGGTAGCCCTTCCAATCAATGTGAAGGACAGTTACGGGCAGTACAGTAATGTCTGTGCTATGTCCTGGCCTCTGAGGATCCAGATTCTCTCGCTGCACTTTGCTCTGTTTGTGCTCTGTTCCCTCCTGTGAAAACCAGAGCAGAGGGAAGAGGGGGATAATGTCTGCCTGGATGGAGTGGGAACGTTTCACATCTGCGTATGAGAATATGGGCACAACAGGGCATGATCTCAGAGTTAAGAACTGGAAGTCTCCCAAGTACCACAGTATAAAGATGCTCTGTGACAGTCCAAGTGCTGCTGTGAGATGGAGCCAACAGCCTGAGTTAAAGCACATGCTCTCTAACGCTGGCTAAAAATTTAAACTACTTGCAGAGTTCACAGAACGTGCTTCCAGAGGGACTGATTGTTTAATGTGTCTGTATAAGAATATGTGAACTGTGAGCAAAAGAAGAGAAATTGATTTGCTTGGCTTGTATTTGATTACATTCAGATTTTGTTTTAAAGGTAAGCTTCTTTGGGGGATAAATTGAATCACTCTGTATATCATTATAACTAGTGGCTAGATAGACACCTTCTCTGCCTTAGAAATGAAGGGAATAAATAAGAAACATTTATAAAATCAAAATACATATCTTGTAAATATACTTCAGGCAGACGGTAGCAGCAGAAGAATCTCTGTGGCGTGCCACCTGCTGCGCTGCAGCACGCTGCCCAGTAAGCAGTGTTGCTACAGCTGTGACACTGCTTCTCCACACTTCAGTTTTCTGTAACTATTCCTCCGGTGTGCAGGTTTTTCCCTCTACTGTCTGTCTCCTCAAAATATAACCAATGAAACATCCTAAGTGCGTGAGGTATTTAAAAATATATTCCCATTCTCTGTACCATTACTGTTAAGTCTTGTCAACCGCATTGCAGTGGCTGCTAAAATCAATTTTTTCCTCTCTCTCATTCTTGGCTCCCACTGCTCTCATCCTCATCCTTTTTTTTTTTTTTTTTCCCTGAAGTGTATAATGTTACTATTACATTGTTTGCAAGTTGTTAAGTTTATCTGCTTTAGAGCTGCAAGTAAAGATTTTTGTTTGTTGTTCTTCAAAAAGCAGAACTGTTCTGGAATTTTACTATAAAATAGATTAACTGGAGATGTAAAGGAAAAGACCTGTATTGCCTCTGTGCTGTCCTCCGGAATGGGTTACTCTGTGTGTTACAGAAGTGTTGATGAAACTGTGTAGCTTCAAATATTGCTCCTTTTCTTAAGTAGAGTCTCCATATTATTGCTTTGGCTCTGCAAGCTCTTCTGCAGCTCCTTAAAGTTAAGAACTTCCTTAAAGAAGCTGGAAATGGCTATATACCGTATTTTATGGAAAGCTTAGAGAATTTATGCCACAGCACTGACCAAGCAGGCTTTCCCAGTGGGGTGCTGCTTGCTTCTTTCTCTGCTGTGTTGTGTTCTCAAGTGACATCTTGAAGGGCTGCAGGTGGTTTGGCACACTTTCCTGCACTTGCGAGTTGTTTTAGCAGTCTTCCTAAGGGCACCAAAAACCTGGAAATCAAACAGACAAAAACTGCTCCTTGGTGTTTTTAGAACTCTCAAAACCAAAGAAAACAGAAAAGAGCATGGCAGTAGAAGAGCTGGAAGCAGCCTGAATTGAGTTTCACTAAAGGAGGAAATTAAACCAGTCTCTGCAATGTAAGGTCACTGAGTCAAGATGCTTTTATTAGACATATGTGAACTTGGCTCTTCTGTGTTCCTCCCTCTGTACCTGAGACTCCTCCTTGTGTTGCCCCGCAGTGGAACCCTTCATTTGCCACCCTGCACCGAAGCTGCCTTCCCACCATCCAATCTCTAAGCCCGTGAGGGAAGACATGCTGGTTGTGTGATCTGCTGCTGCACACTGAGCCTGGGATGTGTGGAGCTCAGCAGGCAGGGACTGCACTGCTCAGGAAGCCTGTCTCTAGACAGGCTTTGCTAGAAAGCATGCCACTACTCCCTGTCTCTTCATCTATGTATATACACACACATATGATGTGCATGAAGATAGTCATTATGGTATACATGTGTGATGAATATTTCAACATCATATTCAGAACTGTCTGAAGCTACATAGTTGTTCCTCTTTCAAAATAATTTGTCCTCTATGTTTCTAAGGGAATATATCCAACTACATTCTTCTTTTTTTTTTTTTTTACCCTAATCAACCTAAAAATGCAGTCTGTTGATGGTGCTTTAGTAGAGAAAAAGTTTGTCAAAAAGCATGAAGGTATTTCCAGCCAATTAAAGGAAGACTGATTAACTAAACCCAAAATTTCTTGGTTTGAAAGAAACCGGTTTCTTTCAGGTGCAAAATGATCTTGTCAGAGTAATTGTATTTTACAGACACAGAAATTTGAATTCAACCTCTATAATGATACATTTACTGTAATCACATACTAAAAGAGGCCCTTTTATTCTCATTTCAATACTGTGTACTACTCTTGGTCCCTGTAGGTGAACGTTTGAATCTCCAGAGTTTCATAACTGCCTTCATTCTACCAGAGCAAACCAAGTTCTGTTGAAATGCTCTGGTGCTCTGGTTTAATGAAATAGAAAGAACAGTATGTTATCAGAAATTTGAGCATGTTTTGGGCTGATCTAGATACACTCCAAAAATTCTGTGCATCCTTCCATAGGTTTCATCCTTCCATAGGTTTCATCCTTCTTGTACAGCAATTCAAATGCATTATTAAAAGCTAAGCGGCCTACATGTCTGTTCAGATTTGTTGCTTGCTATTTCTTCCACTTCACTGTGTCTGTTGCAAAGCTGAAGGACATCCATGTCTAAATAGAGCATGCAGTGATGAAAACAAATGGTTGCTTTTAAAAGCTGCTTTCTTTTATACGTATGAGAACTTAGAGAAAGGCTGTGCCGTTCAGCCATTTTTATGCTTACTGAGCAGTATATTGTTACAAAAGCCCTGGTGAGAAGACTGCATCGCTTTTTGCAGCTACGCATCTTACTGCTTTAGGGTATCGGCAGCGTACTTGGGTTCTCCCAGTCCCTGGATGAATTATTCAGGCTCTTGACATCAGAGGTTTCCGCTAGCGGATTGGCTGCTGCTTGGATAATAAAATCTTTCTTCAGGAAAACAGTGGAAAAGGATGATGGCAGTGAGACCAGCAGAGCTGCTACTTCCCACACAGCTGGCTTTGTCTGGCTGTTGCATCTCTGCAAGAATATATAAAGATGTTTTTAAGGTTTGGCTTCATGTGAATTCTCTGACAAGAGCAGGTGGAGGGATCTGTGCAAGAGGCCTGCATTTCCAGTGAAGGGGAAAAAAAGAAATCAGATTGTTCCTGAAAAATTACTTCTGGCTGTATTCTAAGGAAGCGCTGCACACTACGTGAGACAGGAGTAGCAGCAGCAGAAGCAGCAGCAGCGCTTATGGCTCGCTACAGAGGTGCTGGTGGCAGAAACCTTGCATTGTTAAACGTGCTTCCTGGGTCCTTTCATTACTGGCAGGGTAAGTGCTGCACATAAGGAGTTGATGGTCCTTGCAAGTGGGGAGAGCGTGAGAAACTGTATGACATGTGCATCTTGTGGATATAGATAACTGGTACCTCTGCAGAGCTAACAGCAGTTCAGTGAAAATAGCACATTCACTTCCAGGGAAATTTGTGAACACCATATTTATTTTGGAATTTGTAAAATCAGTGTGCTGCTTGTGTTATGTTGAGACATAGGTTTTACAGTGGTAAAATCTGTTCCTTTAAAGCCTACACAAAATAACTGCTAAAAAAAGAGGAAACTATAATTTGGGCTCATAAAGGCATATTGCTTGCATAAATTCCCTTGCAAAGGATTAGTTTGAAAGGCTATTTCTGCTGTTTGTTGGTGTGACTGAAACCGAGTATGTCTTCTGCTGTCTAATGTTTAGAAGCTGGGAGCTGCTGCTCTGATTTCTGTGGCTGTTTGTTAAATTGCAAGATGCACCATCACTACAAATCAGGGACTCGTTTTCACTCATTTCTGTGACCAGAAGTTTGACTCCTAAAGGCCTAGGTCTTTTCTTTTGGAGTGACATTGTTGTATTGGGATGGTGGGGAAGTTTCAGTTCGAGAGGTGTGAACTGAAGCCAGAGCCAGACATGCTGCATGAGCCCCGTCTCTGTTCACACACCTGCTCACACACAACCCAAGTCCAGTCTGCAAGTGCTTGAGTTGAAATTAGCGGGGCCACCTGCATATGTAATTGCTTGTCAGAGCATAGTTGACATTTACTGTATGTCACAAGGGAAACATCTTCATCGTGGTTAGAAACCATACAGCGAGAAGTCTCTTTTCCAGAGTGTAGGAACAATCATCAAGCGTAAAGTCAAGACAGCCCATTCTAAAAATAGTCAGTGTTGAATGAACCACAAAGGAGTGTTTTGAGTGATGTTTTTCATAACTTGCCTGTCAGTGCAACAGGTGGATTCTGAGAATGTAATGGATGTGTTAAATATGATGTAAGACAGCCTACCCAATGAAATCAAAGAAAAGGAAAATAAAGAATGCAAAATTTTCTTATACATGAAGTGTGCTAATCTAGCAATAGATGCTGGAGAATATATATATATCTCTTTCTCCTCTGGTTTTTCTCATATGTGAGATATTGTTTATATGTAAAGAAAATATCTCTGAGTCATAATGCACAGACACTTTTTGGTAGCCCATATGTGGGTAGGGAGCCATCATTGTCCCATTTAAGATAACATTTTGACTGATGAATTTCATGTGACAATTTGTATTTTTTATGCACCCCCATTGTGGAGCAGTATTGTGTGTGTGTAAATCAGGGAGTTTGTTAGTAGTGCACCGAACTTAGTAGTTTTCTATTCCAGAACTTTAAAAGGTTAAAGAATATTTCATTTTAGTTTTACAGATGTGAAAGAAAATAAATCATTATTCAGCACTGCACAAGTCAGTAGCAAAGGCAGTAACTAAAATTAGATTTTCCATCTCTAGGTTCTGTGACGTGCATGTGTTCTTATAAAGTGTAAATATTCAACAACAATTTTATTTATTTGAAGTTTTCTGTAGGGGAATGAAGGTGCTCATTCAGAACCGGTGATGCTAATAACATGATTTAGTTTTCAGTGAAATACGTGTTTCTTTTTATTTTTGAAAGAAAAATCCCCATCATAAATACTTGAATGCCCCAGTGTGAAATTATTCCACGTGTCAAACCCAATTGCCCACAAGGAAAGGACAGGACTTTGTGGATTGGTTATGGTGCTGTGATTCTCTTCTCTCTGCAGCCATGACCCTGGCTGCTGAAGTTAGAGGAGCTCATTCTGGAGCTATTTTTATCTATGCAGCTGGCAACAGCCCCTGAGGGACTATCTGAGAATCAGTGAAATTCACTATAAATCAGACAAGTGCTTCAGGACAGGACTCAGGTAGGAATTGCCTGAACTAGCTAATGGCTCCTTCCTGGTTGGATCTCCCAGCAGAAAAACAAGCTTGTTAATATAATTTCCAATCTTTAATTCAATATTACAAACATTGTCAAACCTACACGCTAAGAGTAATTTTTCTAAATCTCTAGTCGATTTTCTAAATAAAAGCAACTTAATTGTCAGAGACATGGGTTCTAGTTAAAATGTACAGGGAAGTTCTAGGTGCTCAGGTCTCAGGTAAATGTAATATGGAATTAAATATCAAATTTATCTTGGCATTCAGATTTGAAATGGTGCCTTACTGTTCATTCACTTATTAAGACTTGAACTTTGCTGTGAAACTACAAATAGTCAAGTGTCAGAGCATTATTGTAAGAGTATGAAGTATTTGTTATGGGTAGTTACAGGCAAAATTAACTGTCTCAGGAAAACATAGTGGCATTTCTGGAAAATGCAGAATGCCTTTGTTGTTGATAGGAGAATATCACTCTTCCATGATGTAAATCCAGAAGGATTCAGCAATGTCTAATCAAACTGATTTCTTTTTTTTCTCAGATGAGCAAGAGTCAGTGCAGAAAAGGACTTTCACAAAATGGATCAATACTCACCTGGCTAAGGTAATCGATGACTTTGAAAGTATTATTTTTCTTTCAAATCAAACCTTCTTATCTATGCCTGTCCAGGCCTTGGAGTAAAGAATAAAGCAGATTTGGCTGAGGATAGTGGCACAAACTTAAAAAGGGATCCCTGTTATCTGTACACCATAGAGGATGAATCTGTTACAGCATGATAGCAGTTGGCTGCAGCATGGTGTCTACAGGCAACTGCCCAGCTCCTTCGGCCAAACCTGAATGGGGGCTTAGTAGCTGCTATTTCAGCCAGAGGAAAGAGTTGAAACTGCTTTCTATGAAACAGAAATACTAGCCTGATTGCATACAGTGTATTTGAATAAAACTTGAGTCAATTGTGCAGTTTGATAGAGGCATCCTGGACAGATGACAAAAGTATGCAGTGCCTTGCAAATCCAGTGTTGAATTAACTATCTGATATATCTTGGCACTTATTGTTACGCTATAGTTGCTGCTTCTTACCACGACCAAAAACTCCTTTTTTGGCTTTAGCAGAATACAGACAGTTGTTGGGCTTTTTTTCTACACAATTTTAAAAGTATGAAACTGCAACTGGTATCAACTTTATCTAACAAGATAAGCGGTAAGATTTAATTTGGACCTTCCCAGAGATTTCACACAGAACAACTCTAACCATAGTTATCAAATAGTCTGGTAAATTAAAATATTTAAAAATCAGAGGTGCTCTTTGGTATGCGCATTTTTAAATCATGAAGATTAATTAACTTGAAAATTGAGCAAGGAATAGTTGCAAGAGTGTTGTTTTAGCTTCTGTGGAAGAAATTGGCTAAAAATCCCCTCAAAAATGAACGGAGCAAAGCAGGAAGCCTATATAATGCTGTATCATGTGATTTGGTCTAATGAGACTGCACGATTGAGCAACAGCATTTATTTACATTCCTGAGGAATGTAATTGAGGAATTTACTGTGAAAAGAACTGCACTGGCGTTGTAAAATTCAACTGCAAGAACAAGGTCATTGTCAGGACTTCTTGACATTGGATCCTCTCCAGGAATGAGGTCGATCCCTCATTCTCTTTGAAATAATTTGAAAAAGGTCCTGATGCAGCAGAGAACCTAAGCACTCAATTTACTTCAACTGAGATGGGAAGATATTCAGTATTTGCTAAAGTGTTGGCAAAGCAGGCTGCATACATGTGCCAGAGGAGAAAAAGAACTGTTATTTTATGTTGTTCTACTTCATAATTGTGTTATGTCATTAATATCCCAAAATAATTGAGAAGTAGATATATGTACATACTGCTAGGTATATATACATCTCTGTGTGCGTGTAATGACAGTTTACTAGTAATACCTGACTAATCCGTGGGAAGTGACGTAATTGCAGTGGAAGCTCAGTTAAGAGATCTATCTCTGGATTGGAAGCTGTGAATGCTACCTTTCCTATAGTAGTCCCTTTGGGCTGTGAAAGCCCAGGTAGTCCTTTTGACTTATGTGATTTTGGCATATATTTCTTTAATGGTTCTGATATTCTGAAAGCAAATAAAATACATTCAAACCAAGCACTTAACTGGCTACAGCCCTCACTTTTAGCTACCTGAGCTACCCTGTTGCAATTGGTCTGTGTTAACTCACCCTTTAACAGGAAAGTTGTTGCTACAATAGTTTTATTGATGGCTGTCAGCAAGTTTAACTCACTGAGTCGGATGTGTAGGTTGGCAGCCTTTGCTTCCCATTTAATGCTTGTATGCTACCACAAGAGAAGCACTGGTTGTAGACCCATGGTGTTCGAAATTTTTCAGTTTTTAAAGCTTAAGCTTTTCAATATTTATAAGTTATGTTTTTGGGAAGTGTGGAAATATCTTTTCTGAGTTCATCAGAGCTGTAGGAAATGCTGATTGGTCTGTGGAATGCACAGGACTCCCCTGGAGCCCTGTTCCAAACTGTAACCCAGAAATTCAATATTTAGGTTATCTGATTCATGTAAAAGACTGTCGTGGGTTTTATTATTTCAAAAGAAATTGGAAAGCTGTAATACCTCCATTGTCTGTAGGCCCTTAAAACGTGATAAGAAAAAATCCTGGAAGGAGACCCACTTTCGGGCAGCATCGTCTACATTCTGTTCTCATCTTTGAACCCAATAAAAGATGAAACACCTGCCAAAACAGTACCTACCAAGGAACACCATAAAGCACTGGCCTTATACTGCAAGCAAACAACCAGCAATACACACTTAAATACAGTTAAATAATATGAACGGAGATGTAGGACTGGAGTGGCTGCAGGTGTTAAGATGCCAGACCTGGGGGGACTGCTCTGCGGTCTCTGTGAAGGAGAGACTGGGGCTGACCCATGCCCCCCAGCCATTCCCTATCCCTCTTGCACCACTGTGGGGTAGAGGACCTGTGAGTGAAGGAGTGAAGTTGAGCCTGGATCAACTTGAGGGCTAGCTGGGGGGAAGGTGTTTTGAACTTTGCCTTTGCTTCTCACTACCAATCCAGAAACAGTGTCCTGAATTTGACCCAGTATATACAGGCTTCAAAATTAACAGTGACTTCACTTGAAATCAGTCCTTTATTTCTTGGCTGCTCTTGGAAAACTTCAGGGTTTCATCCTTTCATTTTTGGAAGAAAGTTTAATGGCTGGCCTTTTTACTAATCTAGTAAAATTATTAATAGAAAAATTGGAGGAAATAAGAAAAAAAAACCAAAAAAGAGTAAATAAAGTACTCATAACTGACACCATGGCTATCCGGAGAAATATTCCACTGTGAATGAGTTTGTTTTAGAAAAAATTACTGATGAATAACTGCATGAAACCTCAAAAGCAGAAGAAATTAATGTTTTCTAAGCAAAGATTGATGGTGCATCATTGTAGCAATTTCAAAGATGGGTTTAGGGTTTACTGATGGCAAAGGAAAGAAACTCTACTAAGCTAGATTTTTCATTCTTACACTGTGTTGGTTGAGTAGAGCAAAGAAGGATTTAAAAAAAGTTTCTGACATTGTGAAGGGTAGTGATTTAAAAGAAATGGAAATACAGAACTGCTTTGGTTGTGTTAGGTAGAATCGAGAACAATAGTTTGGGAATATAAAGCAGGATGTGATAGTTTGTCAGGATTTGCTATGGGTGGAAGATTCTTCACTGTTCATCTTTAAATTGTTAAGTGTAGGCTTTTCTTCTCAAAAGTCATGCTGTAGTTGTAACAGAAACTAGTTCAGTAATTAAGTCTGTAAACTAGATTGAGAAAATAATTTTCGGCTTCTTAACTGTATAGTTAAGAATGGGATTGAGAGTACGAATACAAATACTTAGGAATGAACAAAAGGGGTAAATGAAATGTGAGTAACAGTGAAATTTCTTCACCAAAAGGGTTGCCAAGCATTACAACAGGCTGCCCAGGGAAGTGGTTGAGTCACCATCCCTGAGGAGTTCAAAAGATGTGGTGCTTAGGGACATGGTTTAGTGGAGGACTTGGCAGTGCTAGGTTATCAGTTGGACTCATGATCTTAAAGGTCTTTTCCAATCTAAAGGACTCTGTGACTATGAATTCAACTTTATGAAAGGGAGTAGGAGGGAGCCACGATTTTTTTTATTCTCTTTTGCTCTTACAATAGAACGCTACCTTTGTAAAATTGTTTCCCATTCAAAGGTACGTTCTTTCACAAGCAGAAGACAGGTAAAACAGCTAGCATCAGCTAATTATTGGACACCTCAAAGAAAGACTGAGGTAAAATAGCCCTAGCATAACCTCTACCCTCACCAGGCAATGTCCCACAGGCGGATGAAAATAGAGGAAAGACCTGCAGGTTTGATGCAGCTTCATTTTGGGTTAGCTGTTAACAGTAAACTGCATCTGTCCCTCTGCTGTCTCCCTAACCTGGGCTGAATCCATTCTGTGATTCTGACTTGGGAATCGGGTAAGACTCAGCAACTGGAAATCATCTCTTTTCTCAGCCACCCACTTGCAGATTGGGTTACAATCTATCAAATGAGTATGATCTGTCTAATTTTTGTGCATCTGTGCAGTTCTACTAATGATAAATGAGATATGCATGTGTAATAGGACAAGAGGCTTTCTAATTGCATGTTATTTATTCATATTTCTCTGAGGTTGTCGAACTGGACCTATCAGTCTCAGCCTTCAAAGACAAAAATAATTGAAGTATGCATCTGAGTATCTTTTCAGGCATCTTTTCAACATCTAAGTTTAAAATACAATGTTACTCTGAATTTGTCAAAGAGGAGACATCACATCCATTCAGAAGGACAACTACTTAAAGATTTTTCATTTCATTGTCTATGCAGATTCTTTACATAGTGGATTAAATGGGTAAAGATGAAAAACATGCCTCTCTTAAAATAAGAAGCATACACCTTTTATTGCCTTTGTCATCCTTGGTGAAAGAGTTGTGAAGCAGTGGTTTCTGAGCTTTGGAACACAGACTTTAAATTGGCTTAACCCAAACAAATAACATCTTTGTTCCCAGGCGTAGAGATAACTTCAGTATTTGTACTCACCAAAGTATTGTTGTAAACTCACCAAATAGAGTGAACAACAAATACATGCTGAAATAAGTTTCCATTATAAGGATCCACATATCAACAAATAAAAGCAAAGGATGAGTATCATGTAAACGTAAAGAATGGGTGAACATGCAAAAATTACACTTACACAATGTTTTTATAATACTGAATTAAACCCAGGCCTTATACCTTACTTTAAGACTTTTGAAATTGCAAAATTATATGTTTGATAGGAAAGAAAGGATGAATGTTCAGTCCTTTAAATCATTCTGAATACTTCATGAACAGTACAGCAAATTAAATAAATTTTTATGAGCAACAAGTTTAAGCAAAGCATTTCCTCAGCAGTTCCCATTTGTCATCAATTCTAAACAGTTATTTAAATAAATATTTAATAATGGGGCAAAATGTGGTCATTAACCTTTAAGATTCATTCCCAATTAATTCGTATTCCTCCTCCAGAGCATGTTAATTTACTTGTATAGACTGCCTCCCCCTGTTTGTGACATGACTGTTCCTAAATATCATTGATGCTATAATCTCCACTACTGTGATCGCATATACTGTAATAAGAGGGTTTCATAGAATATGTGCAATGCAGGAAGAGGCACATCATTAGTATTATTTTGCTATTTCAATTTTTTGAAGAAGCTTACAAAAAACCTCCCAAATTGAATGCTAAGACATCTGAAATCATAGTGTAGACCTGACAAGTCACAGATTCAGTTGTTCATCAAAATATAGTCCGAGTTGTCCCAAATAATTTTGTTGTAGAAGTTAACTAATGGATTGTTTTTAGTTTTACAGGGTTTTAAGAAACTCCTTTGCATATTATTCAAATGTTCTTTTTTTACATGGTTTAAAAATTACTTCATTAAATTTTCACACGCTTTTCAACATTAAAAATACAGCGTATTGGGATCATTGCAGTTGATTGCATTGCTGGAGCTATACCTTTACATGCAAAAAGCCAAAATCTGGAGTACATGCAATATTTTCAAGATTACAAAATTTTAAGTTAGTTTAGTTTTCTTTCCCTGCTTTTAGTTAGTATTTTGGCAGTGTCTTAAGGCAACTCAATGAGCAGACGTTAAGGCCTGTTGAGTCTCTAGAATAAAAAGTATTCAGTAGATTTTTAAATGAATACAACTTAAAAAACCCCAAACCTTTCTTGTCTGGAGGCTAATAAGTAAGCCATCTACTGCTTCTCTTTCTCCTTTCATTTAACATAACATATGCAGCCAAGGAATAGGTATTCATCCATTCCAACAGAAGTTCCATTGTTCTCAGGAAAGGACCTGCCTGGAAAATTAGTCAAGTAGCTTGAACCATCCCATGTGATGGTCTGTATACAATATATAAGGCTGTATGAACTTAGTATTCAACTAGTGTACATATATCTTCCTGCATGGTGATGTTGTGAGGAGTAAGATCAGTATCTGTGGAATCCCTATGTAAAAGGTGAATCTTTTCTATATATGCCACTAAAAATGTAACTCATTCCATAGTTCTGAGAGAGCCTGGAGTCATAATAATACAGTAAATTCTATGCTATGTACCCAGCATAATAAAAAAAAAATCATTTTTCAAACACAATTATGGTCTTACCTCCTTGTAATTAGGTGTTAACATCTGCAGAGCAGTGAAAAAGATTATATTATAAAGCATATTTTGGAAAATGCTTTTTCCAGTCTGTGTAATTAACTAATTTTCCATATTAGAAGAGTCTCATACAGGAGATCTTGTGACACAGCTGTTGTACTTGCCTTCTGTCTCTGTTTTATTTATGTTCAGGTACATGGTGTGTACTGCTAAGCACTGGCAGAGTTTGTAATTATGCAGCCTCCCAGCAAGAGGTAGTACCTTTCAGTTGTTGTGCGTCTCATGCTCAGAGCAGCAGATCTTATTAGATTTGGTGTAAGTTATTTGATGGTTTCTTTGGTACTTCTCATCTTATTAACGCTTTCTTCTACTTCCCCTAGTTTTCCCCAAACTGATATTTGATTCATGTCAAAGGGAAAGTACTGTAGGTGTTAATTTACTTGGATGATGTCTTCAGGGATGCTTTCAGTGCCTAACCTTGGTTCCATGCCACAGCTACAGTGCAAATCCAGGTTTTTGTAACTTCTGCAAGTGAGGAATGACCTACCAGTTGTTCAGAGCAAGAGCTTGACATGGGTGATCACAGATCTATAGTGTGAACAGTGGAAATCAGTGTGCTTCCCAGACTTCATTTGCATATGGATTTTTGATGACATTTACCTTAATGTTGGGGTGAGGTAAATTCTGGCCTGTTCCCTGAGTTGAGAATAAGGATACCAAACTGCTCAAGCTCAAAGGGAGTTGTGTTGTGCTCAAACGGGTCGTATGACAGGCTGAGTGAATTTCAAGAGAAAATCCTTCCTACTGGGGCATTTAGATTGGTAGTAAGATTTTTTTTTATGCCTTCACCTCCTGTTGTATTAGTATAGCAGCTGCAATAATTATCTTGTCTTTATTGCTGAATTATTTTGCCACATAATTTTTCAGTATTATGTCATGCGGTAATGCTGATAAAACCAAAGCTGCTCTGAACTTCAAACAGGAAATGGTCATGTAGAAGGTGAGGAAAATTAATTGCATTTATTTCAACTGCCTGTGATGCAAGACCTTGGGACAAATTAATCTCTAGTGACCTGTTTCCTCCATTGATTTCTTTGGTGTTATATTAAGGAAGAACACGACCCATTATCTGTTTCATTGCTAGGAAATTAAAAAGAACTATGATTAAATATAGTCTTTTAATGAGTTGTAATGCTGCTTTATTCTACATAAACGAGAAAATAGACTCTTTTATTTTTGTGGCTATTAGAGCACATCAAATCTCAGTTGAAGTCTGCTCTCAGCAGAGGAATTCTTTTTCCACTTTGTACCTGAATTATGTCTCATGGAAATATTAGTTCATCCAAGCTGAACAATGAAGGCAGGATGTTTTCATTTTGGGAACAAGAAACCTTTACTTTCTCCTGATTTGTTATAGTGCATTTATCTTTTCAAGAGCAGTGTTTCATTTGTTTGGGTCATCTTTTAAAAGCTATGTTTCTACAGAACGGAAGTTGTTGTAGAAGAGTCTTTTTTTTCAAGTACCCTAAAAGCAAATTATTAAACCCAAAGTAATTTCAAGAAATTCATGGTCTGATTGTTACTTTTAGTGAATTAACAGGTATGAATAATAGCATTATGCTAATTAGCAGGTATATTACTGCTGACAAGCTTGTGGAAGCTGGAGGGTATTTATTTCAGCTGGGCCAGGCTTGTAGTTTTTGTTTCTAAGAGACATCTTGTGATCATTAAAGTACTGACCAGCTGAAGCCACAGCTCCACAAATAGGGATGTAGTTTACATATTTTTTGGTAATATCATTGTTGTGCTTCTAAGTGTAAAGACATATGCCAAGCAGTTTGTTTTAAGTAGAAGCTGACACAGTGCTAACAGCACTGGAAGCCTGCAAGGCCTGGAGGAGATGAGGGAACACAGCAACTTGGTGTAACAACTGTCAGCTCTGAGAACACAACAGCGTTGCTCAACCAGCTACACTGCTTCAGGGATCTTCCCTTCATATAGCTCCTTGTATTGCTCTGACTGAGGGAGGGAAATTTCTGTGACATACGTAACACTAGGCACAGGCAAAGTGTGCCACTAGCTGGAAATATGACTGTAATTGTGCATCTGTAAGTTGTGTATATTTTATTGTCTCAGAGGCAGTTGGTGTGTTTCTTTGTTTGTTTTGGGGAGCAGGAGGGTTTACTATCGTATCATTCATTAGTGGCAGAAAGCATCTAGTGTTACAGTCCTGCACCGGAAATGTGAAGTAGTGAAATGTTGTGGTGGCAAAGCAACAGTTAAATGATATGCTGATATTAAACATTATACAACATAAAGAAGGAGGACCAGCCACTCTGTGTGCTTCTGTTCGAAAGGAAGGGAGGTAGGATGTTACACTGTTGAGCCTTTTTACAGTACCTGAAGTCTTCTTTCTTTTCAGCGCAATCCTCCCATGGTGGTAAATGATCTGTTTGAAGATATCAAAGATGGGGTAATGCTAATTGCCCTCTTGGAGGTTCTTTCAGGGCAGAAGCTGGTAAGAACTTCCTTCCATCTGAATATACAAGATAGTTGCATAACTTCTCTAGGATATGATTTTCTAATATGTTTCTATATTTGAACACCACAAAAAAAACCTCACTGCTAAATAGAAAAATAAGTTTATTCACAGAATGGGCTATCTGTTTCCAAAATAACAACAACAACAAATTATTACAGACTGAAATTCTTTATTTCACACATTTTCTGTTAATTTTGCCTTCATTGTTAATAAAATTGCTTTTATTAGTCTGCTGTTTATCTGGGTGTTAATACTGTTGACACAAGCAAGGTCTAAACACAAACTATTTATAACATCTTGAAAAAATTATGCAGTCATTTTTGTTAAATTTATGGTTTTCTCTCTGCAGGGGGGAGCCCCTCAAATTCCATGGGGTCTTATGTCTGGTTACCTTGACATTTGCTCTGCTACTGTAAAGAACCTTAAATGATGCCAAGTAGCTTTGCCATGGCCAAATTGTACAGAGGCCATGGGGAGTACAGGGCAAATAGGTTGTGTCTTGGGAGCTAGGCTACTAATGTGCATATGATGGAGAAAAATGAAAGGGGTTTAGGCTGAGACCTCGCACGTTTTCTAAACCAGGTGGCAGTGACTGAAAGAGGAAATCAACAGTCTATTCTTCGACTTGCTCCAGGGTTCAGGAGTTACCTGCTCCTGCTCAGATGCAGGCAATTTGCAAGTGCCACGTTTTTGTTTTTTTTTTTTAATATTTCACCTCTGTTTTGAATGCAGGTGATACCCAAAATTACGTAGCAATTCAGACTGCAAGAGTGATTTTACTGTAAGATGGGGGGAAAAAAGCTGCCCTTTCAAGTGTGTTTCTGCTCTGTTGAAATGGAGAGTTCGGTTTCTGCTTGTCTGAGACATGAAGTCTCCCTCTCGTGGCAAAACAGCATTAGTGAAACAGGAAAACAATTTTGATGGTGGCACCTGTTACAGAGAAATCCACTGGATTATATCCTGCCTATATTACTTAGTGAAAGGAGATATTACAGAACCAGAATAATATCCTGTTATTTTAAAGGTTATCTATAACAGAATATGATATTCTGTGGCAACTGCAGGATGAATTTCAGAATCTCTACCAGACTTTAGTTAAATCCATTTGTAATTTTCTGAACATGAATTTAGGCAATGGCAATTGTGTATTTGCATTAGAATATAAGATTCCGTGGGGAATTTAATTCCACAGCAGAGTATTAGAAGCCTAGGCTATGTTCTTGATTTAGGTCAAAGAACTAAGTCTTTCTTGAGCCTACAAGTCTGAAGTCCAGCAAAATTTATTGTTCAGTAAGGTTTTGTGATAGCTGGATTTTTAAAATCACAAATAAAGTGTTAGACAGAACAGATACAAATCCTCTAGGTAAAATGTCTTAGCTGCAGACTGATTTCTAAAAATAACAGCCACCTTGATTTCTCCTTTGCAGGCAAAAATACTTTACTGAAAGAATGTTGCCTTCTCTCAAATACTTATACATACACATGTGTATATATATGTAAAAATAGCGTTAGTTTATTTTACACAAGAAAAATAATTCTCTTGATGAAGTTTATAGGCTGACGCTGACAGCTCACATCATGAGGATATTAAGACAAGCATAACTTTTGCAGCAAATCAGTATAAATCTGAGAGGACTTTACAATGTTCTTTCTATTTAAGCCTTGTGAGCAGGGACGCCACCTGAAGAGAATTCACTGGGTTGCCAACATTGGCACAGCTCTTAAGTTTCTTGAGGGAAGACGGGTAAGTTTAATAGCACTTAGTCTTGTGTTTTCCTTCTTTTTTCTTTCTTTCCTTAAATGTGTTTTGTATCCACCTACATTTTCTTATTCTCCAAAATTTGAGATATGTTGAAAGTTTTCAGCTTCTATGCATTGCCCAAAAAATGGCTAAACCAAACCTAATATAGCAATGTATAGGGTAAAACTATTTTTTTCAGTTAGAATCACCTTGAATTATCTCCTTCCTTTTTTTTTAATGTCCTCTTCAGCTCTTAATGTTCCCTACTTTCATGCTGCTGTTCACAAAGAACAATGATCTTCAGTTCAGTAGAGGCATTCCTTTGTAATTAAAAGATTAGATTTATGGACGTCACTAGGTTGTACATGCAAAACTCTACTCCCTGAAAGTATAGACATGAAAATTGGAACACTGTGACCCCTTATTAGCTTGGCAGGACTTCAGATTAATTTGGGGATTGATTCTGGTAAAGTCAGTGCTGTGGCCATTTTAGAAATAAAATATTTTATAAATTTAACAAAAAAAATATAATCTAAAATCTCAATGTGACCTAGGTCTGAGTATCAAATAAAAGCAATATACTACCTTTTTCCTTGACTCTTCTCTCTGTATATAATGACTTGTGCTCTTTAATTAGATGGCAGATATTTTGTTCTTCTAATTTCTGCATTTTAGTTAAAGTTTTCTGAAAACAGGTGCAACACCTGATGAATTTTACATCTCCATGATGCTGTACACCAGGAGTTGCTAGGGTTTGATATTCTTTCCTCCTCCCTTTAACACTAAGGCATCTTGACGTAATTGTGTTTCTGTTACATGGGAAACAATCCTGGCAGATACCCAAAGAAAGAAATCTATAAGAGAACTTTTTTCTAATTGAAAAATGTATAACCAAACTAAAGATCCGTGTATTCTCCAAGCAAAATTCAGCTTTAGGTCACAATTTCACTATTTTATTACTACAGTTTGTTAGTACAAATGACAACATATGTAGCCTGAGAGTGGAGGCTTAGATTCAGAGTGTGATGCTTTTTGGGGAGACCTCTATAATCTAAGACAGGGCTGGGCAAAGGACAAAAGACCCATACGACCCCAGCATAGTGAGTAACCTTAACTTTGAATGACAGAGGTGCCTGAAATAATACAGCAGTGCAGCTAGATAACTGACTCCACTGAAGATCAAGATAGGTTGCCAGAAATGGAGAACTGTGGTTTTTGCTTCTGACATTAAAAAAATAATTTTATGTACCTTGTTTTAGTTATTTTTGTGTGTACTTCATGTAAATATGCCAGTTTTCTTCTAGAGAGAGTCAGAACCATGAAGTCCGTCAGGTAGATTGGTGTGCATTAGCGGGTAGTCTCTAGGTTGAATCCAGCCTGAAGGATGCTTACATCCAGTCTGTCACTCTTTTCCTCCCAGAGGAGGTGGGGATGCTGTTCAGACAATAAATGCCTCTTCAGCAATTAGCTGCAGTCCCTAGTCTGTACTCTAAGGTAATTGGCACTGTGTAGCGCTTTGGGGACTGCTGATGGGGTCTCTTTCACCCGTGGAGTCCATTAAGTAAAGTTTATTACACATTTAATCAGCCTCCTGTTCACTGCCTAAACAGATTTCTGCAAATATTCTTATTATACTGAAAAGTGCAGCTGGCAATTAACAGGTATTATACTGGCCCAAACTTTTTTTTTTCCTAGCTCTGGATAGTTTATTAGTTTTAAAACAATTTTAATAGAGTATAAGAGAAAGGTAACACAATGACTAGATAGAATATGTTTCTGTGAACAGTAACCTAATGAGAGACTTTAGCAGAGTACTTGTAAACCTTTTCACCTGTAATATATAGAAGAAAAGTCTCACTTTCTAGAAAAAAGAAAAGCTTTTGTTGGAATTTGTCCAGCTGAGAGAATGAGACTTAGTATATTTTTGTTTAGGTAGGTAAGAGAAAATTTTCCTTGTCAACAGGTAGAGAAGCAAATAATGTCAGTTTTCACAGAGTTTTGTCAGATTTCTGGGTGAAGAGGATTGGAAACAATGTGGGGATTTCTCCTCTGCATCTTCCCAAGCAGCTGCTGGAGTTTTAATTCTGAATAGAGCTTCACAACCCTGAACGACCATTTTTTTTGTTTGCCCTTGACATTATCTTGTGGGTTTCCAGCTGCTGATTCAGAGAACTGCAGTCTTTTCTCTGTTTTGGGAAGACATGTGAGGTCACCTAAAGTCATTCTCTGCATTCTTTAACCTATTATCTAAGGTTTTTCCTTAACAAGCTTGTGATGGATGAACAATTTAGAAGCCCTGGATATTTATATCATGACTGATGACAAACTCTTCAATTTGCTGGGGAAATAAGTATTACAATATTTACTAATTTTCCAATACTACGTGTTTTATTCCAGTAACTTGAGCATTATGTATGTGTTGATTTCTTTGGTACACTCTTTATCCTCTCCTTTACTGCTGTTTAACTTGTGAGCTTATTTTTGGGTGATACTTTATTTAGACTATAGATTAGCATTTGGGACTTAAGAGTCATGGAACCTGTTCCCATTCCTGTTGAAAATCTTCATGTAACCTTTGACAATTTATGCTTTCCAAGTCTTTTCTTATTTTATAATAACTGTTGTCAGGTTTGTGTTGCAAGCCTTAATCAAGTGGTGGTATATCTTTACAATAAAAGGATCTCTACTGGAGAGCTCTGGCATTCTTTTTTCCCTTATCTTTTTTTAATGCTTCCTTCACCCCTTTTTTCCATTTCTTATTTATTCCTAAACTCATTTTTCTGTTTCTGTTGCAAATCTATTAGGACTATAGCAAGAAACCCCTGTGTAATTTGAAATCTATTATGGTGTATTTAATATGCCTTCCTTATAAGTCATGTTGGAAAACGTGCTGAAAATATGCATTCTTTGCACTATAGAATTAAATTAATACAGTTCCCTAATGACTTAAAACCCTTTTTTTTTTTGTATAATCTTTTCTCCTTTGCTTTTCATGCTAGTCCGTATACAGAGGATCTCCGGTTTGTACAATGGTTCTATGTAATCTTTATTGTTCTTTCTGCTTGAAATTAAATATTTTTTCTACAAATAGTAACATGCAACGGTCTCAAAAATTTGTCATTATGAATATCCATATTTGTCTAAAAATTGAAATTGATATTTTTAACTAAGAAACTTGTTATTTGGCTGTAAAATACGTTTAAAATATAAAACCTATTTCATGATTGTGATCATTCCTTGAGTGTGGTAATAACATCTGTTTTCTTCCCTATATAGATTAAGCTTGTGAATATAAACTCAACTGATATTGCTGATGGAAGACCTTCTATTGTGCTTGGCTTGATGTGGACCATAATCTTGTATTTTCAGGTACTGTATTTATTTATACTTCATTTTAGTCTTTCTCAAATAATAGTTCAGATCATAATTTCATCCAGTCTTTCACCATAGGTAATCATAGAGAAATTTAGCTGAAGATCTGATGCTGAATAAAACAATGCTTGATGGTAGGGGTGCTTCACATTGGGTAAAAATAGATACTTGTCTTCAGAGTAAATTGGTCAGGGCCCAAAATAGAGTTCATTCATCACTGAGACATGTTCTTCCAATTTCTCTGAAGAATACAACAGAGTAAGGAAATAAAACAATAGAAATCTGGATTCTTGCTACAAGTTCCCTTAACAACCTCAGTGGTGATTGTCATGTACGTCTAATTTCTGTGCACTTGATGTTGGACGTGAATTATTTTTAAAGAATATGTGTAAACATGCTGATTTCACTGGGAAATGCAGATATTTGCAAGGACAAAATTTAGCTGTGAATGGTGTAGGTTGGGATGGGTTGGAATTTGTAGAGGCAAAATCATTTGCATTCTGTTTAAGTTAGGTAGGAGGGAAAAACAGCTTTCTAAATCCTGTCCATATGAGCTAACAAAATGAGTCACTACTTAACAGTTAGAAAAACAACTGATTTTATTCCTCTTCTTTATGGAGTTCTTTGGCTTTGGCTCTCTTGTGATGCAGATTTCATGGCTCAGGGATGCTGTTCTAAGCACCAAACAGTGAGATGCCTCAATGGTTCATATCTCCTTCTCAGAAGAAAAGTTAACCAGAATGATTGTCCTGGTTCTGGCCAGGCCAGAGTTAACCTCCCCAATCAGTTAGCACAGGTGAGCTGAGGTAGCCTGGTCTGGTTCCCACACCATGTGCCATCACTCCCCTATGAAAGGGGCTGGTTGGGAAGGGGCACTCCTGGGTGCCTCAATGGCAGTCTAAGTGTGGCCAGGGCATTGGGTTGGTCCTTGTGTTGTGCAGCACTCGGTAATCATTGGGTTGATAAGGTACTCTGTGTGAGTGTAATTGGCTGTTATTGTTCTACTTTCATGGTGCTTTTGTCAGTAACCTGTCCTTATCCCAACCCAGGGAGGCTCTATGTCTTTCTCCTCTGGGAGTGAGTGGCCAGTGGTGCTCATCCACTGTTTGGGGCTAAAACACCACAGTCCTTTCCACACACAGTCCACCACGGTTAGGTTCTCTAACTGGGCAGAAGTGTCTTGCCACAATGGAGCAGCCCAGACAGGTTTGCCTCTGTGCTGCCAGTTGCTTTGTTTCTGTTGCTGCAGCCACCCCCACAGGGCATTGGCCACCATCTATGAGTCAGTATAAAGGTACAATTTTGGCTACTTTTTTCATCTGGCAATGTTTAAAGCCAGCTGGATGGCTTTTACCTTTGCACACTGGCTGGATTTGCCTTCTTTTGCAGCTTCTGCAACTTGTCGTGTAGAAGACTCCATACAGCAGCCTTCCACCTCCAATGTTTACCAACAATGCAACAGGACCCATCGGTGAACATGGCATATTTTTTCTCATTTTCTGTCAGTTCACTATACAGTTGGGGCCTCTTCAGCATGTGTCACTTCCTCCTCTGGTGATATTCCAAGATCTTTGCCTTCTGGGCAGTCTGTGATCACTTCCAGGATTCTTGGGCAATTGGGATTCCCTATTTCAGCTCGCTGTGTAATCAGTGCAAACCACTCGCTCCACATAACATTGGTGGTGCATAGAAGAGGCCTTCCCTTTGAACATCCAGCCCAGCACCATCAGTCGGGGTGCCGGGAGGAGCTGGGCTTCAGTCCCAATCACTTCTGAAGGGGCTCTAACCCCTTCATATGCTTCCAGTATTTCCTTTTCTTTTGAAGTGTAACGGGCCTTGGATCCTCTGTAGCCCTGACTCCAAAATCCCAGTGGTCGGCCTTGAGTGTCCCCTGGTGCTTTCTGCCAGGGACCCCAGGAACGACCATTCTCCCCAGCTGTGGTGTAGAGAACATTCTTTACATCTGGCCCTTTCTGGATGGGCCCAAGGAATACTGCACAGACTATCTCCTGTTTGACTATCTCTTGTTCAAAGGCTTGTCACTGCTTGGGGCCCCATTGGAAATCCTTCTTCTTCCGGTTTACGTGACAGAGAGGGCTCACAATGAGACTGTAGTTTGGGATATGCATTTGCCAGAAACCCACAATGCCTAGGAAATATTGTGTCTCCATTTTGTTGGTTGGTGGAGACATAGCTGCTGTTTTATTGATAACATCCATGGGGATCTGACAATGCCCATGCTGCCATTTTATTCGTAAAAACTGAATTTCCTGGGCAGGTCCCTTCACCTTACTTTGTTTGATAGCAAAACCAGCTTTTAGCAGAATTTGGATTATTTTTCTTCCTTTTCTCAAAACCTTCCTCTGCTGTGTTTCCCAATACAATGATGTCATCAATATACTGTAGGTGCTCTGGGGCTTTAGCCTGTTCTAAAGCAGTCTGGATCAATCCGTGGTAGATGGTGGGGCAGTCAATTCCAGGTGTAATGGATTCCCTTCCAAGTGAAAGCAAACTGCAGCCGGCATTCTGCTGCCAAAAGAAAAAAGTATTTGCAATGTTGATTGTGGCATACCACTTGGCTGCTTTTGACTCCAGTTCATATTGGAGTTCTAGCATGTCTGGCACTGAAGCACTTACAGGCGGAGTGACTTCATTCAGGCCACAATAGCCCACTGTCAGCCTCCACAGTCCATCAGACTTCTGCATTGGCCATATTGGACCGTTGAAGGGTGAGCAGGTTCTACCAATTACTCCCTGACTCTCCAGTTGATGAATCAGTTTCTGAATGGGAGTCACAGAGTCTCTCTTGGTGCAGTATTGTTGTCTGTGCACTGTCATGGTAGCACTTGGTACCCGCAGTTCTTCGACCTTTCACATCCCCNCTTTAACATCCCCACAACAGAAGGGTCTTCTGATAGTCCAGGCAGAAAAGACAGTTGTTCAGTTTCCTCAGTCTCTAAGGCAGCTATTCCAAAAGCCCACTCATACCCTTTTGGGTCTTTGAAATATCCTCTCCAGAGGAAGCCTATGCCCAGGATGCACAGAGCCTCTGGGCCAGTCACAGTGGGGTGCTTTTTCTAATCATTCCCAGCTAGGCTCATTTCAGCTTCTAGTAGCATCAACTGCCAGGATCCCACTGTCACTCTGGAAATGTAGATGGGTTCTGACCCTTCATAGTTCAACGGTATTAGGTACACTGGGCACTGGTGTCTGCTAACACTTGGTACTTCTGTGGGTCTAATGTGCCAGGCCATCGGAACCATACAGTTCAATAAATACGATTGCCCTTTTCCTCCACCTGGCTGGAAGCAGTGCCCTTCTAATCTTGCTCATTGTATTTGTTGTTTACTTCTTGAAAAAAAGACTGAGAGGTCCCTTCAAGAGGATCACAGGCACAATTACAATCACACAGTCTGGTGGGCTGTCTATTGGAAACTGGCGCAACATTCTTCTTCTTGGAGGAATCTCTTTTTATGACTGTTTTTCCTTGCAGCTCATTGACTCAGGCTTGGAGGGCTGAGGTGATATAAGGTACTGGAAATATGCCTTAACAATTACCAACAGAACCATACCCCTTCTTTTTTCCTCTCACCTACAACCACCCATCAGGCTTAAAGTGGCTTGTGCCAAGGACCTGATGACTATTCAAGGAGCCACCTTGAAGACATCAGGAGAGCATTCCTTCCACATTCCACCCAAAAAATATCAGGAGAGACATCAGGAGCCATTCACACATCAGGAGAGCATTCCACCATCAGGAGAGACATCAGAAGCATTCCCACAGCCAGGTGAAAGGTTGTGGCTATGCCAAGGATGACTATAATAAGGAAGCATTCCACCATGGAAGAAAGCAACTGAGGAATGAAGCAACAGGAACCAAGCAATGGGAAACGAAGCAACAGAGAACGAAGCAACCAGGAAGCAGGCAACTGAGGAACAAGAGACAGCAAGGAACACATCGAGAGACAAATGAGGGAACGTTGTCCCCCCACATCGGACTTGGAGACACTGAAGAATAATACCCTGCCATCAGAACACCGGAGCCCCGTGGTGGTAGGTATAGTTGTGTGTCCCCCCTTCCTCTTTTCCACTCTCTATCTCTCTTTTCCATCCTTTTCTCTTTCTTTCCCCCCTTCCCCTGCACATTTGTTGTGGACCAAATAAAGCAAATTTAACCTTGGCACTGTTTTGAGTCTTAATTCTGTTTTCCGAGAATTGCAAAGTTTGGTTGCGATAAAACACTTAATAATTGGACGTCACTCAGGGGTTAAGCCCAGCCGCCTCCAGAGAAATCTGAGGTTCAGTTGGAACACAAGGGCATTTAACCTCTGCCAAACTAAGTCTTGTCCAGGTTGTGGATTGTGACAGGTGGGTTTCCCATCCCACCTCCTCATGTCTTTTCCATGGTTGCGCAAATAAAACCACAAGATGCCTCATGGTCTGTACTTTTTATAAAAACTTCCTGGAACAGAAGAACACTTCTGATAGCTTAAATTGTGGTCTGCATAGGTGGGCAGTAGGACATATACTCTTTGAGTTGCCAGACCTCTCAAGACATCTTCTACACAGTTGAGACAAGGGAGGAAGAAAAACTTTCTTCAAATAGATGGAATCGGCTAGCCACCTCATCCACTGTTGGTGCATCTTTCCTTCCCCAGTCTATTATGGTCAGTGAATTGGCATATGACACTGGTGCACTCCACACAAACTTACGCCTCATGGGTCGGGAATACTGGACTTCATCAGGATCAGTGGCCAGCTACAGATCATCAGGATCATAGTAAATTATCTCTCACATGGCTAACTCCCTCAGATACCGAATAGCCCACTCCGTGGTTGTCCATTTGCCTGGCTGACACACAACATCCTCAATGAATGGGTACCTTTCCCTTACACTTGACAGAAGTTGCCTCCAAAGGCTAAGGGTTTGGGACTTCTTTCCAATCACCTCGTCAATGCCTCCTTCTCTGAACAGGGATTACAGCTGCTTGGCCTCCCTGCCTTCTAATGCCAGGCTGCTGGTCCCATTGTCCCAGCATCGGATTAGCCAGTGATGATGTGCTCCCCTGGAAGACGACTGAAATATTTTCTCATGTCTCTCAGCTCACTCAAGGACAAGGATCAGGTTATAACCCCTCGTATTGACTCTTGTTCAGGTTCTCATAATGGTCCTGGATCACCATTGTCTTTCGCGATACAGACTGATTTCTTAGTGTATTTCTTCTTCTGTACAGGGGCGACTGATATTGGTACTGGTTGGCTTTCTGACTCAAATACATGGTTGATCTCTGAGGTTTGAGTAGCTGCAGTGCTTGTTGTGGGGATTGGAGTAGCTGCACCTCTGAGGTTTGAGTAGCTACAGTGCCTGTTGTAAGGGTTCTTTCTGGCTCAGCTACAGTGTCGGTTTCTGAGGTTTGAGTAGGCACAGTCTATGGATTGGTTTTTCTTGTTTAGGTATTCGTTCATACCATCCCATGCACCATGCCACCCCTGACACTTCAGACCCAGGGAAATTCTCCTGGAAATACTCTTAAAACAGTATCTTGTAACACTTAGGACTAGAAAAACATGGATGAATGAGCAACAGGTACATACTGATCTGAATAGGCCAGGGGTAGTCAAAGTTCTCAAGGGCTGTTGTAACAAGTCTGAAAGAAAAAGGGGAAGCATTCCCCCATCTTCTCCATTAATTGAGTGTGATTATTGAATGATGCTAAGATATGTTGCTCAATAGTTGGAAATGACACTAATGCCACATACAGATACCCTCTGAGGCTGACCAACACAGATGATATCTTGTCATAAATCAGTATTACACAGTATAACAGAATTAGGAACATGACTCCCCTCCCCAAGGTGATAAACACCTGGGCAGGGATTACATACCAAAGCCAGGTGAATAGGCAAAACATCATTGTTACCATCACCTCTTCAAATAACATTATAAACATTTTATCACAGATTTTTAACGCAATTGGGTCATATCTACTGTTATCCCAACCCTTCAAGTTCCACATTGGGTACCAAAACAAGGACATTGTTGTCCTGGAACTGCACATAATTGTCTCTCTCCAAAAAGCCCCTTTTATGGGAGAGTGATGTCAGGTGGTGTGGAAACAGCCTGGGCAAACTCAGTTTATCTGTGCTGGCTGCTTGGGGAGGTTAATTCTGGCCTGGCCAGAACCAGGACTATTATACTTTTATTTTGATTTATAACTCATTGAGTTGAACAGTGAAAATTATTCTTCTCCGAGTTACTGAAACTTGAGTTCTCTGCATCAGTTTTACGTGGGTCATTTTTCAAGCTTTTATTTAGTTGTCATAGGCAGATCTTTCATTTTAACATGAATGAAAGCAGAAATGCAGAGAGCTGTGGATCTCATTGTGACAGACTCATTCTGTGATGTGACAAAACATTTTTAACTAGACAGTATAGACAATCCTGCCACGTTCTCTGGATATAACTTTTTCATTTTAAATAACCAAATCATTGTCAATCTAATATTCTTAAAACAATCAAATTAATTATTTTAATTTAATGAAAGATATGATGTGAATAACTGCCATACATCCTTGGCAAGAACTACTGATGCACTTTGCACCGTTCCTTCGAGGTACCTCTAAGCAAAACCACAGTTTAATTTCTGCCAAAACAGTAAAATTGTAAAGATCTATCCAGAAGAGATCATTGATATCACTTCCATTCTTTAATTGAATGTCTCCTTTGAAATTAGTGAACTGTTTTATAATTTTAATTCAAGCTAAATGTAAGCCATCATCTCCTATTTCAATATTTTTTTCATATCATATAACATGACACACTTGCATATTATTTTAGCTGTAGGGTGTCAAGAAAGTGAATGACTGCTAGATGTCTTCTACTTCTGAAATTAAGAACATCATCTGGGCACATACATTAGTATTTTTGAAGCTGCTTTAATGTACAGTTAAATAAAACACAGCATGCTGATCATAGCTTCTCCCAACTTTATTTTGTCAGCTGTATTAAGAAATTATTTAGGAAACTCCTGAAAATTAAGAAAATTATCTACAAACAGTCCATTAACGTTTTTCCCTGACAGATTGAGGAGCTTACCAGCAACCTCCCACAGCTGCAGTCCTTGTCTAGCAGCACTTCTTCTGTGGAGAGTGTTGTCAGTTCAGAAACTGCGAGTCCCCCAAGCAAACGGAAGGTGGTAACCAAGGTCCAAGGAAGTGCCAGGAAGGCTCTGTTAAAATGGATACAGTACACAGCAGCTAAGTAAGTATCCTTCAGATGAAGTGAATTTTTATCTTAAGTGCAAACATTTTTCTTCAGATTCTAAACTCTCTTGGTCAGGGATTGTTTTTTGCTCTGTATTTATGTAGCTTCTCCCAGGGAATCTATATTATCTTTGACAGCTGAGGCTGCTAAATGTTACCATACAACAAGCAAGTAATAAATAATGATTTGCATTAATTTTACAAGCAATTATAGAATGTCTGAATAATGAATGGGATTATCTTTGACAGAATGAGGAACTGAAAGGGGAATTAGATAGTTGAATGACAATATACTAGTCCTGCTGCCAAAACACTCAATGTGGTAATGCAAGTCCCACACTGAATCCTCAGTCACAAAGCTTGTAGGAGCCCTAAATTCTGGCACTTGGTGTTGAAAGGCAGGTAATGAGAAACTATGAATATCCTGCAGCTTTGTGGTACAAGGGACATACTACTACAAAAATTACCCTGAATTTTCATTTCATTTCTGTCCAAATTATTTTGGAGTTATCTCTTTTTAACTTAAGAGTCTTCTCCTTTATTCAGAATAATTACTCCACAGTTGCTCTGCCTCCAGAAAGGCTTAGATCAAAAATTACAATGCAGTTTGATGGCTTCCACAATAAGAAAATAAAAGCTATAAAAGGATACAAAGGATTTATTTGTTGAAATTCAGGAGCCATTGCTATCTGAAAAGATCAATCGTGCAAAATGTAGAGGGGAAATGACTAGTTATAGAATGGTGCCTCAGAAAAAGAAATATAATTCTAAAAATAGAGACTTTCTCCAGTTCCCCAATAAATAGGCAGGATACAGTAATTTGCAGTGCAGCACAGTCTAATTTGGCATTCTTCCTATTGCACTGTTGTCAGTAAGAGGCAACTGAAAGTGGTCAACTGCAATTTCCAGACATGTAAATAAACAAAATATAATCAAAGATGTTCATAAATTATACTGTCCACATTATTGGGAAATATGGTGAAATATGTTGAAAGAAGCCTAGAGGAAGGATGGTACACTTTGCCTAGCCTTGCTTCACATTGCAATTTGCAAGGGCTACCTCATTAAAGTCGGTGAAAGTCTTTCACCGATGGGAGTGAGCTTTGAATGAAGCCTTCTTCAGGAGTTACTGCTGCTGTGAACCTGACAGTGGCAAGACTGCCTTAGTATCTAAGTGTGTCCTCAAAGGAATTTTGCATGCTCAGACAAAGTAAAAAAAGTTTTGCAGTCTGTGGATCACCATGCCTTTGAGAATTACTTTTGAAAGAAAAACATAGAGGTGTGATTCAGTTCTGATTACTTTCTCATTGTATATTGCTATTTTTTAGTAATTTGTGTTAATTATACAGTGGATGAAAAGTGTTCTGGGTGTATGAAATTTCTAGTATCGTTCATGCTTGTGTAAGAATATAAAGAAATCTGTGTTGCATTTTCACCTGAACAGCAGTGTTATCACTGTTTATGCTTTCATTTTGAAAGATAACAGATCAATGCAGGCTTTTTTGTATGATAGTGATGTACTTAACTGAACTGCTGTAGTTATGATGGAATGAGACATGGAACACTTCATAGTGAGAGAGACAGTGGTGAATGGAGCTGCATACATCCACAGACTCTGTGCTATGTCATACAGGAACCTCGAGAGCCCTGGAGCACTTCATTTGTTCAAAATAACATTGATTTATTGCCACTAGCAAATAAATATATACTACTGGAGTATATACAGTATGTATATATGACAAAAGAAACTTGGGTCTTTATAGACTGAAATTAATTTTTGCCGTGGATGGACCTGTAGTCAACCTAATTAGCATTGCAGGAACAAGTGGTTTAGGTTTATTGATGGGTAGCCACTGGGTGCAGCACCCTCTCTCCTCCTGTATTTCATCTAGATCATCTAGTCCTGATGTTGCAAGTCACTTCTTTCTTTCTTTTTGTTCCTCCCCCCACCTTTTTCCCTTTCCTTACCTTTCATATTCTTTAGGCAAGTTGGAATCGAAATCAAAGATTTTGGACAAAGTTGGAGGAGTGGTGTTGCATTTCATTCAGTTATTCATGCTATCCGCCCAGATTTAGTGGACATGGAGAAAGTGAAGGGAAGGCCAAATCGAGAAAACCTGGAAGAAGCCTTCACACTTGCGGAAGCAGAACTAGGAATTCCAAGGCTCCTTGATCCGGAAGGTACCTAATGCATAGTTTAAAAATGTTTGAACTACTTACATGGATTGTCAGATGTGCTAATTCATAGTGTTTAGACATTTAAGCAGCATTTTAGGCCATTCTGCTAAAAACTAATTTACCATGTTATATACTTCTCTAGATGTGGATGTTGATAAGCCAGATGAGAAGTCCGTCATGACTTATGTAGCCCAGTTTTTGAAGTACTATCCTGATCGCCATCACACAGTGACAGATGTGCAGGAGAATGATGTAAGTTTCTCTTGAATAACTATATCAGTTTATCATGAAAGGGGCTTTGTAAATATATTTTATTGCTTTCTTATAGTCTCTTGTTTCCTTTTGATGAGCAGTTAAATTGAAAAACAAGCACAATAAGAAAACTGAGATTAGTTGGGAATTAAGGAACCAGCGTTGCAGATGTTTACTTCTAGATGGAGAAAATAGCTTGGTGATCCTGCAGAGATTTTCCTATTTTCATCAGTAGGAGCCAAAAAGAACAGAAACAGTTATTGCAGGTAGCAGTAAACCAGTGGATCCTGAAGTTCCCTGAGAAGCTTTCATGCATAACACTGACAAGATTGCAGTAAATTGTTACCTGAAGCAATGTGTCACTTCTGTTCCTATCATGCTGGGTTTCTGGATAAGAACAAGAATAGTCCAAGACATTATCTAGACATATAGTCTTTGGGCTTTTAGTCTCAAGAGACAGTTATAATTCTGACACAGGTTTCTTTCTATTGGACACTGATTTATTGTTTTTTGATGATTTGCTCTAAGGAATTGTTTTCAGTCTTTTTATTTTTTTTCTTTTCTTGTTTTTCATTTCACGTGTACTCTGGTGCATTGGCTGTGCACTAGTATGGCTATACTCAGTGATGCCAAGTGCTCATGACTCACTTCCTAATCCTGAGCATTTGCTTTCTTCATGGCAAACACAGGAAACACTGCTGAGACAATCTGCTCAGCCCCAACAAGAGAGAAAGGGGAAGCACTTTTTATCCATGTTTCTATGTATTCCCTACATAGCTATAGGAGAGCTTTGAAAGGTGTAAATCTCCTTCCTTATGGCTGTGTGTGGCTAATGTAGCTGTAGCTTTGCTGTCCATGTCCAGTGCTCAAACAATGGATTTTTTTTTCTTCCTTGCTGCAGCATTTGTCTGCAGACATACATGTGCCAATGCTACAACATCCCACTGAGCAATGGGCCTGCTGAAGCAGAGGGAGTGAGCACTAAAGCTTCATGCTGCTAAGGCAATTCTCTTGTCTCCATGTCATGGCACATAATACAATTTTTGCTGCCAAATGCCTCTGTCAGGTCTGCTGCCTGTGCTGGGGTTGGATTTTGATGAACAGCCTCACTGCCTTTTCCGGAGTTTTATGCAGAGATGGTGCAGGAGAATGCAGCTCTCACACGCTCAATGCTCTGCCTGCCTCTGGCTATACCCATAGAAACAATAGCACATGACCTGTAAACGGGAACTACTGAGTTGCCTCCAGAACCCATTCTTAGCTCAAGACCACTTATTCTTCCTAGATATCCCTAAGATACTCCAAAAGCAATCCAGATGAATTTTCATAGAACTGGTGGTCCTCTGTATGTCAAAGTGTAGGAATTGATAACTCCCAGACTTTGAGCAGAAAGTAGGCATTTGACATTGCACTAAATTTCTAATGTCATCATTCCTCATTTCCTTCTATATTCCTTCTCACCCCCCGATGGAGTGCCTGGCAGTTTAAGATCAACTCAACTTCTCCAGTGGAGTCTCCAGTCAAGAACAGTCATGGGGCCCTCTGTTTTTTCTCTCACACAAATTATGCTAAACAGTATCCTGGTGTGTGTCAGGAATAGTGCAGCCAGCCAGACCAGGGAAGGGATCGTCCCCCTGTATGATGGGACATCCGTGTCCACTCTATACTTCACTCCCTAGTCCTGTCCACCAAAACCCAATTCTTTTGCATTTGGTCATGGCACAAAATGATAATCTCATGGCATCTGGTAAGTTGATGGGGAAGAGATCTGGAGGGTTCCAGATCTGGAAATAGTAAAATGGTCCTGAATCAGTGAAATGAACAGAAAAAACAGCACAGTGCTTTCATTTGGGACTGGATAGGTATAAGCTCTCAAATAGCTAAAGTTTTGGTACACTGTGACCTTTTATTGGTATAATTTTTTGTAACTCTGTCATATATCAAAGAGAGAAGTTTATTTTGTACCTGGCTGCTTTACTTATGATCTCTCAGAGAGAATCTGTCAACAGATAATAAAATTTCTCATAATCAGAACTTGTATTTTAAAATACTTGATCTGTTCTCAAGAAAATTGTAATCATAGTTTTGGCAGACCATCATATAGAAATTTCAACGCATGTTGGGACTTTAGTTTATACAGTTCTGGAGAAGAGACAGAAAGAAGCCTTGAGCTAACACAGTTGATCCTGTTGCCTGCAGGATACCTAGATGAAGCAAAATATCCAGATAATCCTTGGCAAAATAAGTGTGTCATTCATATTACATGATCCTTATGGGGAGTTTCTAGTGCTGAAAAATCCAATTATCCAGTTTAAAAAATATATAGACATTAAGGATTGCAGTTCATATTTATAAAATATTTGAGGGGAAAATTGACCAAAAAAATCTCAATCAAATGTTTTGTAATCAAATATCTTGTGGGGGTTTCTTTCACCAAATTCTTTCATATCTTTTAGCTCAAATACTTAATTATATATGTGTTGGTGAAAATTAGGCAGAGGTTTGTTTATATAGCCAGGTTAAGTTAGGCAGGTCCAACAACAGCAGGTCCAAAAACAGCAGATCCAAAACCATAGTGTTGCCAGCAGCTCAAGAGAGGTTGCCGACTGGTGAGGACCAACTTGAAGCACTATGTCCAGCTCTGGGCTCTTCAGTACCTGGACCTATTGGAGAGAGTCTAACAATGGGCTTACAAATGTGGAAGGGGCTGGAGTATCTTACCTATGAGAGAGCTGGGACTGTTGAGACTGAAGAAGAGAAGGCTCTGGGAGATTTTAGCAATACCTGAAGAGGTATTGCAATACCTGCAAAGAGGATGGAGCCAGGCTCTTCTCATTGGTGCACAGTTACAGCATGGGGGGCATAAACTGAAAGACAGCAGGTTCCCTCTGAACATCAAGAAATGCTTTTTCACTATGAGGGTGACTGAGCACTGCGACAAGTTGCCCAGAGAAGTGGCTCCATCCTTGAAGGTATTCAAAATCCATCTAGAAATGGTCTTGGGAAACTGGCTCTAAATGTCCCTGCTTGAGTAGGGGGGTTGGACCAGACAACCTCCAGTGGTCCCTTTCAACCTCAACAATTCTGTGATTCTGCAATTTGGTGATAATATTTAAAAGCACAGTTTATTTAAACCTTTTTTTAATCAAACAGAAACAGTAGAGGTCTTGCAGCACAAGAAGATGGCTCTTGTGATACAAGAACAGTGATTTAGAGAAATAGGAAAATGGATTATTTTTATATAAACAAGAACTAATTTCTTTAGCACTTAAGGAAACATTCATGTACTTATCATTTTGCAAATTTAAGGGAAATCTTTTGTCATAGAAGTAACAGCTTGGAATCAAAATATGGCAACTGGCTTTCTTGACCACATAAGCCATTTAAGTGCCTTTTTTAAACCCCTTTCTGTAGACACGGTTATTATAATATTAATTTTTCTAAATTAATTGAGAGGAAAAAATGTAAAGGAAAGAGTAATTCTTTTCTCAGTGCACAGAGCTGGTAGAGATATTTGTGTTACTATATAATCCATTTAGATTGAAAATGCATTTATTCTTTTTCAACCAATGTTGTCCACAGGTTCTGTTCTAAGTATGCAAACATATGCTAGGTCATACTAAACATGTAAGATTAGTTCTTTTTGAAAAAAGCTGGTTTTGTGCTTTTTGGAAACCATGTGAGTGAATTGGGTGCCCTTATAATCACTGTAGCTAGCAGCATGACGTAGAACAGTATCTATTGCCTCTTTCTTCCCTCTTACTGACCTGGAGTATCCATGACATTCATAAAGCTTTCCTTAGGAATTTTGCATTACTTGGTTAGTTTAGTTATTTAGGACATAATTCATCCATCTTTAAGACTCTAAATACTAGGTACTTGCACTCCACCTGTAATCAGTGAGAGAGAGATTCTTTTCCAGATGGCATCTTTCTTAATATGGCGTCCTAAATAAACTGTCTTTTTGAAGTTTGTGTTGAACAGCAGTTCAGCAGAGTTAAAACTGCCTCAGATGAATCCTGCTTTCAGGTAATGATAGATAAAATGTTGTTGGCAGTTAATTAAAAAGAAATCCAGACATGCTTTACATTTTTGTGACTGCTACAATTCCCTTAGCCTTTCTGTTGTCCTTCCGAAGTCTAATACAAGGTCACAGAATGGTAGAGTCCAGGTATCTGGAAGAGGAAACCTTGCAAGGCTCTTATGCCTTACACTCCTGGGTTACTCTTACTGTCTTGTTTTCCAAAATTAAGTATATTTAGGGTGTATTTCATCTGACCTGTGTTAAGTGGCTGTGATAGATTGAGATGATTAGTCAGTGGATGCAACTGTAGTGGTTTTTTTCTATCTGTCAAAAAACCTGAAATAGTGACTATCTCACTTGCAGATGACTACCTTTAGTTATGAGAATCCTATTTCAGAGTGGAGTGTGTCTGGGTAGATTTTGATTGGAGTAGAAGGTTTTCTAACCCTCTCCCACTACCCTCCAGCCAGCTCAGCTGCCACTGTGTTTCATTTACTACTGTCATATGTGCATGAATCAGCTATGCACACAAGTGAACTTGTGTAGTCCATACATCTAAAAGAAACACAGTTCCTGTGAGGTAAGTAACTATTTTTCCAGATAAAATTAATCACATAGTGACTAGTAATCTGGAAATCAGATCTAATATGAAAACTACTTCACTAGATAGGATACAGACACATGAACTTGACATTCTGTATGCCTACTTTTGCATGTGTGTCTCTTTCATTGTTATCTCCAGACTTCCTGCCTGCTTTGCTTTATTTTGTTTGCTTCTTTTTTTTTTCTTTCCTTCTTCTTTTCTTGTTTGTTTCATATTGCTAGGAACTTCAAGAAATCCCAACTTTTGTCATTTCTTTTATGAAATTTAAGGTAAGGGTAATATTCTCCAGAATAAATTGCTTGAACTGAACCTTTCATGGCTGTTACCTGCTTTTACCCTGCGCTTATTTGACGTCAGCTTTTGGCTGAGTTACATTAATCTTTAAAAAAAAGCAAATAGATGAACTTAATGAGTCTATCTACTTACATGAGCTGATCCTAGCAGCCTAATGCTTAATTTTGCAAGTAATTTCACAGAAATTTTTTAGAAAAGCAAGTAAATTTTCCTATAACAAATCTTACACTATGATTTCAGTTTTCTTAAGTGAGAAATTAGAATAGAGATCCATGTTTCTACTCATCTAATCTCATTTTAGATGGATATTTTTGTATGTCTTTACGTTTATAGAGTAGATAGTAGATTGTGTAAGTGATATATGTGAACTGTGGGATTGGAAGAAAGCATTTGTGTGTAATTGCATGAGATGCACTGCTTTTTTCACATGAATTATGTTTTTTTAAAAAATACAGTTTTTTAATCACCTTGGACATTTAGATACTTTTAATTGTCTACTATTAACTGAGAGAAATTCAGAAATCTGACATGGAGTATTCAAACACTCAGAGGTGAAAGTGGAAGACTGTGGAAGTTAATATATTATGAAATAACAGGTGTCACTGTGGTCAGTCAGTAGTATTTATAGTTTGAAATGATCCAATTAACTATCTTGGTTCCACACGTTTTTGTGTGAGGGTTGTTTTGTTTTTTAATATATAAACAATAGGTTATTTTCAAGTACGATCAATATATCAAACCTTATGTTATGAATATGTAACTAGTGGTATGTAGTAAAGATTAATACTGATAGCAGGATTATTCCCATCTTCTCAATCCATTCAAGAAAGTTGGGGCAGCTTTAATGAGACCTTATTATACATTCTTAGCCTTGCATAGCCCCAGTGCACTGCTGTTTAAGCTAGGGAAGATTTGACGTGGTAAAAGCTCTGTCAATTTCTTTATCTTGGTATAAATTTAACTACAGAGGAAGAATTCTCTTTCAAAGTATTTTTGATGTAAATTCTTTCTCTTGTGCTCTAATGAGCAAGTAATTCAGAAGATAATCCTGTCACCTCTTTATGCCAACAAAGTTCCTCGCTTTAAGAGGAATTTCCTGAGCAACAACTACAAAAATAACTTTCTGAGCTCTTCCAGTGATTTACTGTCTGCTTTTACAGATTAGCATTAATAGCTCATCCCTGAAGATGATGCTTGGCTTAGCACTCACCATGCATCTGTGATACTTTTGTCAATGAATGTGTTTCCATAACACCTATACATCCAGTAACACATATGTATAAGCCAGAGGTTCTAAAAGGAATAACATAATTAATTGAATATATGTATGAACATTTTTTAAAAGGATTTTACTTTCTTAGCACGCAGGCAATATAATAGTTCAATGTGTCTGAAAAACAGGTGTCATGCTTGACAGTCCATGCTTGAAAATTCTATTTTGCCTATGCCTGAGAATAGAAGTTCACCTGGTATATAATTACACATTAGAGAACCCAAGAAAGTGCTCCTTTTTATAGTCCCTAATTAAATTTCTCATGAAACACAGATGTGTGTGTTTAGCTTTTCAGAAACCAAAATATTCTGTATTATGTAATTTTCAAATAAACTCTGGCATATCAGTTAATAAAATAATGCTTTGACTTTTTAAATCTGGGCTAAAAATTGTCTCTATAAATTTAAATTGTACCGTTGTATCGGAACTCATAAACACTTTTCTCTACCTTCTTTGATATTCTTTGGTGGTTGAGTGCTACAGTTGTGTTCAGCTCTGCAAACAGTGAATATTCATATAATGGTGTCAGGATAAATACTTTAAAATGCTGTTTGGAAGTAGTGTGCAGAAAATGAGTCATAGAGGCTTAGATAAATTGAAATAAAGATGAATAGAAGTCAGTGGCCCTCATACTAGGGGAAAGCACAAATAGTTATAGTTATCCTAGATAACTTTTCTTGGTTTATCTTGTGATCTGTATGCAGTTTCAGATGTACAGATTCTAGAAAATAATTTACATCGGTGTAAGAATATCCTTTTGATATTTTTTTAACAAAGAGTAAGAACCACTAGGCACTAGTGGAAGTCTTATTTTAAGAATAATAGCTCATCAACCTGGGGGATGTTAGTGATTGGTGCCTTGATGTCTAAGGTAATCTTTTATGTTGATTACCCAAATTGAGGTTTTAAAATATTTTGTATCAACCAAGGACCATAGAACCAAATTTGCAGGTGATAAGTGATGCACTAATCTGGAAACCCATAAAATTGCTTGAATAAATAACTAAAATGCCTATGACGCATTGCTGCACAATGTCTTTAGCAGCACTGACTTACTGAAACTCTTGTATCTTCTGCAGTATAACAAAGTGAACAACTAATTGTCTAATTAGTAAAAATAAATAAATCCCAGAAGACTCAATGCCACCTGTTAACTTATCTCTCTAGGCAGGACAGGTGAGGAAGGAGATGTTAGGGAGTGGTTTGATAGCCTTGAGCTTGAAAATGGTGGTGACAGGATTGAATGTCTATGGGTAAAAATCAGACTTTTTGGAAGGCAGGTCCTGCCAAAAACCTAATCACCTTCTATGACAAGGTGACTTGTTTAGTGGATGAGGGAAAGGCTGTGAATGTAGTATACCTTGACTTCAACAATGCCTTTGACACAGCTTCTCATAGCATTCTTCTTGAGAAACTGGCTACTACTGGCCTGGACACACGCAGCCTCTGCTGGGTAAAAAACTGGCTGGGTGGCCGGGCCCAAAGAGTTGTGGTAAATGGAGCTAAATCCAGCTGGAGGCTGGTCAGAAGTGGTGTTCCCCAGGGCTCAGTCCTGGATCCGGTCCTTTATCAATGACCTGGATGAAGGGATTGAATGTTCCTTCAGTAAATTTGCAGATGACTCTAAGCTGGAAGGAAGTGTTGATCTGCCTGAGGGTAGGTAGGCTCTTCAAAAGGATCTGAACAGGCTGGATTGATGGGCTGAGGTCAACTGGATGAGGTTCAACAAGGCCAAGTGCAGAGTCCTGCACTTGGGACAAAACAACCTTGTGCAGCGCTACAGGTTTGGAGAAGAGTAACTAGAAAGCTGCCTNAGGGAAGTGATTGTGCCCCTGTATTTGACATTGGTGAGGCCACACCTCGAGTACTGTGTTCAGTTTTGGGCCCCTCACTACAAGAAAGACATCAAGGTCCTGGAGCATTTCCAGGGAAGGGCAACCAGGCTGGTGAAGGGGCTGGAGGGGAAAATTTATGAGAAGCAGCTGAGGGAACTGGGGTTGTTTAGCCTGGAGAAGAGAAGGCTGAGGGGAAACCTTATCACTGCCTATAATTACCTGAAAGGAGGTTTTAGAGAAGTGGTTGTTGTTCTCCTCACCTAAGTGACAGGTGATAGGATGAGGGGGAATGGCCTCAAGCTGTGCCAGGGCAGGTTCAGATCAGGCATTTGGAAAAAAATCTTCACCGAAAGGGTTATCTGACATTGAAACAGGTGGTTGGGTCACCAACCCTGGATGTATGTAAAAGATGGGTAGATGAGGTGCTTAAGTATATGGTTTAGTAGAGGATGGATGTGGTTGGACTCTGATCTCAAAGGTCTTTTCCAACCTAGTGATTCTGTGATCTTTCCACTTAATGTCAGATAAATGGTATGTGATTTGAGAGGCGTGGCTGTTTGCATAATCATAGAATTGTCTTGGTTGGAAGGGACCTCTTAGATAATCAAGTCCAACCATCAACCAAACCTGCCAAAACTACCACTAAACCATGTCCCTACATCTACCAAGTCCCTGCATCTACTTGTCTTTTAAATACCTCCAGGGATGGTGACTCTACTGCCTCTTTGGGCATTTTGTTCCAATACCTGACCACTCTTTCAATTAATAAATTTTTCCTAATATCCAATCTAAACCTCCCCTGGAGCATCTTGAAGCTTGTCCTATTGCTTGTCACTAGGGAGAAGAGGTCAGTCCCCATCTATCTGCAGCCTCTTGTCAGGTAGTTGTAGAGAATGATTAGGTCTCCCCTGAGCCTCCTCTTCTCCAGACTGAACAGTCCCAGTTCTCTCAGATGCCTCTCAAAACATTTGTCTTCCAGTCCCTTCATGAGCTTTGTTGCCCTTCTCTGCACCCACTCCAGCACCTCCATGTCCTCCCTGTAGTGAGGGGCCCAAAACTGAACACAGCACTCGAGTTGCAGCCTCACCATCATATAGGGGGACGATCCCTTCCCTGGTCTTGCTGGCTGCACTGTTCCTGACACACACCAGGATGCTGTTGCCCGGCTTGGCCGCCTGGGCACGCTGCTGGCTCACGTTCAGCCAGCTCTCGACCAAGACACCAAGGTCCTTTTCTGCCAGGTATCTTTCCAGCCACTCTGCCCCAAACCTGTAGTGCTGCATGGTGGTGTTGTGACCCAAATGTTCCTGTGTTCTTTATCTTCAGGTACCATAGACATGTTCTTGATTCTGTTGATATTCTATTTCAAAAAGATTTGGTCAGATCCAGTTTTAGCTATTAAATTTTGAAGATATATTGACAGGAATCTTGCAAAATACCTTTTTTTTTCTCACATTGGTCTATGAACAGTTGCAGCTACACAGATGCTCTTCTTACAAACATTTATCTTAAGGAGGCCCTTCTCAGGAGTAAGAATGTGATCCAGAGAGGAATAAAAGTCAGTGTTTTATAAAGCTGAATTTATGGATATCAAATGGCCATTCTATTTTATCACACAGTCCATTTTTTCCCCCTCTCATTTCATGCTTGAAACTTGATCACTCATTTTAGATGATTAAATCATACAATGTGATGTTGCATCTGTTTGCTGCAATAGATCTGTTTCTGACAAATTTTACAGAAATATGGCTTCTTTTGTTTCAAAGAGTAATTTCTGATTAACTGCCAGCACATATGGTTCATTGGTTGGCAATGAAAGGGACACTTGTATCCTACTTGCTTAACCTGCTTACACAGTGCACAAGAAAACTTCCTTTTGCTGCTAATTTTCTCATGTAACCTGCCCACAGACCTGAGGTTTCCCACTAGTATATTTCTGTTCAATTCCAGGTCACTGAATCTTCAGGGAACTTTGCAGCCTTTCAAAGCACCAGGGCCATGACAGGCTGAAGGGTTAAAGCAGAACTGTAAAACAAATACATTGTTCTTTTAAGCTAAAGAATGGCATGGAAGGAAAAGAGACAGAATACAACTGGGTTTTCTTTATTTATTTTCAATTTCCTCATTAAAACATTCTCTATTAAAATATTTTGCTAACTTCTGAACTTGGAGCTTGATGTTTAAGGATTACCCTGAAGCCACTCCAAAAATAACTACTTTTTTTTTTCAGCAGTAGCAAGCCAGATAATAAAATGGTGGTAAAAGATGATAAAATCAGCCCCCGTCTCAGCTCAATTAACTTCTATTGAAAATTAACTCTGCAAATATGTGGAAGACTAAAATTAGCCATTGTGGTATATTTAAATGACTTTGTGTTAATTTAACATCAGATAAGAACTACAAGTAATATCTCTGATGAGGCAATTTCCCAAACTGTTGTGATTTCACCTCTGTAAGATCTGTCTGGAATCTGAGTTCTTCTCTTAGAGCCAGGAAGTGTTTTTCAGTTAGACTGTCTGAAGATAAGTGAAGAGACAATTAGACCCAGGTATTCCATTGGCTTTTGGTAAAACCGATGACCTTGACTTTCTAGAGAGATGTTAATTTCTGGACTATATCTGCCACTAATAATGCAATGCGATATTTTTTTTGTGTATGTGGTTGTACTGAATCATAGAAGGAGGACAGACTGGTGCTGAGAGACCTGAAAGTGTGGGCAGAACAATTTGAAAGAGACTTAACTCGAGCACAGGTGGCAGAAACAAGCTTACAGGAGAAGTACCAGGTAAGAGTGGGGAAAGTTTTGTGTGAAAAGACATTATTGTCCTAATTATGTGTAAGATCCGCTGCAGTAGCTTAAGCATTCTGTATATAGGCAAGTCAGTATACTGTAGCGTAAAGAAATAAGAACACAGAGTGTCTTGCTTTTTATTGGTGGCAGAATTATAATGTCAGCTCCAGCTTTACTACGTAGAACAGTGCACAGATGGTTTGCCTAACACAGAGCTTTTTCTAGCAGTGTGAATAAGGACTGTCCTAGTTAGGAGTGAGCATGTGTCTGTGCAGTCCTTCCAGGTCCTGCGTGATATCGCTCAGATGGGAGGTATGACTGAAGACTGGGAGAAGTGACAGGTGGTGAGGTCAGGGCTTTGAGCTTCATTTTTAACCCCTCTCTCAAAGGTTAATGTCTCAAGCAGCAATATAAATTTTGGCCTGAATTATGTCCTGACGCCTGACTGTTCTATAAAAGTAGTTACTGTCTGTCCCAAGTAGCATTTAATCCATTTGCCAGTTTAGCTTTTTTATTACTATTTCCTTCCACATAGGGTTCAGGTATTCGATAATTGGAGGGAAATACAAAAGTCCTGCCTCTATTTCCCTAAGAGGATTTTGCAGTCTATTAAAAGGTTTAATAAAATACATTTCAGTGTAAATATACAAGTTTACTGCTGTTCCTTTTTGGGAAAGATTCTGACTTCTGTCAGTACAAAATGGCAATAGGTTGTACTCAATGAATATTGAAGGATTTAATTCTTTGCCTCTGTACTACATTGATCTGATTTACTCTTTCTGCAGTCATTTAAGCATTTCACAGTACAGTATGAACTAAAAAGGAAACAGATTGAATTTGCAACCCAGTCATTAAGGAAAGATGGTAAATTATCACTTGATCAAGCTATGGTGAAGCAAGCATGGGACAGAGTTTCTTCCAGGGTAAGTTGAAAATTTTTTTTTTTTTTTTTTTTAAATGAAAGATAGGTTTAAAATCATTTAGACACCTGTTTGCTATTGATTTTATTAGGCAATAGAAACCACATTTCTAGTGTTTCTTGGGGATTTTTTGAGAACATTTACTGCACTATCATCTTGAATATTGCTCAAATATAGAATATGAACTTTAAGAAAGAAAAGGACTATACTTTGAGGTTTCCCTTTATTTGGAAGAGTGTTAACAGTAATTAGCCAAGTTCAAAACATTGTTCATAAAAAGGAAAGCATTAAAAGCGCCCCTTCAGAATACAATGTTTTAATGTAAATTGCCAGCTATCTAAGAAATTCTAATACAACTTTTTTTAAATATAACTAAAAAGAGTATTTATATAATACTGAATACTTATTGATAAATGAGGCTTTAATGATATTTTTAACCTGCTTGTAATAGCAATAAAATAATATTAGTATTTGTTAAACTAATTTTTAAATAATTGAATTAAAAATACCGAGCAAGTTATATTGTTTGTCCCAAATACGTTATTAAATCATTATTACTCAGTGCATTTTAATGGATTTTTTTTTTAAAAATTAACATATTTAATAGAAGATTTATTTAATAATATTATTGAGTTTTCACATAATTTTCATTATTTTTCACTCCCTGATACTACAGTTCTTGGAGTCGTGGAAAATATGTTCAAAAGAGAGTTAAAAAGATTTTATGCGAGAGCATGAAATAAATTGCACTGGTTGGAAGAAGGTCTCACATACCTTCTTGTGCCTATTAGTTGATGAAATCTTTAGCTTTTCTGTTTATATCAGTTTATATGTGGTCGGTTCTATAACTCAGTTACCGTTCTGGAAGGGAAATAGATGCATCAACGAATCCTCATAGAGATGTTGTTGCTTGTGAGAATGCTGTAAGTTTGGAACTAATGTGAAGTAATATACCGAGGTTTGTGTCACAGACATACTCTGTTATGTGGGGTTTTGGTCTTACAGAATAAATTCATAGATTGTTCATATATTGAATCAAGGAGGAAGTTCACCCTCTTTCTTCTTTTTTCTAGCTACTTGATTGGCACATACACCTTGATAAATCTCTTCCTGCACCTTTGGGCACCATAGGTGCTTGGCTTTATAGAGCAGAGGCTGCTCTGAAGGAAGAAGTAACTGTTCAGCAAGCTCATGAGGAAACAGCGAATACAATACACCGGAAGCTTGAGCAACATAAGGTAGATTTACAGGCATTCATCTGTGCATTACATTTCATTGTTTCCAAAGCTATAAATGATCCATACTGTACAAAGAGAGATTATTTCTAGTTTCTGCGTGTGGTGCCATCTTGATGGTAGTTAAAGCTAGGTGTCTTTTAGGGGTGACTTGAACTTTGATACCTGTGCATTTTACAAGCAATGTTAAAATCATGTTTGAATGTTCTTGCTTCTTCTATATGAAAGATATCAGGCATTAATATTTTAGTTGTTTCCCTATTCTAGGATTTATTTTGGGCAAAGTTCTACTGGGAGCTCATGGCTACATTGTTGAACCAATATGAATTTATTAAGCGAAACAGGAGAGAGAGCAAACATACAAAGTGTGCTGATAGCGCAGGTGGAATGCACTGGGGAGAAAAGCATAATGAAGTGAATTTTCATAACGTTGTGATGACAAATAAGTCCCCTTTGCTGTGGTAACCAGGAAACTTTTCCAGATACATTTAAATACGTTTTCGATTAGTCTTTGTTGAGCCTAAATTCCCATTTAAATCAAAACTGTGAGGTTTGTCTCTGCATTTATATAATATATACAAGAAAATACAGACAGAAATTGTTGGTGAGATGTTACAAGATGTTACTGAACCAGTATATGTGGTAAAGGAAAAATATGGTGTAGAGAAAGGGCTGCACTTGTTGCAATAAGGATGTATTTTATATGGCCCTTCTTTTTCCCCCCTCTATTGTTACTGTTTTAAAACTTGATTGCACCTTTGTTATTTTTCATGGTTTGAATTTCTATTATAAAATAATGGTGTATAATGGAAAGCAGCTAAGTTTCATGTCATCTTGGAACAGCTGGAACAGTAGTTTATCTGGGAGATCAGTTTGGTCTTCTGATTACTCTTTGTTAGAACAGCGGTGGCTCTTCTAGCTTAAATGGCAGCTAATAAAATTTAACCAAAACAATATTAAAATCTCTGAGGAAGATATTGTTTTCTTTCAAGGTCTAGTCTCTTGGAATGTTACATTTCATTAGGTTTCTTGTTAACATCAAATGTTTCAGGATTATATGATTTGACATTTTAAAAAAAAAGAATCAAACCCTTTTTTGTTCTTAGAATAGGAACACTACAGACCTCCATTTGATACGTTCCTAAGAAACGTGTCCTAAACTGTGTTTTCTTTGCATTACAAATGCTGTGGTGAGGGATTTCTATGCCAACAAATAAACTTTGATTTAGGTTTGTCTGTGCCAGGGGAGTTTTCCCATGGGAGTGGGATGAGGAAAGCTTCAAGAGAAGCATGTGTAATTATATCTGTGCCTAGAGTTTGTTTTGTCGCTCAGATTTGCATTGATGAGTCCTAATGTGCTATTGGATAGTACCAGAAATGCATTAGTGGGTTGTTTGGGGTTTTTTTCAGTTCTTGTTTCCTAGGAAGTCATTGAGGTTTGTTATGGTTTTGTTTAGATAAAATCATCACTTTCTCTATACCTTTTTCTCATCTGACAATGGGTTATTTTAGTGAACTTTATTACTGATGGCCATTTTGAAGCTAATATAAAATGTACCAACTTATTTGGACAGACCTGCATGGAGTTGGGCAAGCACTTAATTTTAAGTTAATATTGCCACCAAGATCTAGAAATTAAGGACAATTTCTGTGCTTGTTGAAGGTGATTTTGCAGAGCAGGATTGCACTTCATGAGTAAACAGTATAAAATTTTCCATGGGATTCCAGTTGATGTTGGATGAAACTACTGGGTTTTATTGTGACTTACATGGATGTTAGGGGCATCCCATTTTGTCTGGCAAGGTCTCAAATGTAGCTACTGGGATACTCATTCCAAGCCTACATGTGAGAGCATGTCAGTTACAAAATACCCTCAGTGGAGTTTTTGCTGTAGTAAAATCAGTGCATTAACTGTGGGAAAGCCTAGTTCATTTCTCTTCACAACAAGGTGTTGGCTGAAGTGGAAAACAATAAAAATGCAGGTGGGTTGATGGGGATGGTGGGACCATTTGGTGAGCTGAGCCGGTGAATTACCATTAATTTGTGCTGTGCAAACTGGGTGTTGACTAGGGAGGCACCCTTCTTCAGCAGGGAGGAGTGAATAGACATCTGTGATTGATACACAAGCCTGCATTTTGTCCACCCAGGTGAGACAGGGGCACCTTTGCTTTTTTTTTTTTTTTGCTAATAGGCTTCCAGGCACTTTGTTGCCAGGAGCTGTCTGTATGCAGTAAAATACCCACTGTTCTGTGTCCTCTCAGCCTCTGGGGACTTGATGTGTTACTGTTACGGTATCTCTTCAAAGACTACTGCCAGTCATTCATTTTAATATGTAATCTCCAGGAAGCCGTTTGAAGCGGTGTTGCTTAGTTACAGTTGAAATGTGCTCTGCTGTAAGGCTTTTGCTGGTACAATTCTTATCACAGGAACACAAGTCGGGTACCCCATTCTGCATTCATTCGTGTAATACAGACAGACCGATCCTGAAATCTTTTGATGCTGAGAGTGTGAAAAGTTCACTAAATATTGAACATGTACTTAAATAAGGAGCTATGGATCTTCTGGCTGTATATAGAAGAGTAGATTAGTTGATGAAAAAATTAATCTATGCTATATATAAAGGTTAGTATCTGCTGTAAAGATGTAAAGAGTAAATTTAGCAAGATTATGCTGTTATGATGCTTGACTATTCGTGGAATGCATTTCAGGAATTATTTATACAGTTAAAAGTTCTTGTTTTGTTTAACCTTTGCAGTGCATCTTCTGTTTTAGAATCTTCTGTAATTTTTAGACACAGCTTTAGCAGAGCACCTTATAAAGGGTTTCCCTGCGTAAATGTTTGAGTTGATGTAAATGCTTTTGTGGTATGCATAACCTTGCATGCAAATGTGAGAGCATGATCAAATAGTTAACTACATTGAGTCATCAGTGCAGGCTTAAAATTGTGCTTATTAGTTAGATAGCCTACTGTGAGCCTTCTCTCTCTCTCTCTCCATTTNCCTCCACTCTCTCAATCTCTCTCTCTCTTAAAATCCAATCAGGATCTGCTGAAAAACATAGATGGTCACAAAAAGGCATTCCATGAGATCCACGGGGCCAGGTCTGTTAACGGAGTGCCTGTTCCACCTGACCAATTAGAGGATATGGCAGAAAGGTAAGGGTTTCAATCTGAAATAAAAATCCTCTGTGAATGAAATGGAACATGTTTGCTTTATAATCTGTTCATAGAGAATCGCTGTCTATTTATGTTTCTCAGTGACTAGCATGAAAAAATTGGAAGGAAAAGCCTTCTAGAATATACATAAAAATATATTGAAAAGCCTGATGCTTTAAAGATTGATGAGACTCAAAATAAGATACAGGGTTTGGAAAGGAATACTTTTTTACCTTGATCCTGTTATTCCTTGTCCCTGGAAGAAATGTTATATAACGACAGCCGGGATGCATGTGAAAAAAAGAAAAATGACTTTGCAAAACTTAATAGCACATGTAAACTGGTGATTTTTAGGAATAAAAAGGAATGTAATTGATATTCTATTCAAGAGCCATCATCAGAATGATCATCATGCATAATTAAATATTTATTGACTCTGAATTAGGTTAGAGATTAGAAAAAACCTGAACCATAACTAAAGTTTACACTCAGTCTTGCAAAAATTAATATTGCTGTATTTTACTACAGTGTGATTCATTTTACAGGTTTAATTTTGTTGTCTCTTCATCTGAGCTCCATCTGTTGAAGATGGAGTTTCTGGAGCTAAAGTACCGTCTACTGTCACTCTTAGTCCTCGCAGAATCAAAGTTAAAGTCATGGATTATCAAATATGGGAGGCGAGAGTCAGTGGAACTACTCCTTCAAAATTATATTGTAAGTTGGATTTATCACTTTTTTCATATAATTATTTTTTAAATGTTGATATTTGAAATAGATGGAAATGAATAAAAGAACAGGAGAAATGAGACTCGCCAATCATCAACTTTGACTCTTTGACTGCATTCTTACAGAATATCTTTTCAGAAGTGAATCTGTCCTCCCCATGGGGGAACTTTACTCAAAAGACTAAAAGTGAAAATAATTCTCCTTGCATCATCTCTTTAAAAATAGAAATAATGTCCCAACTGTCCGACCATCAACCTACCAAGCATATCTGATGGTTCCAAATCCTAGGTTTTTACTTACCTTAGATAGTAATTCCAAAGACCTTAAGTAAATCTTCTTTTAAAACTTTATAGATGCACTTCATAGTGACTATACATAGATTAAGTGGAGAGATAGAGGATGTTTTTGACATATGTTCCCCCACAGTGGTTTTTTTCTACTCTTCCAAATGACGAGTGGAAGAAAAAAAAAGGCTATGCTGTCTTTGTGTACTTGTGCAATATACTATACTGATAAAAGAGTCATTGTTTTAAAGAATGATTTTTCTTCTTCCACTCAGCATTCCTATGTTAAACCCATTCCTTTACTGCTGTTCTGGAAAGAGATTGATCCATCATTGTCAATATATCTTATTAATGAAGAGAGGCTATTGCCTTACAAATACTCATTGAAGTCTTTCACTCTTCTGCTGCTGTATCTTAATAAATCCATACTTGCAGTGCCAAGTGGCTGGTAGAATGGTATCACTGCTTCAATTTTTTACATTAGGGTGTGAGGATGCTTTCAAAAGCAGAGCTGGACTAAATAACTTTTTCCCTTTCTATATAATCCATATGAAGAAAAACACACAGGAAAATTCAGTTTGGAAAAAATTTGTACAGTTATAGAACAACTCAGAGCCAGGGCACTGCAGAGAAAGTTATTGATACCATAGCCTAGTAGTTTTTATTGCTTTGGAATAAAACTTCAAACTCAACAAAGTTCCTCTACAGAGTAAAAATTGAAAACATTCCCTCTGTTTCCTTTCTATGTTTAAACTTTAGCAGTTGGGGACACACAAAAAATCCGGAGTTAGGCCTTGTTTCAGGCAAGCTTTGCAAAATTCAGATGATTATTTAAAACAAAATAATTTGCTAGACTGATAGTACAATAGCTAGCAGGTATAGTCCATTTGTATACTCTCTAAAACTATTGCAAAAACCACTAAGCAACCAGGAAAATAACAAGGAGGTGGTTAACATGACTTCTGGTGTTTTATTTATTTCCACTTTCTTTTTTTTTTTTTCTTTAAAATTAACATGAAGTGGTGAATAAGTGTTTTTGCAGTTACCCCAATTACTCTTACACTTCAGACCACTAATACAGAAATGGTCATTGGGGGAAGGAAATGCTTCCTTTATGGGAACTCTATCACATCAAAATGAAGAAATTGGGGCAAGAAGATGAATAGGGCTCAGTTTCATTCCCGATGGCCTTGACTTCTGTTTCCTTCGAGGTGTCCAGTGATGTAAGACTATTGGAGTCTTTATTTGCCTTGGCTTACCTAGGGGCAATTTTCTAGGACTAAGAGCCAAGTGTTATTCTTCCAGCAAATTAGGAGTCCTACGTAGGAAAGCTGTAGTCAGTACCTTATAGTCAGTGACTATATTAGTAGGAGATAAAAATGTAAATTTGTTTGTCTGCCAAAGCAGACTGAGCAATGTCAGCATTCTAGGAACATGCGTAGTTAGGATCTGGATAGAACATATGCCCGGAAAATATTTATGTACTCTAGCTTAAAAATAAGTGTCATGGTTGTTACTTTTTCCCATCTTCTTTTCACCTGTCTATCATATACCAGAAGTAAGGGTCAGCATAAATTGTACACTATCGACCTGAAGAATATACTGCCCCAAAGTCTCAGATGTAATGGAAATATTTGGTACAGTTATCAAGGGATTTTAGCACCTTTTTTAGTGCTGTATGCTATACAGATTGGTGAAAAGCAACATATTTTCTTTAGAGATCTTGTCAGATGGGAGACAGTTTTAATCAATAAAATGTCTATATTTAATTTTTCAAACTTTTCCACTTATTCGTGAGATCAGTATTATATAAGAAATTTCAGAGTCTTTTACTTTCTCGTATGAAGTCTTGCAGGTTTTGGTCCAGGGTAAAGTGTCTGTGTGTATGGCTTTGGCAAAAGGGAAAGTCAGGAGTTTCTCATGTGATTCATGGTAAAGCATGTAGTTCTTTATACATGTCAGTCTTTTTTTTTTTTTAAAACAGGGGAGCAAAGAAATTCTGATTGTCATTGACTTCTAGTTTCCTTGGTTATAAACACATTCCTAAATTACTTTCTAGATAACTGTGGTGATTTGACAGAGCAACTGCAAAAGGTTTTTAAAAGAAAGATTTTTAGATACAAACTGGATGGCAGATTAATTTTTAAAACTGTTTTTCATGTTATATCATGTTGATGAATACATGAAACATCATTCTTCTCATCAAAGTATGTTGAACTTTGACCTCATTTGAACCCTGGTTTTACCAAAACCACACTAGCACACATTGAATTTTGCCTATTGTGACATTCCAGAGCTTGCATAGGCACATGAGATGTACTTGCCTGAGGAGACAGGGGAGGTAGTCTAAGGTACAAAGCCATTCCAAACCCGTGTATAAGTACATCAGGTAAGGCAACATAAGAGCCCTGAAAAAAAAAAGCAGGGTTTTCTCCCCTTTTTAACAGTGGTAATGCGAGGTATAGTATGCTTACATAATATAGAAATGTAATTATATATCACACTTAAAGGAAGTAGCATTTCTGAATCAGTGTCCTTTGCCATGGCTAAATAGGCATAAATGCTAAAAAACCATGCTAAAAAGCCATAACTTCACGACCAAAATATTTCCAGGTAGAGTATTCATCACACTGTAACACCTTAGACATCTAAAACATCACTCACAAGGAAAGATGCTATGTCATGCTTTGAAAAAGCAGCAGAGTTTCCTCAATCATTTTTCTTTTAATAATTACAAAGGGGGTACAGGAAAAGTGAAGTTAAATGTTTTCCATCTCTTAAAGCAAAACCTGCCTTTCTGCCTTTCTGCCTTAATACAGGAACAATTTTTAAAATTTAACTGGATTTGATTTTTGTGGTGACCTATATGGATTAAATTTTCTCTTTTATTAAAACTATTCCACTTAGATTTCAGTGTAAAAAAGTTACATTAAATAATTTTAATTAAATTGCTCAGTTTCTGCACAAAGTGTCATATGCTAGTGTTTTGACAAGTCAGCAACTAGCAGACTAAGAGCATATCAAGTAATCTTTCCATATGTATAGTAGTAAATAAACTGTATTTGTAAAAGAACACTCTGCTGTGCCATTAATTTGAATGGGGAAATGTATATTTTATAATCATTATAATTTAAATATTATTTATAATGATGGGGGGAAAGAATGGAGGAATAATGATGCTATCACTTTCCTGATGTAATTTCATGGAATTATTCTCAATCTCTCTCTTTATTTTGTCTGTTGTAATTTTCTTTTTCTTTACAGTCTGTTATTGAAAATAGTAAGTTCTTTGAGCAGTATGAAGTTACTTACCAGATCTTGAAAAGAGCAGCTGAAATGTATGCCAAAGCAAATGGCTCAGGTAAATGCCTATGATTTTTTTCATCACAGGGAAACCATTTTAATCTGTTCAGATATCCTCTAAAAAGATCTCCCAATACTTTTTTCTTCCATGCAGCGGAGCTCTACAGTAGTCACAGTTCACCAGCAAGGCTACAGCCTCTGGTAGAAATTTCATGTATTCTCTAGCATGAGGCTGGCTGGTACAGAGAAACCTGCCCTTCTGCTCTTAAGATTTCTTCACCTCCAGAAGCTGGTGTTCATGTTCAGGCTTCCTAGTGGGAGAAGCCCATGGTCCATGTTAACTTCTGAATCGTTTCAGTTTTGCTGATTTGTGCCAAAAGTGTTCCAGAGAGCAAATTAGGAGTAGGAAGGATCATGCTCTGGTGCCTGGAAATGCTCCCTGGCTTGGCTTCATTTACTACAAAAAGACAAGTAGAGGATCGGTCCTAGTATTGTTGTAGAATCAAAAGTATCCCCTGATTTATTGAAGATTCCTCATTGACTGTGAAAACCTCTCCGAGGAACCCAAGTGATAGTTGAAGGATGGGTGTGCATGAGAAAAACCTGTGGCTGATTCATCAGCTGCCTCCTGTAATTCCTGAGCATTGCTGAGTTCAGTGAGAAGGCACGAGGGCAATATTTGACCTACATAGTTGCAGACATGAGATCACTAATCTCTGCTGAAGAGATAATGCAATAATGTTTGTGGAGTATTGAAGCAGCTGCTTAAAGTGGTTAACAGATGTGGAGAGAAAATAGATTTTTTTTTTGGGGTGGGTGTTAAATTTAAATTGATGATCACCATTTGCAAAAGTAAGTGCTATTGACAAGTTATTCTTACAAAGAATAAAATTAACAGATTTATTCGATGCTACTAGAAAATAATTTATTACTTGATTTATTTTAAAAGGCAGCTACTCACGTATGGATTATGAAAGAGCAGTGCAAATTTAATCACACTTTAAAAAACTTTTAAAAAATTACTTATATTCTGCATCTTTTATGAAGTCTCAGGATTTGCTCAAGTGTTTTTTCTTCTTTTAGTTGTTTTTTTGGGTTTTGGTTTTGTTTTTTTCTGAAATGAGGACACACTTGTTCCTTTATTGCCACAAGGAAAATGCTAAAAATCAAATGGCAGAAATTAGCAGCACTTTGATTTTAAAGTTGATGGAAGGAAGATCAGAATTTAATTCAGTACTTTTCAGTGCAGACATAATATGTGTCTATTTTTTTTCTACTTTTTTTAGGAAACTTTCTCTCTTGATTTCTCTTACTGCAGATTGGAAATGAACATCACACTGAATATGCAGTGTGACTGTTTCAATATAGCACTTGTTTGATGTATTTTCCTTAGTTTTTAATTCACAGGTTTAATTTCTTAGCCATAACTTTGCTCTAAAATTGGGTTGTGAACAGAACATATGTATGTAAAAACCTACAGAAATAGAAGTTGCAGTAAAATATTATTCCCTGATGAGAGTGGATAAGTGTAACATAAACTTAAGCTTTACACAAATAATAATGAACCAAAATATTCAATGTCTTTCCTGTATCAGCGGAAGAAGTTGAGAACGTGGTGAAATTCATGAATGAAACAACAGCACAGTGGAGGAACCTCTCAGTAGAGGTGAGAAGTGTAAGAAGCATGTTAGAAGAAGTGATCGCTAATTGGGACAGATATAGCAGTACCGTGGCAGGACTACAAGCTTGGCTGGAGGATGCTGAAAAAATGCTGAATCAGCCTGAACCTTCTAAAAAGGTATATGTTACTAGCATGTGCATCTGGCTGTTTTGTAAATTTGGAAACATGGGATATGTTTTTGCATTTGCTTACCTTGTTTTACAGAATGTCATACGAGAGGGAGAGTGTTTTTTCAGTTTCTGGCATACTGTCTACACTCATCCTAAGTGTTTCTGTGTTCACGCGTATAGCTTCTACAGACATATATATGCAATGAAGGAAGGCATCAGCAGTGATTACATGGCTAGAGGCATCTTTGGCATGAATATAGGGCAGCAGTATTGCTGAGAGATAGGAATGTTACATGATTCACTCAAAGGCAAATACAGCTCTTGACGCCAAAGTGCATGGTCGTGTGCTGCCTATAAAGACACTTAAAAAGTTCTTTTATTCCACTGATTTCTCTACCATATAGATGATAGATTTCAGTGTTTGTTACCTTCACAAGATGACATTATTCATGTGTGTTATGTTTGTTGGGTAAGTAATCAGTCCATTTCCCCGACACTTTAGAAATCTGAGAGGCTGTTCTTTTTGGGCACCTGCAGTCATAAAAATAGTTTTGCTCTCTTATTTTGCTGTTCTCTATGAGAGCACTGAAACACTGAGATTTATGTTTCTGACACTTCAATACTGACCCAAATGGACTTCCTGAATTTAATAGGTGCTACCTTTCCACCTAATTCCAACGTAACCCCAATACAGATTTTAACACCTGAGTATGGTTTTCAGATCAGTTTTATAACGTTACTTTTAAAGCAGAAATCTGAACATACCCATACAGTATATAATTGCTTCTGATTTCTACCATAAATCCAACAAGTACGCTTGCTGAGCGGTGCTTGCACCAAGCCAAGGCCTTTTCTGCTTCTCTCCCCACCCCACCAGCAAGGAGGTTGGGGTGCACAAGAAGGTGGGCGGGGACATATCCGGTACAGCTGACCCCAACTGACCAGAGGTATATCCTATACCATATGATGTCATACTCAGTATATAACTGGGGAAGCTAGGCAGGAGGCAGAATCACAGCTTAGGAACTAGCTGAGCATCAGCTTCAGGTGCTGAGCAGTTGCGCTGTCCTTGTGGCTACCCTGAAAGAAGTGGCCTCATGATTCAGTCTACTGGAAGCAGTCCTCCAATGCATTGAATGGTGCATTGCCTGAGAGAAGGGTAGCAGGGACAAGTCAAAAACGTCCAAGATGTAGACAATTGTGGGACAGTTACTGAGTCCTGTTTTGTTTATTGTAGTCATAGAGTCTGAAGAAACTTGCCTTTGAAACAATTCCCCATCCTCTTGAAGAGCAAAAAGGATGTACTTGCCTACAAGATATACAGCCATGCTGCCAAATGCTTCTGTGCTGTTTTAGGTGTCTTGCTGGAATAGGGGGAAGAAATCAGTGCCAACCATCCCTTTCCTCTCCTCCATCACCTACTCTGAGATAGGAGGAAGCAGTGATAAAGAACCATTGTTTTCAGGTTTTTAGACCCTGAGAAAAGTGCATGTGACTCACATACGGGAAGAATCTCTCTACAGTCTGTATATGTCCCTGGTTACTGTCAGCCCATACTGTTTGAAGACAGAAATTAGTTTAATTCTAACAGTGTATTCAGCCATGGAGCTTCCTCCTAAGGAGGAGTTCCATTAGTTCAAGTGAAGTTATTCACTGTGGGAAAATTAGCCGTAAGTAAACTGGTGGCAGTTTTTAATTGCATAGGTTATGTTCACAGAGATTAAAATTCTTATTATGGCATATCCCATATGAAGAGTTTCAGCAGATAATTGTTCAAAGAGTTATAGCAAATCATTAACTGGATGATCAAATTTTACTCTCACAATTTAAGGTAAAGAATAATTTAAAAAGTTTTGAAAAGATGTTTTCCTTTTTTTCAGGATTTCTTCCGACACTTACCTCATTGGATCCAACAGCACACGGCCATGAATGATGCTGGTAATTTTCTGATTGAAACGTGTGATGAGACCATTTCCAGAGACCTTAAACAGCAGCTTCTGTTACTAAATGGAAGATGGAGAGAATTGTTTATGCAAGTTAAGCAGGTATGTGGTTTTGCTTGCATTAATTTTAAATATTTACTTTGTTCTTTCTGTGCCAGTAAGACAGATTTTCCCCAATAGCAAGACTATAGGATAACTTACTGAAGTGCCTTCAGACATTACTTCTTCCTTACAGTGAGGAAGTGATAGTAAATGAAAAAGCTGCCCTTTTTTCTCGTGGAGGACATTAGACCAATTGGAAAAGAACAGCTGTTTCTATATTTGCTTTATTAAAAAGCAAAAAGATTGTGTGACCTAAATTACACAGAGGAATTTCACACCTCATAAGCACATAGAAAATGTCTTTTCTCTATTCAATATACATCTAATGATATTTTCACCTTCCAGTGATTTTAAGTAATAGTTGCCTATTTGAAGATTCTGAATCTGTTTTCTTGTTCTGGGCCTTATTTATTTTCCCCCTGTGGCAGGGGGGTTGGAATTCTATGATCTTTGGGGTCCCTTCCAACCCATACCATTCTATGATTCTATGATTTCAATTGCCATCAGGCTAAATGGAAAAGCAAATAACAGTTGCCCCTTTTTTTTATTGTAACTTTTCCAAACTGTTGACTAGAATATTCTCAGGCTTTAATTGCTATTTAGGATGATTCACTGTGGAAACAGCAATGCCCAGGATGTAAAAGTGCCTTCCTCCACTTCTGCAACTTCTTTCATGTGCTGGCTATATAGTTTTTTCTCACTGGCTTTTCACCATTTCTGTCATACAGCCCTTGCCACTCTCTAAGGCATGTACTCCCCTTCCTCGTCCAGCAGTTCTTTTATAGAAATTTCCCCTTATCCTTCAACTTCTCTGGGCTTTTCATGTGCTATTCTCTTTGCTGAATTTTCAAAATTGATATTATAGGCAATTAGAAATTAATTGCAATGTTGATTCTATGTCTGAAAAAAGTATGTCATTCTCCAAATGATCCAAGCCTTAAAAAAGGCTGTCTTCCTGTATGATATGATTTTTAGTATCAGTACTATTGAAACGAATGCAGATGACTAGTGTCTAACTATTTTAGAAGATTACTTTCAATTATTTTTTATTTTGTTGAATACAATTGCACTGAACATATGCTAATTCTCCTCAGTCATTGCTTAATTAACAGATAAATAATTTTCTGTGGCTATTTTTTTTTGTTTGTTTCTTTTTACTTAGTATGCTCGAGCAGATGAACTGGACAAGATGAAGAAAGAATATTTGGATGGTGTTGCCAATTTGACAGCTTTTATTGATGGAAGCAATAGGAAATTTTCAGTCCCGGTAGAAATGGCCTTCCTTGATGTCAAAACGTTTGTACAAGATGTAGAAGTAAGTCTCTTCCTTACATTCCTTTCCTTACCCTTTGCAAGAGAGAAACTTGTAACTATTTAATTTTTGGAGCATAAAATTATTTTAGTATACATTTCCATTGTTACTTTTTTTTTTTTTTTTAAAACCTGTGGTGCTTTCTTGTATAATTTCTACTATAGCTAATATAAATCATTGTATTCTATGAGTGATGCTTCTAGAGCACATTTCCAAAACACTATATCCCACTGGATAGTTCTTTCTGAATATCTTCAAATCACATTCAGGTGAGCTGAATGATACCCTTTGGCGCAGTTTTTATGCATTTGAAATATGATCCAGTATTCACTAAAAGCAGCGATGAAAACAATTGATAATGGGGAAATATATCTTTTAACTCTTGAGAACAGACTAGTATCTCCCATGAGAATGCCTAAATGCTGTTGTTGAAATATTCTTTCAGAATATTAAGCAGAAATTGCCTGCAATGGAAGCTCAGTACAAAATGGTTACAAGAACAGCACAACTTGTTACAAAAGAAGTTTCCCAGGAGGAAGTCAATGAAATGCTTGGAACTTTGACAAGGATCAAAGAGCAGCTGAGCAAGGTTACAGAATACTTTTTCTACTACACCTTGTTGATTGTTAACCAAGTAAATAGTAAGCTCCCCTACAGATACACGAATTTGAGCAAATATATAGTGATAGTATCAATAGTTTGATTCGGAATGGGGGGAGAAAATGTTACTTTTAGAATTTACCATCCTTAAATTGTACATTCTTTAACAGTAATACAACATCGGCATTGATCTGTCTTAAAAGAGGCAGGTAGCAACGATGTAAACCCATGTGCAGATGAAGATGCTGTATGCTGAATTACAACTTTTAAAATAATTATTTTTCTTTAAAATGTCCAAAAGGTTAAGGAGTATTCCTCTACTCTGCTGTACGAATGTCAGCATCTGCTGTCTCCACTGGAAGAACTTGAGAAACAGATCACACATTTTTATGAATCTCTTGAAAAAGTCAATGAAATAATTTCTATCCTGGATCCTGAAGCACAGCCTACAACTGTACTTAAACAGAAAGCCCAAGTAAGTTTCAAAACTTTTCAAAGATCTGCTGCCTTTCTGCCTATTTACACTTAGCTTTCTAGGAATTTGGATTGCAACTCGGTAAGCTGGACAAATGTTTCTTTATATTCAGGCAACAAACATAGACTACCCTAAAGTCAGTTAAATATAAACATACAAAGATTGAAACTTGCATTACCTTCTAGTGCCTGTGGTTTCAATCTCAGAAGTAAATATAAATCTTTGGTTTTATCTATTGGAAATTGGACTGAAGTATCAGGAATACATTGGATTTTTTTATTAAGAAGATGAAACAACATGGTCAGGAATTTCCCTGGGGTTTCTGGGACAATTACAGAAGTTTCTTAGGAGTCTGGAAATGGTTTCTTTGAAGTGTATTTTAGTAGAATGTCAACTTTTCTGCCTGAACCTTAAATGTTTCATTGTGGAGGAATTCAGAGGTAGTCAGAACTCACTTGGAAAGGTAAATGAAAATATGAAGATTTTGAATAGGAGAGAGTTGATATTGTTCAGTCTGGAGAAGAGAAGGCTCTGGGAAGACGTTACTGTGGCCTTCCAGTACCTAAAGGGGGCCTACAGGAAAGACAGTTGCAAGGTTACACTGATTACAAGGGCAGATAGTGGTAGGACCTGAAGTGGTAATGGCTTTAAATTAAAAGAGCGTAGATTTAGATTAGATATTAGGAAGAAGTTCTCCCCTACAAGGGTGGTGAGGCCCTGGCACAAGCTGCCCAGAGCAGCTGTGGCTATCCCCTCCCTGGCAGTGTTCATGGCCAGGTTGAATGGGGCTCTGGGCAACCTGGTCTAGCGGAGGGTGTCCCTGCCCATAGCAGAGCAGTGGAATGAAATAGTCATTAAGGTCTCTTCCAACTCAAACCAGTCTGTAATTCTATGAATTTGCATTTATCCTCAGGTATGTGTGGTAAATAGCCTAGAAGTAGTCCTTCAGAATAGATGCACACATTTCATTAGAGTCAGATTTGAAAGGTAATATAATTAAATGGGTTTTTATGAGAAAATTAAGTCTTTCAAAGTAATTTAGAGTCCCTTACAGTAAAAAAAAAATACTGTGACAATGAGATTTAATTTTGTGTGAGTATGTGTGTATATATATATATATATATATAAATTAGTTTAATCCTATAATGACTGTGGAGATTGGTGCAATAATTCAACAAGAAGTGTCTTCCTTTCCAGCGACTTCAAGCTTTTATTGTGTTTTGTTAACAAAAAAGATCTGGTAAGCTTAAATCAAGCCAGTCCCTTAATCTTCCCAAATAAATCTTCTTCTGTTTATGAACATCAGTTGAGTCTCTTCTTTTTAAGAACACTGGTTGAGTCATATGCCCAACCTGAAAATTAAGGAGTAGATCATAAGTGTTCCTTTCCTCTGCTCTTGAAGGTTAACCTGTCCCAGAATGTCACAATGAAAAGATGTGTTTGTTCTGCAGTTGCTTGCTAAGGAGCCAAAATATCCTCAGGTATATGGAGGGTGTTGTTTTCTGCCAATCAGAGAGTAAACAGAGATTTGTGCTGAGGAATATGGCATTCCTTCATTAGCAGAAGTTTCCTCACTACAGGAATTTTTTAACCCCCTCCCCCCCTTTTTTTTTTCCAGCCTATGCAACTTCATGCATGTTCTCTTCTCTCTTAAGTATAGGTATCATTACTTAATGACATTTGTAGTGAAATCTGAATTCAACAACTGTCTTGAAAGATTAATTTGTTGAAAGACAAGAAAGGTTACCATCTCAACCTGCTACTGAGACTTGTCATGTCTGTTGTTTTCACTGCTGCCTACTTACAATTATACAGTAAACATTCCATAAAAATAAATCACAAAATATTGTATTCACCTGCATCCTCTAAAATTGCTCAAAAGGCTTGTGCACATGTCTGTATCATTCTTTATAGATAGGTGGACCATTGTTTGGGTACAGGACTCTGAATAAAAGGAGAAAGGTGTGTGGTCTGGGTTTATTCCATAGAACATTTTGTTCTTCTTGTCACAACATATCTTCCTGTTCTTTTGCCAAACTTTTCTCTCCTTTGTTCTTGGCCAGGGTGGATATATGTTTTTTTTTCTTTCAGGATTTGGTAGCTTATCAAGAAAACTGCAAGAAAGATTTGTCCCTGATTGAGAGAAATAGTCAGAGTATCCTGCAGTGTGTGGCTTCGAGTGAAGTGTTACAGCATTTCCATCAGTCAACATTTCAGAAGAAAGTTACACAAGTTCAGATTACTTTTCAGGTAATTGTCATACCTTTGTTCATTTTTTTGAAAACTAGTTCATATGCAGATGATCCATCCTACCATATCTCCATTTCATCACTCTGTAGCTACTGACATGGAAACCTCTTCTCTCTGATGTCAAGTTATTAATTAAGGCTTTATCTGAATTGGGTAGTAAATGGTCAGGGGACTGAAGGTCATGTTCTTAATTCAATTTTTCAGAGATGAGCCTGCTTCTGAGGAATGCAGGATTTAAAGAGAACTTTCACACATCTCAGGCTCCTTTGAAATGAGGAATCTGAAATCCACCTGTTAGGGCTGTACTGTTTTTTGTTTCTCCTGAAATTGTTTTCTTGGCTAATTATTTGCTCCTATATTCCCAGACAACCCCTTTCACACAAAGCATGAACGATGGAATGCTACTATTGCTGGGCTTTGTATTTCCTCAGAAACGGCAGTGATTTGTAAATAGAGAAAGTTGCAAATATATAATTGCATTTATCAGTGTAAAGATGTGTACTTTGGTCTACAATCCCCCATATCTTTAAAGCTTTATGTTATCAGCCATATTGATATTTCTGGGGCTATTCAGCCCCAGTATTAGCCCCACTCTAGCAGGAAATGATCCATTATTTTGGAGTCAGAACCAAACATATGGAGATCCATTAGATTTGTTTTCAGGCAATTACTGTTCAGTATAGTTATCAAAAGTAAATTTTAAGCTAAAGAAAATCTTGTTTCAGTAAAGAGCTGTCTCTGAGAGGTGGATTTCAGAATTTATATTCTATTTTGTGGGTTGTATTTAAAGATCAGTGAGGTTTGATTTATAATTTAGAAATTATTTAAGTTTAGCTTATAGTAACAGAAGCGGATACAGTTGTAGCTTGGTAAATTTACTATGTTAGGTATTAATTATCCTCTTTCTGTAAAGATGAATGCTGTTTTATCTCTTTTTGTGTTAGAAAATAAACCTTTAAATCATGGAATACATAACCATACAAAATGTGGCCTATGCAGAGTTAAAATATTTATGGATCTGGAAACTGGTATTTTCTCATGTAAAGAATGCGTTCCTATGATGTTACTATTATACACAATTTTTTATCAGGAAACTTTAAAAAGCTTTATCAAGATATTTGAGAGCTACGTATTTGCTTAGCTCACTGGTATAGTGGTTTAACTTTGGCTGGACGAGGTGCCCAGGAAGCCACTCTGTCATTCCCCTCTTCAGGAGGACAGGGAGGGGAGAAAAGTAAGATGGAAAAAAACAATGCCAAACTTATGAGTCAAGATGAAGGTAGTGTGATACAGCAAAAGCAAAAAGCTGCATGTGGAAGCAAAGCAAAAGCACAAGATTGTTCTCTACTTCCCATCAGCAGGCAATGTCTGGCCACCTTCCTGAAAGCAGGGCTTCAGTACACATAGTGATTGATGCAGAAGACAAAAGTAAAAAAACCAAACACTCCCCACTTCCTCCTCTTATCTATCAGCTTCCAATTGTTGAGCAGATGTCATATAATATGAAATAGCCCATTGATCAGTTTGGATCAACTGTCCTGACCACGTCCCCTCCCAGGACCCCCAGCCTACTGCTGAGGAGGTGCGAAATATTGGAGGCAGAGTCTTGATGCTGTGCCAGCACTGCTTAGCAGCAGCCAAAACCCCAGTGTGTTATCAACACCTTGTTCACTACCAACACACTGCACTATGATATCTGCTCTGGGGAAAATAAACTCCATCTCAGCCAGACCCAATGCAATCAGGTAAAATCATTACAATTCCTTACACTGGGGTTTGTAATCAGTGAGGATGGTAAAGTGTATGGTTAGTAAGCAGGATTGGAATTACCTTGCTGCAGTTGAACTGGTGAACTGTTCAGTTTTAATTACTTATGGAACTGTCACCACTGGATAATGCAGTGCACTGGAACACACTACAAGGCAGAATAATGAAAAGCTATGGCAAAGGTTTCAAAATGAGGATTTCAGAGTAGCAGCTAAAACACAAAACTTGCTGTCTATCTTTTAAGCATCTTTCTACCTGGTTATTAATTACAAACCTCATACAGGTCAGAAGGCTTGTGGCATGCAGCTGATGGTCCAACTGTTATCATGTAGAGTCATATAGGAGGAGGTACTGTGCTGCTAGGAAAAATTCAACAGCAAGCTTTTTAGCTATACTTGGTGCCTTACATTTGAAAGCAGACTTGAATAAATAAATGCTAGCTATACAGCAGAGGTATTCTGAAGTAACCAGGCACATCTATATTAAATAGATACCCATTCTTATTTGAATGAAGAATAACATTAGCACAAGCTAACATAGGTATTGCAAATTGGGAAAAAAGGGACCGTGAAAGGGCATATATGTGAAAGAGTAACACCAATTAAATGCATTTTTTGGTAAGATCATGGTAAAAGAGAACAAATGAAAATCACTGAGAAAATGCTGGTTCATTTTCTTTGCTTGTATCTCAGAATATGGTCAGGAAAGCTGGTGAATGGAGAAAAAACATAGAAACAAATAGTCGTTTGATGAAGAAATTTGAGGAGTCTAGAGCTGAACTGGAGAAAGTCATTCAGATTGCCAATTGCTGCTTAAAAGAAAAAGGAAATCCTGAAGAACTTCTCAAGAAACATAGTGTAAGTTTATTCTCTGACCTTCCTCATGGAAATCTTTGAGTGCGTGACATGCAAGTGAAAAGCCACCTTAATTTTAAAAATTCTGTGAATATCTTTCACATATAGAAGTTATACAGATCAGGTCAAACTAATGTTAAGATTGAAAACCAAAAAAGGAAAAAAAAATCTCTTTCATCCTCTTAATGAATGTACATTTTTCCTCTCTCATGCATCCACTGCCTTTTTCTTTCCCCGTATGAATATCTGTGTCTATATTCTAAGCATCACTTATTCATGCAGCTTCTTGTTAAAATGACAGTGTACTTGCTGAGAAAAAAAAAATCTGGACTTTAAATAGATAGAAATAGTCCTTTTCTTAGTTCAAACTTCAGTTCTCCAATGCAGGAGAAGTAACCTTGAAACTTGCAGAGTGTGTTAGGGAATGTCATGTTGGCAGCTTACCATATCAATAACCAGCTTCATCTTCTCACTTTTCACCTCAACTTCAGGAATTCTTTAACCAGTTGGATCAGAGGGTCCTAAATGCCTTTCTGAAAGCGTGTGATGAACTTACTGACATCCTCCCAGAACAAGAGCAACACAGCCTGCAGGAAGCTGTGAGAAAACTCCATAGGCAGTGGAAGGTTAGTGACAGTGAATGATTTCTCTGGAAATTATAAGTATTAACTTCAGAATGTTTCTGCATAACCTAAATATTAAAAAAAACCCCAAACAAAATCCAAAGTTGTATTGTTTTACTTCCTGTACAATTGGAAAAAACCCAAAAAGTATTTCACAAAATTAGATACAGTTTCATCTACAGACATCCTCTTGAAAAAGCCATGTTCAGTGGTCAAAAGTCAAGGAACGTGAGAAATTAATTATAAAACATTAATTTCTGCCCTTACATACAGCCATAATGATAGCTGTGTTAGAAACATGCATCGAGAATAGGTGGGAGCTTTTCTTACTTTATACTGATGTTGGATGATTAGAGTTACCTTCCAAGTCTTAATAAAACAAAGTTGTAAAAGAACTTGTTATCAGTTTAAATTGTGTCTTCTGCCAGACTCTAACAGCTGAACAAACATTGCTTATAAACTATGGAATTTTTTCCCTACTACAGCATGTTGCAGGGCAAAGCTGGAGTGATGGATGAGTGGTTTCTTGCTAACACACAAAAAGGAACCTCTGAAAGCCGTTGTGTATATAGTTTTGTTATTTGTTTGCTTTATTGTTTTATACAGGAAATATTTGGTATATCTTGCCAAGAATCAAGATGTCTCTGTAATGTGCATAATAGATACATATGTGGTCCCCAAAAAACGTAATACCTTATGTTATATCTAAGAAATATGGGTAACAGAGTTGCTTTTTTAACTTACACAAATATGAAAAAAAACCCATCTGTTCATATACATACTTTATTTTCTATATTAGTATTTTTTTAGCTAATCTATTTGTAGTAACTTCACACTGAGGTAATGGGGAGTAGTGTTTTATATCTGTGCTTGTTTATTCTCCCTGTGGGTGTGTAGGATCTTCAAACAGAAGCACCGTATCATTTGATTCATTTGAAGATTGAAATACAGAAAAGCAAGTTCCTGGTCACAGTGGAGGAGTGCAAAGCTGAACTAGTTCGACAGAACAAGGTGTTATCAAGAGAAGGCAATGAAAGGATGATTGAGGAACACATGGTATGAATTATATGCCACCACGTGGGCATTTACAGAAATACATTTCAATGTCAGTAATAACCAGAGGCTCTGACCAATTCTTAAGCCACTAAATGTTCTGTGTACAGCTAAATCAGATGCATCCTTAAGGCCTTTAACAAAAATTTTAATTTGAGCTAGTCCAGTTTGTAACAAATATATAGTAATGCTTTGTGATTTCTGCCAATTTGTATTTTTATTGATTTTTCTGATTTGTCTCCCACCAGTTGTTCTTTGGTGACAAGGGATCTTACCACCTGTGTGAGAAAAGGCTACAACGAATTGAAGAACTGTGCCACAAACTACCAGTTTCTGATCCAGTGAGGGGTACCTTGGAAAGCAGCCATCGAATCCTGAAGGACCTCAAATCCCAGATAGACAGCACATACATAAAGCTTACAGAGCGTTCGGACACCTGGAAGGGCTATATGAGCAGGTGTCAGCTCAATTGCTAGCTGTGTCTCATAGAGCCTTATGTGTGGTAACTCCTCTAAATGTCATCATAGATCAGTTTGATGTAAAGAATAATTCTGTGTTGTTAGTTTCAAGTAGAAAGGTATACTTTATGTAGTAATTCCACAAATTATGGTGGGGTTTTGAGTGGGTTTTATAATCTTTGGCTTAAATTTAGAAGGTTATTGTTTGGTGGTGGGAATTTCTGTCTAACTTTTTTTTCCTTACTTTGCATTATTTCAGATTTTCTGAACTGGCAAATTGGATTTCATCAACAGAAAGAGAGTTAAAGAAGATAAAAGAAAGTGTCAATGATACTGCCAAATACAAGCAATGTAAAGCATCTGTAGGGGTGAGACCTTAGCTTGAATTCTAACAAAGCTATCGTCATTGCTACTGAGACTCTGGGTAAAACTATTCTGAAGTAGTACAACTGTTTTACTATGGAGATCATAACAGCTTTGCTGATTCCTGGTATTCTTAAAAACATTTCCAGGAGAAAGTTTCGCATGCAGCAGATCGTGGCAGAACTTTCTACTTTTAATAGTTAAGAGAATGGCAGGTCTCTCTACCTGTATATTTAGAACATCTGAAGTACAGAAGCAAAGAGAATAAATACTTGTCCCTCATCCTGCTGCTTGAACAGTCAAAAGGGTAAAGAAAGAAAAGCAGGGTTTCTGTACTGAGGGGTTTTGGAAGAAACAAGTTACGATCTAACACTTAGGGAAATCTTCTATAATAAAATTGTGTAACAGGGGAGGCAAAGATAATAGTTGAAGATTGGGTTGTTTGTTTAGGCTAGTTTTAGGCAATAATTTATTCTGTCACTTTGGACCTATCTTGAACTTTTTTTTTTAAATTTCACATACTAGGAGCAAAACCAGGACTGTCACATAACTGCAGGAGTCTGTGTGAAAGTCACAGAAGCGCAGAAGTCATGAGCAGGTTATGAGGCTAACTGTGCACGGAAACATAATTAGGATGACCTTGATAAAGCAAATAGACCTTTAGATTAATAGATGTTTCTGCTCCAAAAACTCTGATTTACTCATGCAGTTTCGCTGCTGGCAACTTGTCATCAGGACTGGGACAAAGATAA
>VZTU01019835.1:0-49879 GCA_013400835.1 Zapornia atra | reverse complement strand
TCCCTTCCAACCCAGAACATTCCGTGATTCTATGAATGACCATACCTTGCAAAACAGCCACACATGCCCACTTTATTTAACAAATACAGGGTCCTGCTGAAAAGGGGAGGAACAAATATAGACATAGAAAAGATATAAAGAAGCAAGAGAAACCACTTCTTCTGGTTCATGGATGAAATATATACCGAACTAAACTTTTTGGTTTAGTACCAAAAGGAACCCACTGAAGGATTTTAAATACATCTGACTTACTAGTGAAACAACAGGCTACTACTTCTACTATGATGCCATTTGCTAAAAACCAACACATGATTGGGCAACATCTTTCTTCAATGATTAAGCCTTATTACAATGAAACAGACCTTATTAAAAGCTGTCAGCACATAAAAGTTGCACTGTCTTCTTTTAAAAGAACAGTTCAGGAACTTTTCTATATGATCCAGTGAAACTAACCTTCTTCCAAAATGAAAACTAAACCCAAGACAGTAGCAGGTTAAAACATCTGCCTTAGGTAAATATAAAAGAATCTTTCTGAATCTTTCTGCTCTTCTTTGAAGTGAAAGACCTCAAAAGCATTGACTTTGAGCAGCAGAAATAACCAAGAAGCCTTCACAAAGAATTCCCAACACATTCTCTGTGGGACATGTCTATTATAAACCCTAGACTACAACACACAAAGTATCTTTTTATGTCTCCTCCATTAAGATTTCTTCCTCTCTTAGTGCAAAATAAAGTCTACCCTGGTCACCCCCATGACATAGCCTTACCTTCCTTCACACGATAAAGCATCGTCAGCGTGTCATCACTTGTCAGAGCAGTAACATGCAGGTTATTTACTGTTGGCACTTGGTCAGCAAGAGCTGTCAGCTCATGGAAATGTGTAGCAAACATACAGAAAGCACAGATTTTGCTGGCAATGTGTTCTGAAATAGCCCATGCTAAGCCAAAGCCATCATAGGTAGAAGTTCCTCTTCCCAGCTCATCAATGATTATCAGGGAGTTTTCAGATGCTGTCCTAAAAACACAAGAACATTTTATAAGGTTTGAAAAGAGCACAGACTCTGGGTATTGGGAGTGCCACAAGTTACGCTGGGGAGGCACAGCGTGAAGGGCAGAAGATTTGGCAGGTCCTGCCAAACTAACCTGGTCACCTCCTATGACAAGGTGACCTGTTAGTGGATGAGGGGAAGGCTGTGGATGTAGGGTACTTGGACTTCAGCAAAGCCTCTGACACGGTTTCTCACAGCGTTCTGACTGAGAAACTGGCTGCCACTGGCCTGGGCAGGCGCAGCCTCTGCTGGGTTAAAACCTGGCTGGATGGCCGGGCCCAAACGGGGTGGTAAACAGAGCCAGATCCAGCTGGAGGCCGGTCACAAGTGGCGTCCCCAGGGCTCAGTCCTGGGTCCAGTCCTGTTCAGTATCTTTATCAGTGACCTGGATGAAGGGATCCAATGTTCCCTCTGTAAGTTCGTGGGTGATACTGAGCTGGGAGGAAGTGTCGATCTGCCTGAGGGTAGGGAGGCTCTTCAGAGGGATCTGAACAGGCTGGAACGCTGGGCTGAGACCAACGGGATGAGGCTCAACAAGGCGAGTGTGGAGTCCTGCACTTGGGATATAACAACCCCATGCAGTGCTACAGGCTTGGGGGAGACTGGCTGGAGAGCTGTCAGGCAGAGAAGGACCTGGGGATGCTGGTTGACTGCTGACTGAACATGAGCCAGCAGTGAGCCCAGGTGGCCAAGAAGGCCAATGGCATCCTGGCTTGTATCAGAAACAGTGTGGCCAGTAGGTCCAGGGAGGTGACTGTGCCCCTGTACTCCGCATTGGTGAGGCTGCACCTCGAGTGCTGGGTCCAGTTCTGGGCTCCTCACCATAAGAAGGACATTGAGGTCCTCGAGTGAGTCCAGAGAAGGGCAACCAAGCTGGGGAAGGGGCTGGAGCGCAAATCATATGAGGAGCAGCTGAGGGTGTTTAGTCTGGAGAAGAGGAGACTGAGGGGAGAGCTTATCATTGCCTACAGCTACCTGAAGGGAGGTTGTAGAGAGCTGGGTGTTGGTCTCTTCACCCAAGTGACAAGTGGTAGGATGAGGGGGAATGGACTCAAGCTGTGCCAGAGCAGGTTCAGATTAGACCTTAGGAAAAAATTCTTCACTGAAAGAGTTGTCATGGCCTGGTACAGGCTGCCCAGGGATGGGGTTGAGTGCATTTAAAAGACAGATAGACAAGGTGCTTAGAAATATGGTTTAGCATAGGACAGGAACTGTTGGACTCCATCTCCAAGGTCTTTTCCAACCCTGTGATTCTGTGATCCTGTAAATGCATCTTCCTTAGAGCACGTCCTTTCCCCATCCACCCCAACCAACAAAATCAAATAAGCACAAGACTTACCTAAGGATTGAAGCAGTTTCTAACATTTCAGCCATGAAAGTAGACACACCCTTCAGCTGACTGTCTCCAGCTCCCACCCTGGCCAGGATACAATCCACAATGGTCACTTCTGCCGAGTCGCATGGTACGAAACACCCAATTTGGGCCATCAGAACAATCACCCCAGTCTGTCGGATGTAAGTTGATTTCCCCCCCATGTTAGGGCCTAAAGAAAACAATGACACAAAGTTATTAAAAACCCTGTCAGTTTTACATTTCAACATTCCTTTTATAGGAGAACGGGCTCGACATTAAAACAAGGAACATTTAAACCTCTTGCTCTTCTGCCCAGAAAGAGCAGCAGACTTGTCTAACAGGTGCAACAAGTAGCTCCACTACTACTGAGACTTGCTTCTGTGTCTTCCTGCAAGCTGCTTTTGCAAAAGAAAGGTGACTGGGGAGGGTCAAGGGCTACTGAAGTTCTGTGACTGCTCAGAAGTATACACAAGCATTGAAAACATGTCCACACAAAAAAACCTAATAAGCTTTCATTTCTAAGTCATCAGTATCGCTGCTTAATAATGAAAATAATTTGCTTTCATCTCAAACAACAATTACAATTTGTCTGTGAAAATTAAATAGCTTAGTTAACAGACTGGGGACAGGCTAACTGATGATGTGAATTACAATATAAAGGGATTCTGAATCAGCAAAAACAGGCATTGAGAAGTTAATTTTAACTGACATACAAATGAAATAAAAAGGGTTTTTCCAGAAAACTGATTATTAAAACCTATTTTACCCTTTTGCTAACCAGAAAAACAAGAGTGTTACCACGCATGTATATAGATTTTTAGTTTTTCATTATGTTAGAAGTGTTCATTAATCACTAATTTCAGATCTTTGCTAGTCAGAATTTATGTCAAGGACATCTGGATGGAAATTAAAATCAAATTAAACAGATAAACACTAAAAATATTTTCCTGTGAAGTAAAATTATCTTAATTACACCAGAGAATTGGGAAAAATTACACCAGAGAATTGGGAAAAAAAGGTTCCAGCCATTAAAACATGTTTTGCCTTTTAAAATCAACTTTAATACTAAACAAAGAAAATGTTAACAGAGAGTCTGCTTAAAATCTTGCCTACAGAAGGTTCCCACATAGCCACAGTACAGTTGATGCCTAATGGAATTTTCCAAATTGCTTAAGCAGGTTCAGGTTCTCCAGCTCCTAAGGTTGCCTGGCTGGTGGAGTTACATTCACTAAGGCAAAGAATGCATCTATTAGAGAAGGACTAATTTGTTGTTTCTTATTGTCCTAGCAGCCCCTCTCTCCTTCTCAAATAACTATTGCTAAATTAGCAATCATGTTCTTCAGAAGTGCCCTGTTAACTACAATCATAACAACTAATTCCATGACTAGTAGTTTAGTATGTCTGTGTGTTAACAGTAACTATTACAAATACCCTCCTGTGGCAACTGGCAGAGAGCAACATGCAATTCGATAGGAATTTTAGGTGAAGCCATTTTATTGGGTGCAATCAGATTCTATACCTTTGTTACTACAAACATGGCAAGCTAAAAAACTGCTAATTGGTTACATTGGTTAATTAGTAGTTATAACGAGTTGTGATAAACCTATCTTATAGCTAAATATCCTTAGTTTACCTTTAATACCTAAAAGTATCTGCACACCACCTGGTTTTGACCATCCATGGTTGGTTCTTAACATGTTCCATTACTCCCAAATACCTTCCCATAACTGCTTCTTGGTTTAGGGCAGCCTGTACCCCTATCAACAAGGCCACTGTGTTTTGAGAATGTGATTATTAGGATCCTCTCAGCATGAGTAACTTCTCCTTTCTCACGGGAACAGAAGAATATTGTCAGGGCCTAAATCTTGGGAGAAAAGAGCTAGGCCGCCAGCAGGCCTGCTGTCTGCCCCAACACCCTCCCTTCCTTTTTCAGAGCCAAGCCTCACCCCCCATACAGAAGAATGAGTAACTTGCCAAGTGTTCACCCTTTGCTGATTAGAGAAATGGTTTTGACAGAGCTTTATTTGGTTGCTGGTTGGTTTGCTTGCTCCTGTTACTGTTTTTTGAAGACAGCATTATTGCAAACAGTTGAGGCACTTAAAAACTTAAATGAAAAAAGAGGACAGAAACATTTACCAGTAATAATGTGGAACATCTGCTTGCCCTTCTCAAAAGTAACATCGTTGGGGATGAAGGCCACCTCATCTTGCACTTCAATGCAAGGATGCCTGGCACCTTTCAGTATAATCCTTCCTTGCCCCTTTTCCAGAATGACAGGACGGACGTAGGGCACTGGTGCTCCATTTGAGACGTGAGCAAAGCTGACAATGGCATCTAACTGAGCTATGACATCGTTCATCGTCTGTATTGGTTCTGCATAACCTGGGTTTGATTAGAAAGAGAAGCAAATTCAACAAGTTAGGTATGGTTTTGTTCTTGCTGAAAAGACACCTTAGAGCTTATATAGAGCCCATAATATTAATCCATCTGCATTAAAAGCCAATTTTATTCAACATAGCAGTCACCTTCTGTGGGAGTTTAAGCTGTAATCCTAAAGTTTCCATGCTCTGACTACAAAGGCGACTTCTTCAGACTAGGAAAGGAAGAGATGAGGCCATGTTGACTGTGTTGCCTTAGCACCAAACAACAGGAAATAGCTTCTTTTCATATCAGAAGGCAAATGGTTGGAAATCCAGGACATTTCCCTTCCTCAATAACACACTGCATTTTGATGTTTGTGCAAGCAAAGACAGAGACCCAGTGCTGACATTCAGACACAGCAACCATTTATGTTTACGTGAATGATGCTATGGAGAGATCGGTAAAACACCAGGTACTGGGGAACCAGTTTGGGCTTCTCAGTCTTTTTCAGAAGAGGTAAGCAGTGACCTGCAGAAAGAGTCTTACCTGTACAAAGTACATTTACTGTTCTAACATCATCTCTTGAACTGGCTAGGTATCATTAAGGGGACTTTCATTCAAGAATTACACACACACTCCAGTCTTTTTTCATTAAACTGCTTCTACTTGGGGAAGAAAAATGCTTTTTAAAGACACAGAATCACAGGGGTTGGAAGGGACCTCCAGAGATCATCAGGTCCAACCCCCCTGCCAACCTAGGACAGGTCACACAGGGAGGCATCCAGACAGGTCTTGAATATCCCCAGAGAAGGAGACTCCACACCCCCCTGGGCAGCCTGTCCCAGGGCTCTGTCACCCTCACTGGGAAAAAGTTCTTCCCCATGTTGGTGTGGAACTTCCTGTGCTCCAACTTGAGGCCAGTGCCCCTTGTCCTGGCCCCACAGACCACTGAGAAGAGGCTCGCCATTTCCCCCTGTGTCCCACACTTGAGATATTTCACTTGTAAGGCTCTGACTGCACACGACAGAAGCTTTAAGCACCAACAAGACTTAAATATAACAGGTATTTATAGACAACATATTAAAAGTAATTCCACTATATAACTCCCAATTAGCTTTCCACATCAATATACAAACTCTAGTATTATACACACCACTTGAAAATTCCCAATATAGGGGGAAAAAAAAGCTGCTTATTTTGCACTATACTGGCAAATTCCTTATTAAAACAAGTCAAAGTTTATGAAGATTTCTATGAAGATTTCCACCATAACTTACTACACATTCAAATATATTAATACATCAGCTTCAAAAGTGCTCTTTTAAAATCTTCAATACTTTTACCCTTAGTTTAATATTCATTACTGCTTTTGCTTCCTACTTCTCTCAAAGAACTAAGATTTGTGTTGTTGGAACTTGTGCCTTTGGGATACACAATATTTACAGAATGCTCCAGCCTAAATTCCCCAGCGTCGCTTCTTCTGGTGAAGGATTGCAAGGAATGTCCTGTAAGCAGGCAATCTTAAGAGGAAAATATATGGAAATCCATAAGGAGAACACTTATTACTGTGTTGGGTTTTGGGCGCCTCACTAGAAGAAAGAGGTGTTTGAGCATATCTAAAGAAGAGTAACAAAGCTGATGAAGGGTCTAGAGCACAAGTCTTATGAGCAGCAGATTAAAGAACTGGGGCTGTTTAGTCTGGATAAGAGGAAGCTGAGGGGAGACCTCATCACTCTCTACCATTACCTGAAAGGAGGTTGTAGCCAGGTAAGAGTTGGGTCTCTTCTCCCAAGGCAAGCAATAGGTTAAGAGGAAATAGCCTCAAGTTGTGCTGGGGAGGTTTAGGTTGGATATTAGGAAATATTTCTTCACCAAAAGGGCTGACAGTCAGTAACTGGCTGCCCAGTGAAGTGGTTGAGTCGCCATCCCTGGAGGGATGTTTAGATGTGGTGTTTATGGACATGGGTTAGCAGCTGACCTGGTGGTCCTACATTAACAGATTTGATGATCTTAAAGGTCTTTTCCAACTCAAAAGATTCTCTGATCCTAATTTTTTATTGTACCACATAAGCAATGACTAACCTGACCTTATATTGCATATCAATATTCTTTCTTCACCCACCTCAGGTCCCTCAATTTTCTGTTGCCCTTTACCTCTTCTGCCTTCTACTTATCCTGCTGTTTGGGTGGAGATGCCTAGTCAGGGAAGCAGGTGGAAGACAGCTGTGGCCTTTATAGGCATATTGTCATCTTTTTTATGGGATTAGCATTTGGACACACACCCCATCACTGCACATTTGTATCAATGCCAGGAAAAGGTCTGACCACAGACCACAACATATTTCAAACTTTCAACAATGTTCTACAAGTCAAACCTTGTTCTTTGGGGAGCATTATAGTTCTTCACTGTAGAAGTGCCTACAAAGAACTGCAAATCCTACCAGCATTCCAGACTCTGATACATATCAACAATGACATATATATTCACCTGAAGCAATGTTAATGATTTCCTTGACAATAGCATCCTGAGCCTCTTCATACTCTTCTCTGTTCTTTGTATATTCATCATTGACAGTGCTCAGTTTGCTGTGAACAAAACCACAATATTTAGAAGCTGTGATGCTCTGTCTTTACTGCTAAAATGCCAAACTTTGGGTTTCCTCACCTGTGAGTCAATACCAGTTGTCCCCCCCCACCTGTCTTAATAGCAAGGTTCAGCACAAGGACCACAATGCAACTGATCTAAGATTCATCCACACAAGGGTATCAGTAAGATTAATGCCACATTGAAGATTCTTATAAATCTTACAATGTTTGTTTGTTAGAGATATGCTTTGTGATAAAACCTCTTAAAGCTGAATTTCTGGCCATTATGCATCAAAATGTGGCACATTATAGAACTGAGAATTGCTGCTAAGCAACTGTGCAATTAGCCCAGAGTCCCACAACAGGCTTATTGGAGCTGAAGGCATTGATTTCTTTAATTCAGTAAAAATCTCAGTGACCTACTGTCTCTAAGAACAGGTGAGAGCATTTTAAAAAGTGTTTTATTCTTCCCAAGTTGTCTCTCTGTTTGGAGCAGTCTGCAGGACTGGACATGAAACACTCCCAAGTAGTGCACCCACACTATAGGCAGAAATCAGCTTTGTGCTTCTAGTACCAGGTACAGAAGCAACTGTAAGTTAACTAAGCACACAGAAGTCTGTTTTATTAGTAATCCATGGGATTCCTCCTTAGGAAAGTAAGAGGTAACACAGTAGAGGTCCTAAGTGCCATATCACAGAATGGTCTGGGTTGGAAGGGACCACAAGGATCAGAGAGTTCCAACCCCCCTGACACAGGCAGGGACACCAGGCCTGGATCTACACAAGGTTGCCCAGGCCCCCATCCAACCTGGCCTTGAACACCCTCAGGGATGGGGCATCCACCACCTCTCTGGGCAGCCTGCTCCAGCCCCTCACCACTCTCTCTGTAAAGAACTTCCCCTAATACCTAATCTAAACCTTCCCTCCTTCAGCTTCAATCCATTCCCCCTTCTCCTGCCAGTGTCTGCCCTTTTAAAAAGTTGATTCCCCTCCTGTTTCTCTGCTCCCTTCAGGGACTGGGAGGCTGCAATGAGGTCCCCCCACAGCCTTCTCTTCTCCAGGCTGAACAAGCCCAGCTCCCTCTGCCTCTCTTCATAGGGGAGGTGCTCCAGCCTTATCATCTTCATGGCCTCCTCTAAATCCTCTCCAACACTTCCACATCTTTCTTGTATTATACATACATTATACATATTTGTAAAAAAAATAACTCAGGAATGTTTTGAAAAAAATATCCTCAGTAAATGTTAAAACAAAATGCAATTAAGGTTTACACTTTGTTAATTTAAGTAAATTGGTGCAAAATATACCAACATATTGGATGGTGTGAACCAGTATGTTTGCCCTCCTTTTCAAAGCAAAGGGCTTCTCACTTAGGAAAGTGAGCCACTAACAGAAAGAGTCGCTATCAGTAACAACACTGGCTTGAAACCAACCTTGCCCTGTAGGCAGTGCTCCTCTTGCACCTGTGTCAATCAAGATATCTCTCAAAAGCCTCTCTTATCTGATGCTAACTCCAGCAGGCACTGCTATAGATAAAGCAACAGCAGAATAGTGTGTCTGAAACAGACTGCACAATGTATTAATCTCTGCTATTTTTACCCTTCCATATACAACATATGCAGGGAACTCAAAGGCTAGTTTTCTCCTGGACCTGTCACTGACAAAGAAGAATTAGCAGGGGGCTGAAGTTAAATTAGGGACTGATTATTAGCAGCTCTTCATAGGGTTGATACTGGATCTGACATTATTTATGTCTTGATTAACAATCTTATTGATGGGACTGTATGGGCTCTCAAATGCACTCTCAGTAAGGTTGTGAACACCACCACGTTAATGGAAGCTGTCAGTATGCCAGAGGACAGGATGGCCATTCACTGAGGTATCAACAGGCTGGAGAAGTAGGTAGGCAAGAATTTCAACACAAGCAAAAGCAAAGTCCTGCACCTAGGATGAAGTAACTCCATGCAGCATGGGTCCAAAAGACTCTAAACCAGCTGTGACTCTTTTCACAGGAGTCATTTCAGCACTGGAACTTATGCCCCACAAGGTTATGAAGGATGCTTGGAGGGTGGGGACCTGGGCAAGGCCTTGACCTACCTCGTCTAACCTTGAGGTAGGTAATTTCTGAGGTGGCTCTGCTTTGAGTGAGGGGTTAGATCACTTAACCTCAAGAGATTGCCTTCAACCTTAGTTATTACCTGATTCTGCATATGCAACCTTCTACCTCATTTGCTCTGTGTAAAATTAAAAAGTACAGAAAGAGAGACACCTGATGACTGAGGTAGTCCTTGCTCCTTCTAAAAAGCTCTAAAAGAGCTAAACAGGCAACAAAGTGCAGACCCTTTGCTTTGCTGACAGAGAAACACTGAAACAGCATCAATACAATTAGCCTGAAGATTGTCATTTTAAAATAGCTTAACCTCTAGAGCCACAAGGCTGGAAGTCCAACATGTAGGACTAACAGAAATTACAGCATAATTTGGAACAACAACAACAGGCTGAAAAAGCTCCAAAGATGTTCTCATACCTGTTAGTAAATTTAACACCATTCTTCTGTGTATCCACTATTGAGTATTTGGAGTTGTTCCGGAGAACTTTCTCCTCCTTGCAAGTTATTCTGAAGTGATGCCCAAACTGTGAATTTGTCTCCAGTTTGATACTTTTGCCAGCTTCCAAACCTTCAGGAGAAAAGAGAAAGAAACCCACAATCCAAAGAACCCTACTATGAAGAATCACACAGCCTGTGCTATCTCTTACTAGCCCCCAGTTTGTATGATGTAGCCTCTCTTACATACACAACCCAGTATCCTCGCTTTGCTTCCGTGCAGGTAGGAGAAATACCAAGACCTAGTAAGTTTAATTATTAATTTTCTTCTCTTACTTTGATATCCTCTCAAACTGCATATTCAAATCAGGGTCACAATTATTCTATTGCTACATTTTCTCCAGAAATGTGAAACACATTCACGGGACACTGCAAGGTAATTCTAGGCTGCTGCTGTAAAGGACATCACCTGGAGTCTTGTGATCCTTCTACTAACATACACTTCTGCTGGTGAGATTTCTCATTCCATCCATACACAACTTTGTCTTCCCTTCTTTTTTCATCCAGCTATCTTGTTTTCATTAAAAAAAAATTTTAAATCAAGACTAAAAAAGACAGGCTACACCTTTAAGGCCTTGGTAAAATAACTACAGCATTGCCAGTTTTCCTTGTCATATTTACATTAAAAATCTATTTTAGGTTTTTTTTTTTAAGTTGCTCTTTGAATGTCTGGTTCATCAGCTGTGCACAGATTTTATTTCTTTTTTTTTCATAGGATAAGAAATCCTTTAAATGCCTCATGGAAAATGCACAGGGGGTTGGGTGGGGAGAGTTTCAATGTGTGTCCTCAAAGGATATCAAATAGAACTAGGCTCATTAAGAGTTAGATGATTTGCAGTTCTATATAATGAATTCTGCAGTATCTTGAAACATATATGATGATTTCTGAAATATGCTGGAATGCTGTCCTTAAAAAAAAGGCCAAGTTATAAACCAAAAGTGACTCAGTTTTCAGACTGTACTGTGATAACTGAAGTTACCCTGAGATAATAATAAAATAATAGAAACTTCCCTTAACTCCTCTACAACAGTTTTTATCACTTAATCTCAAAGCATTTTATAAAAGAGGAAAGAATCAAAGATGGTTTCATACACTACCTAGTTCTTTGGCTGCACTCTTTAAAAATGACTGCATTTTTTCTTCCAGTTCATTCATCTTCTCTCTCAATTCTGTCAAGTTAGGATCAAAAGAGGCCTTGACAAGAAATTCATGATTCTCCACCTAGGAAAAAACAACAACAAAAAACAATTCATGTGAACATAGGCAGTTAAAAAAATACAATCAATTACCTCCCTGACAATATAGAGTGACATTTACTTAACCATTTACTCAATTCTAATATATTGCATTACCCACCCCAAGTACTACAGGGCAGCTCCTTCCTCACTCAGGCCTTGTGAAGTAACCCTTAGCAGGTGACAACAGGACTGCTCCATCTGACCACACTCCTCAAGTGAAAGCCAAGTGCAATCAAGCAAAGAGAAAACATTTTCAAACTAAATTTAAAGTTCAGCTAAGCTTCTAAGTAAAATAATCATGGTTTATTAATTAATTAATGTAGAAAACCATCAGGTATGCACAACTCATTACTCTCTCAAGTTCTTCTCAAGCTGTGCTCCTCCTACAGCAGTATCTCAGCTATAATTAAGTACCTAATTTAAAGCAAACTTTCACTTTTTCTTTTCCACAGTCCTCAACATGAATATGGCCTACCACCTGATGGGGCAAGCATAAACAGGAGTCTGGTATTTGAGTTCTTGGTGCGTTGTACCTAATGAATCTACCATCTACCCAACTCACTCCCCTCTCATCTTGCCAAAAGAAGAATAAAAATACTCAACTCCTTGTGACATTTCATTGATACACTGATCACTGAAATGCCCTTAAGCCTAAGCACAATTCAGTACCACATTAAATACAAATGTTAAATTTGCTTTATAGATTAAGGAACACAACAGACTTGTACAACAGATTGGTCTGGACACTCTTGCTACCACTTTCAGTCTATATAGAACCTTTCACTGACAAGAGTCATGCCAAGGGGTACTATGAAAGCAAATCCATTAACAAAATATCAGAGTCACAGAATCATAGGGGTTGGAAGGGACCTCCAGAGATCATCAGGTCCAACCCCCCTGACAAAGCAGGCTCCCTAGGACAGGTCACACAGGGAGGTGTCCAGACAGGTCTTGAATATCTCCAGAGGAGACTCCACACCCCCCTGGGCAGCCTGTCCCAGGGCTCTGTCACCCTCACTGGGAAAAAGTTCTTCCCCATATTGGTGTGGAACTTCCTGTGCTCCAACTTGAGGCCACTGCCCCTTGTCCTGTCCCCACAGACCAGTGAAAAGAGGCTGGCCATTTCCCACTGTGTCCCACCCTTCACCTATTTATAAACATTAGCATTGCTAAGAATCAGCTAGACATTCCCTTTTGTCCAACTTACCACACACTGCCATATTTTCAGTCAAAGTTTTTGCTCAGAACTACTCTGAAATGAAATACTTAACATGGTAAGCAGCAGACTAACATCACAGCACTGACAGCACTTTCATACCTGCATATGTTTGCTTACATGAAACAAGACCCAAGTGAGTCACATTTCCAAGGGGTGCTCAAATCAATGAGATGACAGCAAATAATTGGCAGGCTCTGGGACTATGTTGAGCTAGCTAGCTAATCTGAAAAACAAGCCCTTCTGCAAAGGGCTGTGCTCTTACTACTCAAACCAAAACACTATATACAAAAAGCACTAACAAACTTTGAAGCTGCCCTGACTTGAGGAGGAGGTTGGAGTAGGTATTTTTTCAAAGGCCCCTTATGATTCTGTGAAAGACAGGAATGGAAGTGATGGTTTCTCAACTTCATTACAGCGAGGTAAATGAATAACCACATCCCACACTTTCTGAACTCAAGAGGTTTCTTTTTATATTAGAATGGATTATTGACATAATTTAGTTGCTATGACAACCTGTCCTTCAATCACACACTCAGAACAGAGCTGGGTATTTTGTTTGAACTCCCTAAAAATCTAAGAGAAATTTCAAGTCAAAGTTCAAGTTCTGACACTGATATGGACAAGGTTTATTCTTCTGGCAAAACCAGTGTTGGTTTACCTGCAGGCATCTTCCAGATCTTGAAGGGGGGGGAAGAAAAAAAACCCCAAATCCAACACATTGGATTCTATGGGACTTGATAAAAATAGCTGACTTGTTTTTCTGTTTAGAAGGACAACAAAATATTTTTAAAGTAGAAGCTGAAAGAAATTTCAAGGGCTGGACTATGAAGGGTGAAGGCTTAGAACAGCTGTTAGTTTTAAAGAAACCAGAGTCCCAGGGCATACAAACTGCATCAACAGATGGTCTATAACTAGTATTAAGCTATAAATGTCTTCATTAGCATATATCACAAATTACAGCAACACATCAATCGAACAGTCCCTATCCTTAAACAGTAAGATGCAGTTGATGAATGTAAACACAATACAGAGAGAGAAAAAGTGGTGCTTCTGCCTTTGGAGAAAAATATGCCTGTCCAAAGTTTCTGAGCCACTGCAGTTTTCAAAAGTTCAACACCTTGCCCTTACTCCCATGCCTGGCACATGGTTAGGTAGATTGTGCATGTCTGCAGTCAGCAGAGATTGACACTTCTAACAATCCTAAAAGCCTCCAAGGTTTTCCCAAAATGACTGAAACATCTTGAGAAAGGAACATTAAAGTTCCTAACCAAGCACATAACATTTCAAAATGCATCTTCCCAATTTCTCTAATGGGGAAAACACCAATGTACAAAACTCACTGAAACCCTTGGCATTGTTTCACCCAGTTAAGCAACAGTTCACATTTTCACCTAAGTGTTCAGCATTAAACAATGACAAATCAGTTGCTATGCTTCCTTCTGCTAGAGATTTAAGGAACAGGAGTGTTCCTTCCAGTGTTCTTTGACCAATTTTTCCTCTGAAAAAAAGACCCCAAAACCCAGTTTTCCCCTTGAAAGCACAGTCCCATCATCAGTAATATTTTATAAGCAAGTGTAGATGGAAGGCTAAGATAATTGTAGTGACTTTCTCTCCAAAGACAAATGTCTTTATACTGGAAAGTAAAGTCAGTCTCTATATCTAGGTGAATCATTTTTCAGAAAGGCAAGCTGTTAGTTATGAAGACTTAGTCCCACCAATTGGAACCAAGTATAACAAACTTTAGAGAAGCAGAGAAGTACATAACTAAAATACTCAGGGAGCTGGGGCTGTTTAGCTTGGAGAAGAGGAGGCTGAGGGGAGACCTTATCACCACCTACAACTACCTGAAGGGAGGTTGTGGAGAGGTGGGTGATGGTCTCTTCAGCCAGGTGACATGAGACAGGACAAGGGGAAATGGCACTAAGCTGTGCCAGGGCAGGGTCAGATTGGATGTTAGGAAAAAATTCTTCACTGAAAAAGTTGTCAGGGCCTGGCACAGGCTGCCCAGGGAGGGAGCTGAGTCACCTTCCCTGGATGTGTTCAGAAAAAGGGTAGATGAGGTACTTAGGGATATGGTTTAGCTTAGGATGGGATTGGTTGGACTTGATGATCTTCAAAGGTCTTTTCCAACCTTGTGATTCTGTGATACTCTGGCTACATCCTGGATTTGAGGTATGTAACAGTACTTTGAAAATATGAAGAGGCAGAAAGTAACTTCCTCACTTTTAATACTGATGAGGTTTTTAAAAACAAAGTTTCAGGTCCACAGCATCTATGTACCCCAATCATCATTGCCTAGATGATTTCAGACAGTGTGTAAATATCCTCCTGGTATTCAACTGCTATACTAATAACAGTCTTCATATATTCCACAGTTAAACTATCACTGACTACTTAATATAGATTATCAATTAAATTTAGTGAGTGTAGCAGATTGCAAAGTTCAGTAACAAACTTTAATTGCTAAGTAAATCCCCTCCTACACACCAGCCCATACCTTATCCATGTCCAATGTTGTTTCTATCATCTCCAGAAACTTTGAGAAGTCAGAGTAGATATCATTAAGAGGTGTTATAAACACTGCCAACAACAACATCTGGTGAGCTCCTGTTACAAAACAAGAAAAATTATCATTCACAAAACCCCACAACTTTAACAGAATTCACTTATTCAAGATAAACAGCACAACTATATAGCTGGTGAATTTTTGTTCAGATTGGTAATTATTTCTCTGACACACCCATCTATTTCCCTCAAACTGGCATTGTCTAATTTATACTCTGATTAGGCTTTTACCTATTCTACCATCTTTCTTCATATATGGTGATATTAATTCCCCGCTGCCACAAGTCAAACTACAACTTGAAAGCAAACCTGATGGCTGAACATTGCCTATTCTTGCACATAAAAAGTTGAAGTGGCTTTAGTGAAAGTGTATTCTACAGCAACCAGTTTTAAAGATACAAAGTGGAAGTCTTGTCATTCACACTCCAGAGTTTTATTTTTTTCTTACTTCAAATATACCAAAAAATTACAGTATTTGGTAGGTTACAATACAGACATAAATAGAAATTGAGGTGTATGTTTTATTGTTGTGTTTTCTGTTAAAAAAAACAGATCATATACTCTAACCAGGCCTTTATAGTCACTCATCTTTCCACTGAACAGGAAGTATTCAAAATTAAATGTTTTTTCCCCATTGTATTTTGTGAGCAGATATGCTGTAGCACCAAGTATAACTGCATAGCACGCATACTGGTTGGAAGTCCACAGGACACTGGAAGCATCCAACACAAAATACAGTTCACAGTTAACTTAACATGCACAAATACTGCCAATTTTGTGAAAGAGTATTTTCTTCAGGCCCACAAATAAGCACCTATCTAGCAGGCAGCTATGAAAATGCTGTTAGTAAATGAATGTTTACATCTTTGCAGCCACTTCAAGCTATGATTTAGTCACAGAAAGATCAGCATTATTGACTGTATGATTTACACAAAATGCTTCAAGAAGAATCCAATACTGTGAGCTCATCACTGAATTATGTACAGAATTATGGTATTTGCCTTGGTTGTTTACAGGCAAGGCTTTGCACATTAACAGAGAAACACAGAATTGAGGTCTGGACATTTCCCAGACTAGGGAAGAGTCCTTATCTCTCCTAAGAAACAATGTACCAATGTATAAAAGTCACAGAATGAGGACATGATTACCCAAGGGAATCCCTCTTCTCTCTCTCAGCACTGTAACTCAATTAGAAAAAAAAAAAAAAGTTTGGCTTATGCCTGTTTGCTTCCTCACTCCCCCAAGCTTTTCAAGTTAAAGCTCTTAACTGCTTAGTATCTACATTAATAGATTAAAATAAAAAAATACACCTTGTTGAGAGATTACTGAACTTGTAAAAATGTAGTCTTCTGTTGACCAAAAATCTTCAAAGCTAATAAAGATCTGAAATAAAGTGCAGCTTGCTTTTTATTCCAACTTGCTTGCTCTCTTGGCACATTTTTTTTCCCTCCCCCTCCTGTAAAAAAACACATCTAGAAAATGTCCATTCTTCAGAGTGGACTTGGCGGTTCCCAGTGCACCAGCTGGCAGAGTGCATGGCACACACAGTGATCTTCAGTACTGAATTGATGAAAAATGATTGTGCTTGAACTTAAAAGTAGCAATTACAATTTTTATTCTTGACAGGAGTAAGTAGGAAAGTTTCATGATACCATTTCATTATTTAAGTTTGAAGAGTACATCTTCAGACACCACAGGAAGATCACATCCCAAAACTAGAAAAATATTAATTTATTAACTAAAATACTAATGGATTTACAATATTGTTCAAACTGATATATTGCAAAATTGATTTACACTTTTAATCTAACTTCATACTCAGTATCTGTTGCAGTTTTGTGGGGCTGGGTTCTGGTGGAGAAGGGGGGCTGCAGGGGTGGCTTCTGCAAGCAGCAGCCCAAGAGAGAGAAAACACCAGCTGGCTCAAGGCCGGAGTTGTTACTGACCAAGGCCAAGCCCATCAGCGATGGTCACAGCGCCTCTGGGAATCACATTTAAGAAGTAAAAAACCACAAGCAGCCGCTTTTTGCCCCCAGAGAAGGGAGTGAGAAGATGTAAGACACTGCAGATACCAAGGCCAGGGAAGGGAGGGGAAGAAGCGCCCCAGATACCAGAGAGAATGATGCCCCTGCAGCCTATGGAGAAACCCATGGTGGAGGGTGCCTCCCGCAGCCCATGGAAAAGGCTGAGACCCCACCTGCAGCCCGTGGAGAGGCCCCACGCTGGGGCAGGTGGAGACATACAGGAGATGCTGTGACCTGCATTGGAGCAAGCCCCTAACAGCAGTTGTAGCCCATGGAGAGAGACAGAGACACAGAGATGAGAAAGAGACCCATGCTGGAACATGTTTGCTGGGAAAGGACACTTGTGACCCTGTGGGGGACCTGGCTGGAGCAGTCTGGGCCTGAGAGACATTCTATGATTTATGACTGCACCCCATAGCAGTGACCCACGCTGGGGCAGCTGGGGAAGAGCTGAAGCCCTGTGGGAGAAGACTCAAGATGGAGAAGTTCGTGGAAGACTGTCTGCCATGGGTGGGACCCCACAGCGCAGCAGGGGAAGGGTGTGTGGAATGCCCCCCCCCAGACAAAAAGGAAATAACTAAAGCTCATGACTAAAGTGAAGTCTGCTAAGAAGGGAGGGGCAGGGGAGAGGTGTTTCAAGATCTGATTGTGCTTCTCATTATCCAACTCTGATATCACTGGGCGTGTAGAGTAGCACAGTAAATTAGATAGCTTGCTTTATTTTATGTTGAGTCTGTTGTGTCTGTGATGCTGATTGTGGAATCCTCTCTCCCTGTCCTTATCTCGACTCCTGAGCCTCTCAATATGTATTTTCTCCCCTGTCCAGCTGAAAAGGGGAGTGATAGCCTGACTTTGGTGGGTGTCTGGCCTCCAGCCAAGGTCAAACCACCACAGTATCCAACATGGGAAGGAAGTAAAGTAGTAGAATCAGTGAATTTTAAAAAATTGTATGCGTACACTTTTCTTAAAAGCATAACACTTGGCATTAACAGAACATGAACAAGATATGCCATTGAAAAATTCTCAAATTCCAACTTGTCTTGCACCTGCATTCATAAACTCATATAAAAGATGCATGATAAAACAATACACTTTTGCACCTACTCAACATTATTAGGAGGAAAGCTAGCCATTTAGAGAAATACACCTATGTACCATCACAAAGCCTATCTTCTCCCAGGTACATTTTTTAATTTAAACCATAATTTACTTACTGATAAGTGTTTATTACATGCATTAAAGACTTTACTGTTAATATGGTTTAAAATGCTGTATAGAAATGGAAACCAAGCACTAATTTTCAAACCTAAAATATTTATATGGTTAGCTTGGCAGCAAACAGAAGTATAAAAGGCAACACTGTTCTATCAAGGGAAAACAGACAAATCTCCATGAGTAAATGCACTTAAACCAACCATTCTGATGGTATAAAAGGTTTTAGGAAAAATTATGAGGAAAAAAAAAGCAGCAAAATGGAAATTAGGATAAAATATAGTACAGGTTTACTAGAGGCAGATCATAGCTGTACAGCCAACATCTTTCTGAGATAACTGACTGCCTAAACCAAAGGGAAATCTGTAGACTTAATCTGAGGTCTTCTAAAACGTTCAATACAATGTCCCATAGGATGCTAAGATGCACGATTCACAATTAATACAACGATCAGAAGGCAGATAAAGACAAATGAGCTGGAAGGGCATCAGCAATATAGTTCCTCCAAGATTCATACAAACTATTATCCTTTTAAGATGTGTGGATTAATAATATTAGTGCAGAAAGGAAGGCTGCTTATAAAATACACAAACATAATCAATGTGGAAGACACCAATAGATGAAATTGGAACAAAATAAATCACAGAATCACAAGGTTGGAAAAGACCTTTGAGATCAAGTCCAACTGTACCTGTCCTCTACTAAACCATATCCCTAAGCACCTTGTCCACTTGTCTCGGGATGGTGGCTCATGAACATAACTAACTGACCTTGAAAACTGGGCTAATAGAAGTGAAGTAAAATTTATCTGTGATTAAGATGATGCACTGGTAAATGAATTTTCACTATGAGTAGGAGAATAATCAGATGGAAATGACAAAGAATAGGAAACAGCCAAGTTCGATCACAACATATTTATAGTGCACCAGTGCAACAGCCACGGAAAGAACAGTATTAGAACATGCAATAAAAGGTCTTTCCAAAAGCAGTAAGGGAGTACTCAAGCCACTGTATGCAATATGGTAAAAATACACCTGGGACCCAGCATACAATTCCTGTATCTTGCCTTTTTACCGGCTTAAATTAGGCAGTGTCAGTCCGAGATGAGATGTTTCCACAGCTTCCTGAAGACAGACATGTTGTAAGTACCTTGCTTTTATGCCCCAGAAATTTCAGTAATGAACAACTGCTCCCTTTTGCCAGCAAAAGCAAAATGATTTGATGACTCACAAGTCCCTTCTCATGTTATGCAGGTTTCTTCTGTCTAAAAAATAAGTCATCTTCATTCACTATCCCCCCCCTCAAGCTTTCATCATCCATAGAAACAAGCATCTCAACCAAACAATGCTTCTTACCAAGGGAAAGGCAATCACTGCTGATGATCACTTAAAAATGCAGTTACTCTATCTCCCTACACCCATTCATGAGAAAATACAGTTAAACTGGCAGATAGCATAATTGTCAAATATCTTTCTGAATTTCCATCTCTTGATGAGTCTAAAGATTTTGTACAGTCTTAAACAGGAAAATTATTGAACCCAAACTGAATTGGTCACATACATTCACAATTCCCAGACCATTCTTGTACTTTAAACAAGGGCATACAGGTACAAAGTAAAAATAGCACATTTCACCTATTTTAAATCCTCTTAGATATACTGCTGATAGATGCCCTACTAAGGCCGACTGATTCAAGTGTAAAACAGCAAGAACCTTTTGCAGTCTATTAATTTTTCCATATGGTGAGCTTAGCAGTTTGTTTTACACAGCTTGCTCCTCAGAACTTCTAAAAATGGAATTGTTTTCCTACCCTAATGTTATGACAGAGAAACTCTGTTGTTCTACATGACAACTAATAGAAAAAGAAGGAAAAAACAGGAAGCAAGGATTTGGAACTAATGTCTCAGATGGAAATCCAAGAGCTCCATTGCAAGTCAAAAAGAAGCAAAGTCTGTTTGGAAAAGCCAAGAGGACATGACTGTGGCACAGTTCTCTCAAAGAAGTTTTATTTGTCTTTTTCTTCCAAATTTTACATCTTAACTGCTTTTGGAAGTAATATATCCAGTAACCAAAACTTCCTTTTTTTTTTAAGATTAGTATTTTAGATGGTAAGTTTCATTAGTTGGTGTCATAAAACTGTAGCACAGAAACATGTAAGACTGGGTAATATCACTGTCTACTCAAATGCAGGAATAAAGTTTTTGTAACTGTACCATTTCAAAAACAATTTCTCTTTGGTGCTTGCTTTAAGCAAAGAGATTTTCAAACAAATCATTGAAAGAGTTGTCAGGGCCTGGAACAGGCTGCCCAGGGAGGGGGCTGAGTCACCATCCCTGGGTGTGTTTAACAGATGGGTAGATGAGGTGCTTAGGGATATGGTTCAGCACAGGACAGGAACGGTTGGACTTGATCATCTTAAAGGTCTTTTCCAGCCTTGTGATTCTGTGATTCTGTAATGGGCACCTGCAAAAACACGCTTTCTACAGCTATTACTGTACTGAATCAGCCTGCTGTTAGGCTGTTTTATTCTGCATTCTCTTGATAACACACAGAAAAGTAATAGCAACCTTTATATTTTCTAGACTTGCTAGTAATAGCATTGATCTTCCTACTAACTGAAGATAAAAAGAAACCCTGTCACAATATCATAGCATCATAGAATGGGCTGGGTTGGAAAGGACCCCAAGGATCACACAGCTCCAACCCCCTGCCACAGGTAGGGCCACCAACCTCCAGGCCTGGATCTACACAAGGTTGCCCAGGGCCCCATCCAACCTGGCCTTGAACACCCCAGGGATGGGGCATCCACCACTTCTCTGGGCAGCTTGTTACAGCCCCTCACGACTATCTCTGTAAAGAACTTCCCCCCAATATCCAATCTAAACCCTCCCTCCTTTAGCTTCAATCCCCCTTGTCCTGCCACTGTCTGCCCTTTAAAAAAGTTGATTCCTCTCTCCTGTTTCTCTGCTCCCTTCAGGGACTGGAAGGCTGCAATGAGGTCCCCCCACAGCCTTAGCAAATGCAGGAACATTAACACTGAAAAAAAGATTTCAAATTATACCAATAATTCTTAATCTGGGCTTTCTTGGTGTTTAATTACAACCCAGAGTGCAGTGTTTTCAAAAGGAACACAAAAGTACGAATGGCATCTTGTTTATAAGATCATGCACACTACTGCTCAAGAATTCTTGGGGATAAGTCAACATGAAACTGCCGGACCATCACCCAAGGGTTCAAGTGTTTCAGCTCCACACTAATCAGAACGCTTTGCCTTGCAAAGATTCTGCTAGGTTTATTTTTAAGCATCTGACTGGCATTTCAGAATGTCAGCTCGTTTCAAACCCAAATGTCTTTGAGCTTTCTGGCTACAACAGAAGTACACAGGGAATCACTAATCTTTGGAAACCTACACACCATTTCTTTGCATCATCGGTATGTTATAAAACATTGAAACTAGAAGGGGGTAGAGAATTACCTTCATGCTTTTCTAGTGCTTGTACAACATTAGGCAGCTGATTGATGGCCTGAAACATTCGGTAACAGTCCTGCAAGTTTGCTGCTTGTCTCTGAAACTTCTTTGCCAGGCGGTTAAGGTCAGGGAAGCGGCGTAAGAGATCTTCTTGAAGACACTGGCGCAGCTCTGGATCCACCACAAAAGCTTCAACCAGATTCAACCTGAATAGGAAGTTTGTAACAATGAATGGCATAGCATGGTCTATAATTCTTTTGTGTCACCAACTAGAATGGAAACATTTATCTGGCAGTTTCTATCTACCCTTCCTCTATGGCTCTACCCATTGGCCAACTTTCCTGATAAAAGAAACTAAATTAGGACAACAGCAGAGAAAGAAGAGGTATTTAGCCCATGCCATGCTTCTGTAGTTTTTAACAGTAGGGGTATCTAATGCACAGCATTGGAGTGAAATTGTTCCAAGTGCAAATGCCAGCATCTGCTCTGTAGGTATGTCAAAGCTTGGAATCTACTTTAAGATGAATGCTTTCCCTGCACCATTAAAAGAAGTAGGAAAAAAACCCACAACAACAAACCCAAAAAACCCCCATGCTCTTGGCAGGCTTTAGCTGCCTGTGGTCAAGACTAACAGTGACACTATGCCGCTGTGCGACCCTGCATCACAGAGTGGGAATTCTTGAGGCTGGAAAGCACCTGTAGACATTGAGCAACCACTTTGAGCAAAGTAGGGCCAGCTACAGCCCTACAGCTGCCCAGAATTGTGTCCAGCCACATTTTGGGTATCTCCAAGGATGGCCACACTATCAACCTGTGGCATACACACACCACCGGTGACTGGCCTCCAGCTGGACTTCATGCCCCTGACAATCTTTTGAGCCTAGCAGTTCAGCTAGCATCAGTCCACCATGCTGCCTACTTATCAGGCGTGATGACAGACAGTGACAAAGACCTGCTGAAGCAGAGATAAACCATATTCACTGCTCTCTCCTCACACAAGCAGCTCATCAATTTGTTGTAGAAGGCTATCAGGTTGCTGAGGCACAATTTTCTCTTAGTATATCCATGCCAACTGCTTCCAATCACCATCCTGCCCTTAGTATGTTTAACAAGGCTTCCCATGACTAATTGCACAATCACCTTCCTAAGGATGAAGACAAGGCTGACCAACCTGTAATTCCCTGGATAGTCCTTTTTGACTTTCATGAGGATTGAAGAAACCAATGTCACTCCTATCTCCAGAAGCCACCCCCTCCAACCATTATAAATTTTCTGAGACAATTAAGACTGGTCCCACAGTCCCTTTGGCCAGCTACTTCAGCACTTGTAGGCACACTCCTTGGGTCCCATGGACTTATGTGTCTCCATCTTGTTTAAATACCTGCTAATCTGACCCTACTCTAACAAAGTTGTGCCTTCTTTGCTCAGGACTTTGCCACTGGTTTTAATGATTCCTGAAGGCAAATCTTACCAGTAAAGACTACTGTGAAGAGCTGTGTAAGAAGCACTGTCTGAAGCCTCCTCATCTTCACTCAGGAGTCTTATTCAAACCAAGGCATTCGTTCTTGATTCTCATCTGAGCCACTCTGCAGCTATGCCTGTGCCTTGCCATGTACCCCATCAATCCAGACCACGACCCACTGACTTTACTTCTTCCTTCACCTCAGATCATTGCTATACAGACTTGCTTGGAGACCCAGACTGTTGGCCAAACCTGGTTACTGTTACCAGATATACCCTGTGTGCCTTACAGAGGTACTGGAATACTGTATCCTTATCCATGATGGTACCATCGTCTCTACTTGCCTTCCTGTCATCACTGACTCCCAGCTTGCCTACTCTTCAAACTGCTCTTGCTGCTGTTCCCTGATAATTCTGTGTTGGGTTCTGTGTGCTTTGTGGGTTTTCTGGGGCTTTTAAAATAGCGAAATAAATATTCTTTAAGTGCTGAAAGCAAGTATAAATCTCAATGAGATGTGACAAAGCATTAAATTCTATTTTCCTCACTTGAATGTTAAGAGAACATTCATACATTTCTTGCTTTCTTTTCTGCACCAGTTAACATTGTCATCTTGACATATTTTGTATCCTTTGTTTAACTGAAACAGCAAAGTCAAGTCAGATACTGTTCCTTTTGGAATGCCAGACAGTTCAGTGTTCTTTGGTCACACTATAGGAATAGGAAGGAAGAACTCTGCCCCCTTCAGAGACCACTACACATGATACACTGTATTGGTTGCTGGCTAACCCCATTAAGGTGCTATCTGTTAATATACTGGCTTCAGCAGGGAAGATCATTTCATTTAGAGACATGCAAGCCAAGGAAACTTTTCACCACATTATTTCTGCTGCTTTGCTTCCTGGGAAACAAATGCATCAGTTTCAATAACAGGAACATTTGCATTTGCAAACTGCATTGGGAATGACTCTTTTCTTGTCATTTTGAAAGCAGTAATCTACATCACCCCATGCAGTGTTCTGCAGAGACAGCTAGACACTCAGTACACAGAGGTGAACATGGTACACTGTCTCAGCTAATTACTAAAGACAGTTGCTCAAGAAACAAAGGCTTTGTCTCAGGTAACACAAGAGGTAGAGACCACTGGACAGGTAGAAGTACATTTCTGTTTATAAAAAATTCAGAAGGAATGTCTTTCTGTCACAGAAAGTGTTCAAGGCAAACCACTCCAGTGAACTTTCTGTTCTACACCAAACAAAATCAATGAAAAAGATTAAGAGAAAAACCCTACCTCTGCATTTACCTGTTCAACTGCTGCCTTAATACACAGGTTTACAGATTGACATTGCTGCCCCATAATGGTGCTTCATTTCAAGAAATGATAGGAAAGATGGGTAATGTTTAAAAGACACATTAAAGTTTCAGCATGTATACAGACATTGTGAGAAGCAAACAGGAATATACTTAAGGTATCTACTGCAAGAATACAGAACAAGATTTGTGTAACAGCAGAATAATTTCCTGAGCACAGTGGCTAGCTTTCAGGCTTCCATCAAATGCTTTGAAAAATGAGAATTACATGATTCTGTCACAGCTTTCAAAATACATTGAAGATGTATTTTGATGAAGATACATTACCAAAAGATTCATCTTTTGGTAAAGATACATTGCCATCTTTATTTAAATCCCCCCGGTTTACGTAGCAGGCCTGACAAACACACCTATCACAGCTTTTCTCAGAAGCACCAGCAGCAACTGGTGTCCAAACACACTTTGTAAAGATCAGATTTATTATTTTTAATATTAACACACAAACCCCTCCCCAAGAACCCCAAACCAACCAACCCAAGACATCCAATACAACTGCTTAACAACCTAAATACAAGCCCACTAACCAAATGTCTGCCTACTTTCCCAAGGGGATTACAGAAGGAAGAAATCCCATCTGCACATCTTCCCCGAAGTATCTTCAGCCCTGTGAGTGATGCTGAAACTAGGGGTAGTATCTGCCAACTTGCTCCTCTTCATAGGAGCCAAGTAACTTAGTCATTTTTAAGTCCTGTAATCTGGAACCAATTCCTTTGGCAAAAAAAAAAGACAGGATTCATTGAAAACTTACAAGAAAGCATAATACCCATGTGTCCTTATGGTTACCCTGCTTGGTCTTGAGCAGTTGTGGTCAGAGCTAACACCCACAAGAGGTTGCACGATTCTGATGTTATGTCCTCTCACTCCCCAGGTGATATGCAGGGTTTGTAAACCTATTCACCACTCCTCAGTTACCAAAATATCACCACACAAAGTGCCACTAGTCACTAATACCTTCATATTTTCTTAACTGCAAATCTGCATGAAGTTCAACACACCCTTTCTTCGCTTAATAAAACTACTAGGAAGAAAGTGACACACACATTGGGAGGGCTTATCCAATTGTAAGAGTAAATTTTCATGTAGAAAAGTATTATTCTTGTCTGGGGTAGGAAACCAGGGTTTGGTGGTTTTTTCCAACCTGTTTAATTAAAAGCTACAGACTACCCCATGACTTCCACATTAACATTTTCAGTATAAAACTCTGATGACCAATCTCAGATATACAAGAATGTGCAAAACTAAAGTTTACCTGCTGTATTGGATCCCATCTTGCCCTCTGATAGCCTAAGTTTCAGGCCACAGCATTCATTTCTCTTCCAAGAGGTCTTTAACATGATCGGTAACCCTGGCAGTCACACAGACATGAAGTAACTTCTTGAAAGTTACTAATTTTGACATGGAAAAGACCAGCATCAATGGCTTCTATAACCACAGTACCTCATCTTTAAATCCCAACTGCACAGAGACTTCCCTTCACCCTGATGCACAGGTGCCCAGCACCCTTCCTGAATCCCTGTAGAGCCCTGTAAGACACAGGCAGATTAAATTCTTTCTACATACATTGCTTGATACTCCTTAGAATCCAAATCATCCCTGCTCTATGAAAACCAAAACAGCCTGATTGGTCAGAAGTTTGGTCCTTACTTGTGTCACCTGTAAAAGCCTCAGTACCTTACAATAGCCAGCTGCTATGCTGATCATTAGAGAATATCCAGAATGCAGCTTCTAGTCTCCTGAGCTTACCTTTGCCAAGATTAAAACATTTTGGGGGTTTCTTTGGCTTGTGTCTTTAAACAAACAAACCCTTCACTTTCATCCCACGCGGATGACACCAAGCTGAGTGGTGTGCGGATGACACCCCAGAAGGAAAGGAAGCCATCCAGAGGGATCTTGCCAGGCTGGAAAGATGGGCCCAGGGGAACCTAATGAGGTTCAACACTGCCAAGTGTCAGGGGTTGCACTGGGGCAGGAGGAATCCCAGACATAGATACAGACTGGGAGAAGAGCTTCTTGAGAGCAGCCCTGCTGAGAAGGACTTGGGGATTGTGGTGGATGAGAGACTTAACATGAGCCAGCAGTGTGCTCTTGCAGCTCGCAAGGCCAATGGGATCCTGGGCTCCATCAGCAGAGGGGTGGCAGCAGGGACAGGGAGGGGATTGTCCCTCTGTACTCTGCCCTCATGAGGCCCCATCTGGAGTCCTGTGTCCAGAGCTGGGGCCCCCAATACAAGAAAGATGTGGAGCTGTTGGAGAGGGTTCAGAGGAGTCACAAAGATGATGAGAGGGCTGGAGCAGCTGCCCTACAAAGAGAGGCTGAGGGAGCTGGGCTTGTTCAGCCTGGAGAAGAGAAGGCTGTGGGGGGACCTCATTGCAGCCTGCCAGTCCCTGAAGGGAGCTTATAAGCAGGAGGGGAATCAACTTTTTAAAAGAGCAGATAATGGCAGGACAAGGGGGAATGGATTAAAACTAAAAGAAGGTTTAGATTAGATATTAGGGGGAAGTTTTTAACAGAAAGAGTGGTGAGGGGCTGGAACAGGCTGCCCAGAGAGAAGTAGTGGATGCCCTGTCCCTGGAAGTGTTCAAGGCCAGGTTGGATGGTGCCCTGGGCAACCTTGTGTAGATCCAGGCCTGAGGTTGATGACTCTGCCTGTGGCAGGGGGGTTGGAGCTCTATGATCCTTGGGGATCAGACCATTCTATGATTCTATGACTCCCTCAGCTTGTTCAACAGCCTCTTGGATAAGAGCTCGTCAAAAGCATTTGGAAAGCTCCAATTTATTGGGGTTTGTTTTTTTTTTAAGCTGCCCACAACAATGACAAGTTCAAAGAGTTTTCAGATCAGAGGATACAATTTTCCTCTGCCAAAGGCATGCTAATTAGACTAACATCTCATGACCTTCCTAGGACTGTTCTGCCTTCCCCGCCTCGGCATTTGCCACCCACAAATCTAAGGCTGACAGGTTTGTGTTCGTGCCACATTCTGCATAACAATTTCCTGTAGAGTAATACATACAAGGCTGCTGAATAGAGAAGGCTAAGTTAAGGTAATGCAGCTATAAGCCATGCCTAATGCTCACAAGTAATAACCAAATCAAGTGACAGGTTGTTTTTTTAGATAAAGCTTGACTGAGGAAACAAAAAAAAAAGGATACAGAAAGAAAAGAGAAAAATCCAAGCAGGTGTAAGCAAATAGCTGACAATATTGGGTAACTTGTGTCTGCCACACAGCTGGAAGGGAAAGGGAAGTAACCCCAAACTTTCCACCACAGACAACAGAAACAATTCTATCCAGTGAAACCACAGCAGAACATAAATGAAGTCTTCATTTCTAGACAGTTGCCTAAATTTGCAAATTAAACCACAAAACCAGCAAAGAACATTCCAGCTAATGTGTAAACTGAAAACTAATCAAGTACTATACTTGAACTTGGAAATAATAATCCCCTCTCCGAGAGAGAGAGAAAAAAACCCCACCTATTGCCAAGTTTTTTGTTGGATATTCTAGAATCAAACTGAGTCATCCTTGTTCTTGATTAGAGGTGTCTCTTGGGCCTACTATTAACAGACAAAAGACTAACACTCCACACCAAAAGATGACAACAACCACCTGGTTTTGATCTAATAAATGGCATCTTTATCACATCTCATCACAATGCTTCCATTCCAACAAGCTTTGCATCTCTTTTGGTGTCAGAAAAGACTGCTGCATCTTTTACTACCTCTATGAAGCATTTGTCATTGTGATTTTAAGGTTACTGCACTCAATACCACCACAACACAGAGCCTGTGAAGAGGGTTTAATGACACTTCCAGGCCTTTACAGACTTAGCCATAGAAGTTTAAGTTAATGAGAAAGCATTAATCAAGCCTGATTCGTATACAGATTTTATAGAAGGATGAAAATAGTTCCACCTGCAGATATAATAACTAAACTAACAGATTAAAAGACCAAGAGTTAGAATGAATAGAATATTGTGAATCCCTGAGCAGGAACAGCCAGCACAAAAAAAACAAACCCTAACAAACCAGTGAGCTGTACAACAAGCTGAGTTATAAAGCAAAGAGTTTTTAATCTCTCCTTTGGTGACAGCCTACAAAACCCTGGGCAGTCTTGCACCTCTCTGTACATGCTGGAAGGGCAACCCCTCCTCTAAGCACCACTGCTCAGAAAAATGACTCTGAGTTTTTATCATATTAAGAAACCCATATATATCCATATATAAATCCACATATAAGCAGTAAAATATGTCTGTTTAGTAACAAGTAATATAAATATTTAATTACTACTACAGAGTACTACCTTAAAATCCTAAATTCTGGTAGTCATTTTCATGGGGAAAAACTGTGCTAACTAAAAATTCCACGTGACAAGGAAGAAAGCATCAGCACTGAAATCAAAATGAGAATGCACTCTTTTACAGAAGCTGACTTAATTTTAAGATCCTAAAGATTCTAACTCCCCATGCTATACAACAGCCAAGACTTCTGAAGGACACACATTTGTATTCTCCACCTGCTAAGGATATTCTGTGACTGCAGAGTCAGATCAACTTTTCTGTCCAGCTGTTCAACTTGGTTACAGAGAACTTTATCAGAGAAACACCACTTACAGATGCAGTATATTAAAAACTGCTTTAAGATATGCCAAGACTTTGATCTCACCAAAGTTTCAGAACATACAGTTAAATCAATTTAATTCCCTATCTTCCTTATACAAAGGAAAGGGGAAAACACTTCATGTACCATTATTTTGGTTTCCTGCAGGTTTCTTTTACTCTCAAATACCTTTCTCAATTCAATGAAGCCAAGGTAAACCCTTCCTGGACACCTTAACCCACACATATATAACCAATAAATTCTTCTTTTCTACTCCTACAGGAATTACCAGAATAACCTAATAAATTACAGCCTTAGGTACTGCCTCTTTAATAGGAAGGCAGGGCAAAACCAAGCCACCATCTTACCTGTTCTAACTGGGTTTTTCTTTTCCACACAAAGCACTTGGGACTTTAACACCCCAGAGGAAATCCACACAAGAGCTGTAGTTGGTTAATACCAGCATTTATGTTTTCCAGACAGAAATAAGCAAGGCACTGTCCTAGGCTCCCTTTATAAACTTTATCCTGGTGACCCAATCGCTTCCTAGACAAACATCTTCTCTTTCACACAAATCACAGAAGTTCAGTTGTCACCACATTGGGTAACCAGTAAATATCACCTTAAATTTGCAAAGTTCTTTTCAAGTCAAAGAACCCCAGTATAGTTTACAGCCTTGAAGTATTGAGACAGACACCTAAGATGGGCACAGAGGAACCTAAATCAGGTATATGAAGCCTGATACTAAGAATTCCATTACTCCAACACACAGCAACCTAAAAGAAATATCACAGTGAGCACCCCAGGTCATTTTGCTCACTACAAATGAGAGTTCTTACATGCATTTACAAAAACAAAATTAAATCTTTCTCAGACAAGCAAAAAGAAATAACAATGCAAAAGATCTAGACAGCCCACACATGCTTTTGGAAGTGCTTAGTTATGCACAAAAGGCTTTGTTATGTAACTGCAAAGATCCTTGTAAACAATTTGAAATAAAAATAACACAAAACCTAAGGAGTAAGCAACCAGCAGCCTTAGAGAGACCAATACTATCAAACACCATTCTTTTTTAACTCATACACCACAGGAGCCAACAAGGCTTCTTCCTGCTTCTCAAAGCAGCAGCCTGCCACTTCATGTCTATTCTCTTCCACACTAAATGGCCAAAGTTCTTCTGTTTCTCACCTGCTCTTGACCAAACTGTGCAATCTGTTACCTTTTCTTCCTAACACAATGGCACAAAGTTAGTTTTATTTCCTCAGTTAAGAACAGGCTATAAATACATCCATAATATCAAACAACTTCCCAGCTTTTCCCCTTGAAAACCACTTTTAGAACCTAAAAAGAAAGACGAAAGAGCCTAAACAGCAAAGCTTTCAAGATGACAGTGAAGGAGTACAACAATGTCTATACATCCTCAACTCAGAATTTAAAGTGCATTACTGTTTTATGTGCAGGATGTGGAATTACAGGCTGCTAGTGATGAAGAGGTATCATATACTCGTAGCTTAACAGAGACAGCAAAGCAGCAGCAAGCAGCCCCACATCTCTTGAGGTCTCTTCCAACCCCTACGATTCTGTGAGGCATCTCACAATTCACCTGCAATGTTTGCTTTCTTAAAGACAATGCAGTCATCCCAGTAAGACTGTTGTGCTCTGATGGCTTTCCTAATTTCCTAAAAGATTTTACAATTCCTAGTCCTAGATCCAAAGACAAGAGTTGTAAAACCTTTCCTCTGCAGAAACAAAAGAGTCATAGAGACCAAACACAACCTGTCTCAGTGGTACAGCAGGCACCACAGGTAATAATCCCAATAGCAGCCCAGTCCTTACATGCACACCTTCGTTTTCTGGGGGCTGTGTTATTTTTCCACCTGGAGAGCAAGGCTCCCCTGAACTGGCTTGCTCTGGGGTGGCTCTGCCAGCTATGGACAAGCCCAGATGAATCTTGATGTCGGCTTAAGCTGGCTAGGACATTGTGGCCAAGGCCACAGTCCCACAAACACTTCTAAGCTGGTAGAAACCAGATGAGGTAGTATTGCTATCTGCTGCTCTTTTCCACCCTGATGTATTTTCCCCCTCAAGTCAGAGGCAAATTCAATCAAGGGATCTCCAGGCAAGTAAGTATCTGATGCCCTCAGGATGCATTTTGGACTAGCAATTGGCATGCATTCCACTCACTGTCTTTTCATCTCAAACATGTAACTTGAAGCAATCATGACTATGCTGGCTGTTTCTTGCAGCTCTGTTGAAGTAGTCCCTTATAATGCAGAGCCCAAGGTTTGAAGGGCAGCTTTAGAGCAGAGAGGAGCCACAGAAATCATGCTGCACAGTTTCAGAGCACTGGGTACATAACGTGGGCTGCTAAGCAGCTGCTCCACATCAAGGTCTGCGCTGTCTAGCCTGAAAGTTTAAGAATGTGACATGCAAACATCAGTCTTCTGCCTTTTCTAATTTTCCTAATTAGTCCCAAACCCATTGTACCATGAAAACAATACTGGGTATTTGCAACCTCAGAACCATCCACTTGGAGATAAGCTTTTCAATTCAATAAATGGACTCAATTCTTCCAAAAATCAGAGTCTCTTCCTCTACATCCCTTACAGTTACATAACATAGAATTATTATCTATCAGGAAAGCAACATACTCTTTCCCACCCTACATAAATTCCTGCATATACCATTTGAGTATTACTGTCAAAGCCTAGAGATAGCAAATTAAAGCCCTGAGATTACATCAGGGGTTCCAGGCACAAAATAACTATTTTGTACAACAATCAAGCAAAGCTTTGGAAGCTGTTATGTACTGACTGTGAGGCTGCAACTAATTAGCTCAGAATTAAAAAAAAAAAGGCAAAACCAAACCAAAACCCAACAAGCAACAACAAAAAAAGAAAAAACCCAAATCCAAACAAAAACCCAACACAGGGTTCTCAGAAAAAGCACTGTTAACTCCAGTATGTTTTCTTCACTAAAGATACTTATTGCAGTCATCTTTATTCTGAAATACATAACCAGTAATTCACTCTTTTTGCACAAGTGTTTAATTACCCAACCCTAACAGATTTACAGAATCATAGAATCGCAGGGGTTGGAAGGGACCTCCAGAGATCATCAGGTCCACCCCCCCTGCCAAAGCAGGGTCCCTAGGACAGGTTGCACAGGGAGGTGTCCAGACAAGTCTTGAATATCTCCAGAGCAGGAGACTCCACACCCCCCTGGGCAGCCTGTCCCAGGGCTCCCTCACCCTCACTGGGAAAAAGTTCTTCTGCATATTGGTGCAGAACCAGAAGGGATAGAGGGAAAGGATTTAGCAAGGCACAGGACAATTCTTCAGCAGTAAAATAAACTCTCAGGGCTTGTCCTTGCCAGCCAGGTACCACTTGGTGCAATTCAGATCTCGCTCCTGAAGCCGACTGCTGTAACAGCAGTATTTTCGGCCCCCGAGGGAAGGGAGCACCTGGCATCATCCTAAGGCACGTGCAAATAGAGTAGCAGCATACAAGCAGCGCTTGCTTTGCCTCCCCTAGCCAGAAAGGATGTCAAAGCAAGGCCTGCAGGGCTCCAAGGCATGAACAAATTCCCTACAACAAAAAGGAAGAGAAGCAGGAACATCTTTTTTCTCCATTTGTAAGGCAAGGCTGGAGCTCTCCCCATGGTGCCACCACACACACCTGTCTCTTCACTCAGCTGAGAGCCACAGGTTGCAAACTGTGATTCAGAGCAGTAAGGAAAGGGAATTTCAGGAGTGTTTCTCCAGGCAGGTGATCACCACAGCTGGTCAGGAGTTCCACTGTTTCTTTCCACATAAGGCCACCTATGCCCTGCAGCTGGGACCTAGAGAGTCCTATACTAGCATCTTCCTCTTGCCAGCTCCTGCTGATGGTTCACTTAGCATTTGGGGCTACCCCATGCTCCCACATCAGACCAGACCTGCTCCACAACACTTGGGTCCTGGAAATATTAAAGCTTTTGAAGCAGAAAGTGTTTATTCTGTATGTGTTCTAAAAAAGCTTTCATACAACTGCACATCCAACCTACACCTACACAACCACCGCAGTCACCGTTAAAACAAAACCCAAGTGTCTTATTTCCCATTCCACAGCCTGGGTATATTACTGACAGTAACAGTCTGCTCTCCAAGGTATAGAAGAGCAAATTAAACCTTCACTTATGTTTCTCAAAAGTTGTATTTCACAAATATGAGTAAAATTTACTTTTTAATTAATACTGAGGACTACTGTTCAGACTAGAGTTTTATGTAGCAGCACTGTTCAGGTTTGATTCACCACTCCTCCTCATTCTCAATTAAGCAGTAACAAAATTATTTCCCTTAACAGGTCCACAGAAAAGGAGTTGGGATAAAAAGGGGAAATCCTCACCTTATAGCAACCTATTAGTTCACAAAACAATCAACAGTTCCCAACTCATAGCCACTCCCACTTACTGAAGAAAAACAGAAGTTCCATCAGCAAAGCTGAATTTTGAATAGAAGATGCTTTACACAGCAAATCCTTTTCCACCTCAAAAGGTGGACCCAGCACAATCTTGCCTCTTCCCCTGAAGAAACTTTACAGACAGAAGTGATAAAAGGATATTTCCTAACACAAGGTTCTCTGAGTATCTCCTAAACACTCAAGCAAAGACACATTTCCTGTCTTCTCAATGTTACAAGAGATTTCATTTATCATTTCCTTTAAAATGTCCATAATCCATGTTCCATAGGAGCTAAAAAATACTCAAGTAGCACCTTCACAGTGAATCAGAAAGGCAGCAGGTTCATTGAGCAGTGGTAATCAATTCCACAGATAAAGACATTCTTCCAGTTTAAGGACTGGCATATATCCAATTTATCCTCCTGTAGCAAGTTTGGTAATCCAACTCACAATACAAATTAATCAGCATAAGCTCTAAAAAAAGTCAGGATACTAAGAGAAAGCAAACTCTACATTAAATCTGAAAAACAGGGTTTTTATATTGCTTGATCTGCATTTAAGATGTTAATCTTCTCAATGTTAATGATGATAGTAGGTCATAGACCAGCTTTAGAGGAGCAAGAGGATTAAATGAGAGCTTTCCTCCCTTTTTTATGGGTTAGTTTTCACCAAATGAACAAGCCAACCTTACCTATGAGACAAAAACCAAAACCCATCAAAAAAAAAATAGAGACCACCAAAAAACCAAGCAAAATACCCACACACACAAACAAACAAAACAACAGGAACAGAAGGCCAGGAAGGAGAACTGGGGTTGTCCTTGGCAACTGCCTAGTTTTACTGGATTACATGCTGTGTGACATTGCACCCTATATTGTACCATGCTGAATTCCCTACCAAAATGTCGGGGCAGACAGCAGGCCTGCTGGCGGCCTAGCTCTCTTCTCCCAAGATTTAGGCCTTGACAATATTCTTCTGTTCCCATGAGAGAGGAGAAGTTACTCATGCTGAGAGGATCCTAATAATCACATTCTCAAAACACAGAGGCCTTGTTGATAGGGGTACAGGCTGCCCTAAACCAAGCAGCAGTTAATGCAAGGTATTTAGGAGTAACAGAACATGTTAAGAACCAACCATAATAAGATGGTCAAAACCAGCAGGTGTGCAATGTTTTTAGGCATTAAAACTAAGGATATTTAGCTATAAGCTAGGTTTATCACAACTCATTATAATTACTAACCAATCAATATGGTGTGAACAGTGTGTGTAACCAATTAGCAGTTTTTTAGCTTGCCACATTTGCAGTAACAAAGGTATAGAATCTGGGTGATTGCACCCAATAAAATGGCTTCATCTAAAATTCGTATCGAATTGTGTGTTGCTCTCTGCTGGTCACCATACCAAAAGATACACCAAGCAGCTACGTGAACACTACTGCCAGTAACCAGGGGACTGGTGACAATCCACAGTCAGGGAAGCATGGCTATAGCTTTTCATCTAAATAGTTACAGATAGTGTCAGTCAACTATGAAACAACTCAGTGACAGAGGTTGCTGCAAGATGCATAAGAATCAAAACCAAACAAAAAAACCTTCACACTGAAGACCAAAGAAATCCTGCATCCAGAACAGCACCTGTGAGCAAGTGTCAGGCAAAACCACCCTAATTTAAAGGACAATAAGTTTCCCAATACTTTTTTTGTTGCTGTTGTTGCAATGGTTGTCATTAACATTGTCATTCCATCAACACAGTATTCAGGCTTCTGGAAAACAAATGCCTGTCTTAAGAATTACTAGTAAACCTCCATTTCTTTACATGATGACAGATAACAACGAGAGACAGCAGAGCAAGAACTCATCAAGTACTGTACAGTCATGGGCAAGTTCGTAAGCTCCATACAGTTAAAACTACCCCACCCAAACCCTCCAGAGAAGGTGGAAAGCAGCTAAGGCTGCTGCTTACAACTACCTGACAGGAGGGTGTAGAGAGGTGGGCGATGGTCTCTTCAGCCAGGTGACAGGAGATGGGACAAGGGGAAATGGCACTAAGCTGTGCCAGGACAGGGTCAGATTAGATGGTAGGAAGAAGTTTTTCACTGAAAGAGTTGTCAGGGCCTGGAACAGGCTGCCCAGGGAGGGGGCTGAGTCACCATCCCTGGGTGTGTTTAAAAAAAGGGTAGATGAGGTACGTAGGGATATGGGTTAGCATAGGACAGGAACGGTAGGACTCAATGGTCTGAAAGGTCTTTTCCAACCTTGTGATTCTGTAAGGCTGCTCCTCAGTATAATGCCTTACACTGCAGAAGTTTTGTGTCACTCTTCCTTTTTAATTAAATACACCATTTGGGGATCCAATATTGCTCCATGATCTTCAAAGACCAGAGACCGCTGAGGAAAGGCATTTTCATTATTATTTTTTTGTGTTTTATTCCTTGCAAGTTTCCAAAAGTTATTAAAATGAAGAGGTTAAGTTTATTACGCTCTATCAACACTAATACTCTCTTAAATTGCTAACCTGTGCATTTCCTTAACCTAGTGCAGACCAAGAACACACTGAACCAGCTCTATTTCTTTGCCATGAAGAGCAAATATTTCTTCATTAGCATTCATTTGGTACAGAGGAGAAACTCAAAACTGCATGTAAACAGAACAATGAAGACTTTTACAACCCTTATACATGAAATTAAATTACAAGTCAAGACAAAATTATCTCTCCAGGAGTTTTTGCTGCAATTTCCTAACATGCCACCTTTATAAGGTCTGTGGATCTAAATTAAACAGAGCAGAAACAGTAACAAGTTCGCTGTTCTTTCATGGAGAATAGAACATACTTCTGAATGCAACATGCAAATTAGTGGCCAGGAAGGCTACTAGCCAAACAGCTCTGCACACATACACAGTGAAAGTTTTAATTTGGGCACACTATTTAACTGGAATCTTCATTAACTTATGGCTGTGATTTAAAAAAAAAAAATCCTGAATAATTAAACACAGATTTAAGTACAATTTAACTGCTGCAGTAATTACCATCCACTTCTCTTGTCAGGCTGAAAGCAAAAAAGAACAGTATGGCAGCTACAGATTCACATCTCCCTAAATAAATAACAATTTGATTATTTCTTAAAATTCTGAAAACCATTTTAACTTTTCAACCAAATTTTAGTTTAATTTTCATTTCCCTTGAGCCTTAAAATTCAGATGCAAAAGAAACTGCCTAACAGCTTCAGCCTTGTATTTATTTTGCACCAAGTGAGGACCTGTCAGGATGAAGTGGGAAAGCTGAAAGTATCAACTAGGAGATTCTGTAACTACCTAACTTCAGTGCTGCACCACTGAATGACACCTATAATTTACAGATTTGGGACACTGATTGTTGATATTTGACCTAGAAGACAATTACTTGAGATAACATGCAGAATACAAACAGCTTTGAGGCACTTTTCCAGCTCAAACAGCAACACTGTCTTTTCCACACCTGAAGATGCCATAAAAAAAAAAAAAAAGAATCTTTTTTCAGTTATTATTTATATCCCTCTGTTCCTGCCTCAAACAAGAAAACTAAATATAAATCTCTTGCAACACAAGATTTTAAGCTTTTTAATGGGTTTCAAGTGCCTGGAACGTGGATGGAAATTCTTTCTGAAAGACCTGGCCTGTTAACGTGCACCTGGGTGGTAGAGGCTTTGTTTAGTGTTTCTAGACAGCATTCACTGTCAACCTCAGGTTTACAAACCAACCCAAACAAAAGTAGAGGTTCTCTAGTAGTTTTTAAAATAGTAAAACATAGGTGGAGGGATGGGAGAGGGTTAAAGAAGTAGCATTGTGAGCTGCAAGCTCCAAACATTTCTCTAGGGGACCTAGAGATGGTAACTTTTAGAGTGACAAAGGTGACATTTTTGTAACATTTCTAGAGGCTTACTGGGAATGGAACATCATTTACATGTCACCCAAATGACATCTTCTTTCATGCAAAGTATCTATTGCATCACGATCTGCATGACAATAACAAATCCGATTTCTATCTTCCAACTAGCTCAGATTCAACCTGTATTTCAGAAGCTTCTTTACAGACACTCCCAGCATTTAAAGTGCATTTTAATTAAGCCATTTAAGACAAAACTCAAAGCTGGTCACATTCACCCCTCCCTTACCGAAGACTACAGGCCACCACCACCTAACTTAACTGCCTGAAATCAGTCTGTTGTTGTGGAGAAGTACTGACTTGTACTCAGAAAAGTACTGAAGGACTTTCCAGAACTGGTAACCACAATGATAGAAGCAAGGAAGCCTGTCTGCAATGCTCTGCAGGGACAGCTGTGACTTGGAAAAGGGCCCAACAGCAGCAAAAACCTAATACAGAAGAATTTACAGTGGAACAGAACTCAAGTTCTCTAGTTCATCATTTCACTTGAACACTGAACAAGAACAGAGACTCCTCCACCTCTCTGAGCACATTCCAGAGAGTCTGACCACCCTCATGAATATTTTTTGTTCTCTATAACCAGCTGAAGAGTCCTTTAGTGAACCTGGTGTCTGGTTTGTCTCATGCTTTTTCTGCTGTGCCCTGACAAAGGAGGGCTTGGCTTCACCTTCTCTATGACTTCCACCCACCTGGCAGTTGCATCAGCAGTTAGGTCTGTCCCCCAGCCTTCTCCAGGCCACAAACCCAGCTCCCTCAGCCTCTCCTCACACACCACTTGCTGCAGCTCATGATCCCGCTCGGTGACTTCCTGCTGGGCCAGCTCCTGTTTGTTGGCCTGCCTGCACTGCAAAGGCCCACGCTGGGTACAATACTCCAGCTGCAGCCTCACAGCTACCAAGCAGATGTGAACCACCACGTTTCTCAACCCGCTCTTACTAGTTGAGACGAGTTGCTTGATGATGTTTCTGCAATGCACACAGACCTTGCATTTCACCTGCCTGTTTGCTGAGCAAAGTCCCCAGCCACACAGCTCCTGACCTATCCCATATGCATTACCCCCTCCCTCCCACCATGTCCCTCCATTTATCTGCTAGAGAAAGCATGTTAGATTAAGTTCTTCTTAAATAAAGGCCTGTAAAGGCCTTTATCCTGCCTACACTAGCTAGCTCCTAAACCTATTACTTTCTGGCTTGGCTAGAGATAGTACTGGTTTCTACTATCTCTAGTTTGGCCCCAGCATAGTGTTTAGGATCGCAAGAACAAGCTCAAAAGAAGCTTGAATTAGAACAAATGATGTTAGAGCACAGCCTGTGACTCTCCTGGAGCTGAGAACCCTGCACCTCTTCTACTACAGGACAGAGATGTCTAAGAGGTGTGGCCACATAATGCACAGAGAACTAAAAAGGTCCGCTGGAATCTTGCATTTGTTCCATGCACTAGTGTCAGATAAGAGCTTCTCCCTAGTATAGCAAATAAATTAAATATATTCAACACGATTTCACTTCTCAGGGCATAAGAGAACAAGCACTATTTTACATTCTGGCACTTTTTTGAGACTTTCCAGTATCTGAAAAACCCAACAGATGACATACTGAAGTTACTTGTGTTACAATTCATTGCCTTACGCAATTAATACATCTATTTGTACTTCCTGTCTCTGCAACTACATTTCAATTTCAGAAATATGCTGATTATAAGGCAGGGATCAGGAACCTCATGTACTTGCCTCCTGAACACATCACATGGGAGAAGTAGGGCTGTATCTTGGATACTTATGACTGATAATTAGTTTTTTAATCTTGGAAAACCAGCCAGACACAGGCAGAACCCCCAGTCATTCAAGCCAGACAAGTATCAGGAACCTCTGTTTTCTTAGTTCTCATCAGGAGCTGTTCCAGTAGATAAGCATTATTTTATCTGAAGCATGTGCACTATGTAGATTAACTTGCTGTATCAATGGTTAATATGGACTAGTGATGTAACACTGTGTTCTATTTATCCATAAACGTTAACAACAGTGGCAGGTTACAAACTACTGAAAGAGAATTGATCAGTTTAGCTCCCAAAGATGACTTGCACCACCTACAGGTCTTGGCAGAGAGTTACAATAGTCTAGCTTTCTAAAAAGTTAAATAGTCAGGCATCCAATTCCAGGCTACTAGAATAAGAGTTAAGTCAAAATACCTCCTGTATAAGCAAAACAACAGGCTTACTTCAAAACACTGCCATCTAGCATCAGTCGGGTTAGTTCAGCATAATTTGACAAGAGTTTTGCACTGGTTAAATGGGCTCCTTTAACATGCCACACTGCAAGTTGAGAAATAATCAGTAACTCCCTTTGACTACAACAAAAACTTACAGGAACAATGGTCCAGATATTTCCTTCAAATATCTTTCTCTCAAACCATCTATATGTTCTAAATTTTAGTTTGTCATTCTTAAGACAGCCACAATACACTGTAAAGCATATAGAAAATAATTTGGTGACTGCCTATCCTTTAAATGATATTTGAATCAGGCAGTGTATCTTAGCAGTCCCACTAATGGCTTATTATTTCTTTCAGGAAGGAAAAAAAAAATCCTACACACTTTGAAAAGCATTAAGATTGGGAACCAAGTAAAATAAATTGCTTTTATCCCAAAGCATTAAGTTCATTAAAGTAATAATTGAAAGCAAGATGCATTCAGAAGGGCCTAGCTATGCTGCAGAACAAACTGAAAAAGTATGACTACAGCATTTCAGTGTCGATATATAAGAGATTAAAACAAACTCCATTCAACAAATGGCAACCCCAATGATTCTGTGCCTGGGCAAGATACAGGAAGCTATCAGTGGACCTCCTTCAACCTCTTAAGACCTGGACACACCAACCTTTACAAGCTTCACTTGTAAATTAAGCTTGGATTAAAGCTAAAGGAGGGAAGGTTTAGATTGGATATTGGAGGAAGTTCTTTACAGAGAGAGTAGTGAGGTGCTGGAACAGGCTGCCCAGAGAGGGGGTGGATGCCCCGTCCCTGGAGGTGTTCAAGGCCAGGTTGGATGGGGCCCTGGGCAACCTTGTGTAGATCCAGGCCTGAGGCTGGTGGTCCTGCCTGTGTCAGGGGGGTTGGAGCTGTCTGATCTTTGGGGTCCCTTCCAACACAGACCAGTCCGTGATTCTATGATTCACTAAGAGCTTAACTCCATTTAATTACTCCCCTCCTCCTTTAAATATAACTTTTCCTAAATGCAGCCAACATTGCAACACAAAATGTGATTGTAATGATGATTGTTAACTCTACAAAACAGGTCACATAATGTCTCCTTGCAGGATTTCTGATGCAAAGTAATGAGCAAACAAGCCAGACACAAAAGTTAACATTTCTGGTGTTTACTTTGACATAAGAAAACTACAAATGGGAGTAATAACCCTCAAAATCTTCCAACCAGTATAACCATAAGATTAAAGTTTGCTTAGATCTTAGAGTCCAAAACTGATAGGTGTAGAAGATCCTGGGCACATAATCAAGACTTCTTGATGATAAAAGTTCTTGTAATGAACACTAGAGTAAGATACAGCACTCAACAAACCTGGGGACAAGTATTTCAGTGTCATGTGAATGACATTTCTAGGTGTGCTCCAATCAAGCTACCAAGTACCATTCCACAAATTATTAGAAAAAGTAGGAAGTTTTGTTGAATAGAAGCAGAATAAGCTCAATCTCTAGAAATCTACAGAGAAAACTACACTTTACCTAACTTCTTTAAACACCAACATGACCAAGCCAAAATTTCTTCTTTTTTTGATAGTATAGATCCATGCTAAAGTCCAACAGCACACACAGACATACCTGTACCCCCTTGTCTGAAACACTACCCTTAGAGAAGGTATCAAAGCTGAATTCAGTTGTCTGGCATCTTCTGCTTTGTCAAAGCACAGATGAACATACATGCATTATTTCCACACATTCACCTGCAATCCTCTTGAGTCTCACAAAGTTTGGCTTTAGATAAGAATGTAGCTATATTTAGCACATCTTAAAAAAAAAGTCTAACTTCTGTTTGGATAGTTAACTTCAGAGATAAACATGCACTATAGGAATATGGCCTTTGTAGCTTTCCTTTCAGAAGGACTGGGAACTCTCTGTAAGTTTGCAGCAGAGATTTGCCAGACTGGAACATCAAGTGACATCAAAATATTATAACACAGCTTCAGCATTTGTAGTATAATAGCTAAGAAGTTGCTGCTATGCTGCCTTGGCCTGCAGCCTGAATTATTTGACCACCTAAACATGTATCTCTCCTCTTTAAAAAGTCATTTAATCTAACAGTAACATATTAGTTTTCATTTCAAGGAAAGAGACTTTTGCAGTAACTACAACAGGCAGGTGGCACACAAAAACCTCCACCACCATTATTTTGTGCTTAAAAAGAAAGAGCCTTCTCTAAAATAACTTGCATAAGTCTATCAAACATCTAACATTGTTCTTACCTTTCTTCAATTCTATTCTTGTCCATAAGAGGCTGTTTAATCCACTGATTAACTAGTCTTTGTCCTTGAGGGGTTCTGCATTTATTGAGTAAGCCAGCTAGAGACTGTGCTGTATTAGCATTTTCCACAGAACTCTGGAAGAGAAACAGAGAGTTAGTGAAGTTCATTTACGCCCACCAAATAGCACTCAACTTTGCTAGCTAGGAACAGATCAATGTTTTTGCTGTGTTCAACTTGGCCCCCCACCAAATAAAGGGAAATGATACAGCCTGGCATTCAAGCATTTACACTCTGGACCATGGAACAAGGTGAATAATTCATAGGTTTGTCCATTTTGAAGCTATCTGACTAAACAGCAAAGTTAGAAACATACCTAGTTAGTAAGTAGTCTGCCACTTGAACAGAAAAAGTGGAAATATACCTAGATATTTGCTTGTTTCCTTTTGTAAAGTAAAAAATTTTGGTCTTGTCCATCAAAAAAAGCAGCGAGAAACAAGACTTGGGTTCAAGACTTTTGATTGGAGATTTTTTGGGGGTACAGGGCAGGGTCACAACAGAATGGGGCAATGGCAGAGAACACAACTATGCAAATTCTCTCGAGCTCTCCCAGATCATGCCTGGAGTACTAGAAACATCTCTAAGCCTACTCTATTCAGATTCTACTTTACTATCTGTAGCATCATAGAATGGGCTGGGTTGGAAGGGACCCCAAAGATCAGAGAGTTCCAACCCCCCTGCCACAGGCAGGGCCACCAACCTCAGGCCTGCATCTACACAAGGTTGCTCAGGGCCCCATCCAACCTGGCCTTGAACACCTCCAGGGACAGGGCATCCAACACCTCTCTGGGCAGCCTGTTCTAGCACCTCACCACTCTTTCTGTAAAAAACTTCTCCCCAATATCCAATCTAAACCTTCCTTCCTTTAGCTTCAATCCATTCCCCCTTGTCCTGCCATTATCTGCCCTTATAAAAAGCTGATTCCCCTCCTGTTCGTCTGCTCCCTTCAGGGACTGGCAGGCTGCAATGAGGTCCCCTCACAGCCTTCTCTTCTCCAGGCTGAACAAGCCCAGCTCCCTCAGCCTCTCTTTGTAGGGCAGCTGCTCCAGCCCTCTGATCATCCTCATGGCCTCCTCTGAACCCTCTCCAACAGCTCCACATGCTTCTTGTATTGCAGGCCTCAGATCTGGACACAGGACTCCAGATGGGGCCTCACAATAGGTTTAATATTAACTGAACTCAAGACAGCCAACTGGGAATAAAAAGGTGTGTGGCACTGAAAAGCAGCAAGACAAGCTTGTTTCAACTCGTAACTTTGAAATTAAAATCTCAACCCTCTCTACCCAAGAACACCTGCAATTAAAACAGAAGGCAAGCATTCAGCCAGGAGTAGGTCTGGATGCCTGTAAACAACTGGGATGCAGAATTAGCATCATATCAACAGGGAGAAGGTACACTGACACATTTAACACCTGGAAAATCTAAAGTGCCTAATTTCAGTGTTCTGGACAGTATGAAAAACTTCTGAATGTACTTCACATCCAAGCAGGAAGGTTATGGTTTCATATAATCAACTGTATCTGCTGCACCACAAGAACTTTAACTACATACCTCACAGAGCAAAATATTTTGCTTTTATGCCTGCCTAAAACTCTGCCCAGAGAGAGCCTGTCACACAGGCAACACAGCAGCTCCCTGTTACATGGCAATACCTTTGTTCTGAAGCTCACAACAGCCTCTAAAGACACACATAGCAGTGTATTTCCTGTCACAAAATGCATAACACCTGCAGGGGCTTATAAAGGGATGTAGCTAAGACAATGCTGAACTTAGAACACCTCCACAACACTTGAGATATAAATCAGGCAATAAAATTAAAAAAAAAAGAATCAGAGCATCTCTCTCCAGGATTAATGAGCTTAGGTGCAGAATATACACTCTTTTTTCCCCTCTAAAAATCCCTTTAAGGTAAACAGGGGACCAGATTTGCAATTCCTTCCTGTAAATCTGAAACTCAAGTGGATTAGCTCCAAGCAAAGCTCACTAAGCAAGGTTTACTAGCATGAAAACCAAAGAAAAAAGCTGATCCAACACAGCACTGAGTTCACATTTTCCTATAACTAAACTATAAAAAGGAGCAAAGCAAAAAAAAAAAAACCCAAACAGACATAATGGGAAGTATGGAGGAGACAGGTAACCTGCTTGGATTTATAGAAAAGATGTGTAAAAAGTAAAATTGAGCCTGGCCAGTCAGTGTGGCACAGTGCTTTCAGAGTGCTCTTAAACACGGTCCTGCCCGCTGCAGCCAGCCCTCCCTTTCCACCACACCAGCTCCTGCCATACGCCTCCTGTACTACCTACCTCAGGCTTCTACTCTTTTTTCCCCCAAAACAGCAGTGATAAAGCAACTGCCCTTTGGAATACCCCATCATACCACACACCTACAGAACTCTCTTCCTCTCCAATACCCCAAAGTCTTCTCCTGTCACTGGAGACATGAGCTTCTCTAACGAAACCCACAGAAAGACAAGGCATTCCTCGCTCTGCTTAGCCAGGCCCTTCAGCAGCTACAACTACAAGGTACTTCTCAGGCTCCTCCCATATCTGCATCCTACATAGACACTTGTTTCTGGCTACTTCCTACCTCCCTGAGGATCTTCTCTTGTACATTCAAAGTAAGCTAACACAAGCTAAAACCAAAAAGGGAGGTAGCAGTGGCTAACAGGGTTTAAATCACAGACTGTATAGAAGTAGCTGAAAATAAAGTTTAAAATGTAGAAGTTGCCATTAATCTGGTTCTGGGGAATTGTGATTGGGCAGTCAAGCTACTTATCAAGCAGCTAAATAATTACATTGCAAAACACTTATCAATTCAAGTGGACATTGCTTACCTGAAAGAGGTTGAGAGCTTGAACAGCTGCATTATCTAGAACCATATATTGACTAAGATCAAATGTAGTCAGTTCAAATTGTCCAAAGTTAGACTCATCTGACAGCAGCTCTAAAAACTTAATAATGGCTGACAAAGACGAAACAGCAACCTGAAGTTAAAAAACAACACAAAAAACCACCAGAAATATTCTAGTTAGAAACACCATTGAATTGGGGAGTAATTGATAAATGCCCTTTGAAAACTGCAATCAGGGGAAGCCTTTGAGCCACATCAGTCCCAGCAAGGCCATGAGAAACTCGTCCTGCTTGACAAGGCTTCATTTCCATATGGATGTATTAAGGCACTGCAGAGTCTTTCTAGGTAGGTGTAAGAGCAACGAACTAAACATTTACATAATCTGATAAACAAAATGTGAAATGCATGCTTCACCAGCTCTTCAAAGCTGTTATCAGGATGTTTCTGGCTCAGGAACACAAACAAGTTCTTGCAGATAAATGAGATATCATGGATCATCTCAGGACATGGTTTCAGGGTTAGTTTTCAGCCAGAACAAAGATCTGATCTGACTCACTGCGTGGCCTTACAAACGCCAGTGCCAGCACAAAAGAGGCAGCAGTGTGACTGACTTGTTCAGCTGCAACACGCCATTTTAACCTGTTATGAAATCCCACACTGAGGAAGAACACCTCTGTGCCTTACACCTGCACCAGGCACCAGCTACCAAGGGCATTTTAAAGCAAATTAAAACATGTTTCTCTCAAGCAAACTACCTCATTTGCCGCCAAGAAGAAACACGTTCAGCTCTTGTGCAGTCACTGAGTCATATGCTTGGCCACAAGAAGGTATAACACACAAAAAATATTGTCATAAACATGACTTTGTTTTCAAATACCCATTTCCCTCTCATGCAAAGTCATCTACACATTGTACTTCGGTCCTTAGGCTAGAGACATTACGGATAGGAAGCACCTCTTGGGCACAGTCTATTTCTCACCTGAGTTTACAACTTTAGAGAGAAGTGAAGGGTCTTCTCATTTTTCTCCAGGACCCCTGGAATCCAGCTTTGACACAGCCTCAAGCTGAGCAGAACTGCTAAAATGCTTCAGCACCAGAGCAGTGTAATATACCATGGGTTGTACAATATACTCTACCAGAGGTAGGGGAATCCAGCATAAAAAACAGGACCAGGGAGGACAAAGGAGCTCAGCTCCCAACAGGTGCACAAACTGCTTTGCTTCTCAAACACAGGAGCACGTTAAGCACTGCTCCACCCTCACCTGCTTTTCCATCTCCGGCAACGCCGCGCTATTCATCTGTTCTTCTTTTTTTGATTTTAACAAGCGATTGAGATCCTGAACAATATCTTTTGTTGTGAAATCCACCTTCTTCCTGTCTGTAATCAGGATTCCTCCCCTCTGAATAACCTGTTGTCCATAAACACACAGAGTTACTAATTATTTTCAATGTTCAGGGGACAGGTGTTCATCACAGAAGGCAACTTATTTTCTACCTAGGTTAACAGAGAGAAGGACAAACAAGATTTTACCCCAAGAACAATTCCTGCTGATGAAAATGCAAATGTGTCAAGAAATAATATATTTTGTATGCCTAAATCACAAGTTCCTCCAGTTATTCAAGTTATTACCCTTCCATTTTTCCATAAACCATAAAGACTAGTTACTAAGCTTGAATACAGCTTTTATAGATAAAGTTTTGTCTGACTGTAAGCCACAATGGTTCCCTTACTTGTCGCAGTTTTCCCATCTCTCCTGCAGTCTCTCCTCCTGGTAGCACACACTCCTTTGGTCCCAGTTGAACCAGTAGAGCTTCAAGGTTTGAGAACTGATCATTATCTGGAAACTCACATACACTCAATTTTCTCAGCGTAGTGTCGACATACCCCACTCCTACTACTCTTTGTCCATCAGTAGTAGACAGCTTAACCCCCACAACTCCAATAGCTGATGACATATCATTGTTGGCAAAGAGAACTTCCTCAAACTGGGCAAGATTTCCTGGAGAACCCTATTGAGAAAAGAAACACAGTTTTAAGGATTGTGTGCACACTTCTTTGATATAAAAAGAACAAGGACTGATCAAACTAAGTACTGAAGGGCCCATTAATATAAAATATACAGCTGGGGGGGTGTGCTTTAACATTTTAAAATTTTACATATCATCTATTAACCCAAGATTTACCATCATACCACCAAATGTCAGCCTCTGAAAATCCCCAAACTCCAAGTTCAGGGGTTCAGGAAAGAATGGTGTTCTTTTTTTCCCTCTTTTATCTCACAATTATGAAGAAAGGTTGAAAATTGTACCTTATATGCCAAATACCAGTCATTTTCTTTGACAGATTTACTCCCTGCTTTGTTCTTGTAAACTTCAACTCTGTAATGACGAACCAAAAGCAGATCCCTCACAAAAGATTCAAAGTTCATTTTACTAAGCACAACACTCTCAAGTTTTTGAGTTCCTACAGAAAAAGAGAAGAGAAAAAAGAGGTGGATTATGAGAGGCTCAGATTTGTTCATCATTTTTAATTTCTGTAATTGAAATCTCCAAGAGACAGAATTAACAGCCTGTGGGAGGACATGACTCTTGATGGGAAGGAGCAAGCATGTAAAACCCATGAAACCCCACAAAAGCACAAAGTGACTGCAAACCAAGAAAGCACACACCATACCCAAAGAAAAGCAATGTTTGTTTCCAAATTTCAGCAAATCTGGCTATACATGTACCTAACAAGATATGTTCATCTCACCCTTTCCCTCTCCTGTTTTTCTAATTAATCTTCCACACATTTTAATCTAATGAGTGCTGGAGGCCAACTGCAGGTTTTCCTTCTGGATAACATCTTTTCTTTCCTAGATAAGCCACCCCTGTTGACAGAATCCATCACCATAGTCGCACTCAGAAGATGGCAAAACATGCACACCAAGACACTGCCCTTTTAGCACCACATATATTGTAAAAACAACATATTCTCAAGAACTTTTAAAGCTTTACCTGAAAACCTAACTTAGCAAGCACCTAACTGGCAAACTTTTTGCATCTCTTCCTGCAAAGGTGCAGGCAGATGTGATGGCTGAACAAGTTCCAAGTTCCTCTACAGCTGTCAAGAGGGCACAATACTGCTTCTACCTCCCCAGCCACCTCTCACACCAGCCTACTCACAGAATAAGGTACTCCCACTACTAAACAAATTGAGGGTTTCAGTGGGTATATTAAATTTTCAGACTGCTGCAATATAAATGAGAGCTGGATGACATATAAAATAAGCACAGGCAATGGATACAGATTGTCACATCCCTCTTTTCAGCAGCATGCCTGCATCACATTTGAGGTTCTTCCTCGTGAAGGTTCTTACATGAAAAATGATGAATGTTGAGTTTCTACACATATAAGAGCTTGTGGGTTTATTTTAACTAGGGCTTTGGGGTTGGTTTTTTTTCATTTTCTTTCCTCTTCTTTCTTCAAATCTCTAGTAAGGCTTATTTTGGAAGCAGGCAAAAAACCCTAATTCCACAGCCTACAGAGGGTGGAAGCAAGGACACGTAGGCCAGCAGGAATACAGAGAAACTGAGCAGTCAGGGATCAGGTTACAGAAGTTACAGCCCTCATAAAATTCAATCTGGCCAGGGATGTCAAGAACAAAGAAGAAAAGTTTCTGTATCAGTGATAAAAGGAAGATGGGGGAAAATGTGAGCCACCTCCCAAACAAAACAGGAAACCTGGCTACCCACGATGTGGAGAAGGCTGAGGTACTTAAACTTGTTTGTTTCAGTCTTCACCAGCAAGGACTCTAGTCAAACTGCACAGGACACAGAGGGCAAAGACGGGGACTGGGAGAATAAAGAACCACCCAGTGTAGAAGATCAGGTTCAAGAGCATCTAAGGAACCTGAAGGTGCACAAGTCCATGGGACCTGATGAGATACATCTGCAAATCCTGTGGGAACTGGTGGATAAAGAAGCTAAACCACTCTGTCCTATCTGAGAAGTCGTGGCAGTCTAGTGAAGTCCTCACTGAGCGTGAAAGGATATACAAAACCCCCCATTTTTAAAAGAGGGAAAAAGGAAGACCTGGGGAACTAGAGCTGGCCAGGCTCACCTCTGTGCCTGTTGAGACCATGGAGCAGATCCTCTTGCAAACTATGCTCAGGCATGTGGAAAGTAAGGAGGTGACTGGTGACAGCCAACACAGTTGCACTAAGGTCAAATCACCCCTAACAAATTTGCTGACATTTTACAAAGGGGACAAGGGAAGAGTGACAGACATCATCTACCTAGACTTGTGTGAAGCATCTGACACTGTCCCACACAACATCCTTGTCTCTAGATTGGAGACACGTGGATTCAACAGATGGACCACTTGGTGGATAAGGAGTTGGCTGGATGGTCATACTCAAAGAGTTGTGGTCAGTGGCTCCATGAACAAGTCAGGACCAGTGATGAGTGGTGTTCCACAGGGGTCGGTACTGGGACTGGCGCTGTTTAACATCGTTGTCGAAGACATGAACGGTGGGACTGAATGCAGCCCCAGCACGTTTGCCAACAGCCCCGAGCTGTGTGGTGTGGTAGGCACACCCGAGGGAAGGGGTGCCATTCAGATGGACCTTAACAGGCTTCAGAGGTGCTCCTGTGCAAAACATATGAAGTTGAGCAAGGCCAAGTGCAAGGTTCTGCATATGGGTCAGTGCAATCCCAAGCTCAGCTACAAACTGCATAGAGAATGGGTTGAGAGAAGCCCTGAGAAGGAATGTGGGGTGTTGACTGATGTAAAGCTCAACCTGACCCAGATCATGCACACCTGCAGCCCAGAAAGCAAATCGTGTCCTGAGCTGCATCAAAAGCAGTGTGACCAGCAGGTCAAGGGAGGGGATTCTCCTCATCTACTCTCATGAGACCCCATCTCGACTACTGCATCCAGCTCTGGGGTTCCCAGTACAAGAAAGACATGGACCTGTTGGAGCGACTCCAGAGNGAAAGACATGGACCTGTTGGAGCGACTCCAGAGACCATAAAGATGACTGGAGCACCTCTCCT
>VZTU01019834.1:0-91473 GCA_013400835.1 Zapornia atra | reverse complement strand
GACTCGCTCAAGGATCTCAATGTCCTTCTTACGGTGAGGAGCCCAGAACTGGATGGTGCGCCCAGCACTCGAGGTGTGGCCTCACCAATGCTGAGTATAGGGGCACAATCACCTTCCCAGACCGACTGGCCACACTATTTTAGATACAAGCCAGGATGCCATTGGCCTTCCTGGCCACCTGTGCACACTGCTGGCTCATATCCTTTCACAGAATCACAGAATCACAGAATTGTAGGGGTTGGAAGGGACCTCCAGAGATCATAGGGTCCAACCCCCCTGTTCCCTAGGACATATCACACAGGTGAGGGAGCCACATAATATTCCAGCTTTTTCACCCAGCATCCAGCAGTTGTTCTGTTCCACACAGAACAATTTCCCCAGTCATACACATGCACTCCAAGTGCACATTAAGGCTAAACAACCTTCTGGTACTATCTCATGTTCAGGATCTCGGGGTATAAAGTTCTGGAAGAAATGACTCTTTCTGAAATCTAAAAATTTTGAGATGCCTTTTTGTGTTTCTTCTCAATGGCAGTTACTTTGGATCTCACACTTCTGAAAGAATACAGATTTTTTCTGCTGTGTCATAGGAATACAATTTTCAGCTTCTGTGAGAATCAGCATACCCATTCTTGATCTGAAGGTCCCTGTTGAGGATAAAGTGCATGCTGTGTACCACGGAAATTTGCGTTCTACTTCTTGTTTGGGGGGGGGATTAACCAGGAATATATGATTAGAACTTAAGCCCTTAGAGCTCTTGTTTGATCAACTGAATTGCCAGAAGTAGGCAGACAGCTTTAACACATTAGTTTAATGAGTGACTGACTAAAAACAACATGTCCCAAATATTTTAAAGCATCACTTTCCTTTTGGACAGAAGTTATAGCCTGCATAACTGTACCCTCTGAAAGAAAAAAAGTGAATACATCAACATAATGTGATTTTAAAATTGAGTGGGATTCTTTTCACATAATGGTATTTACAAAATATACAGTTATGTGAAAAAGAAGAAAAACAATCTTCAATTGAAGATCTGGTATGGCTGTTCAAATAGGTCCTGATTTGGCTGGTTTTGATTTGTACAATGTATCTATCCTGAAGTGTAACACTTTGCTGGTAAAATAGAAGGGTTGGGTTTTTTTACTAAAAAAAAAGCCATTAAAAATTTCTATATTTTCCTCTGATTTGTTGCTGTTCAAGTGGGTACCTGATGTTAATGAAGCAAGAATTCCTGTGTCATATTATGACTCTAAATTATCACACTTGAAATTACTCACACTTTGTAAACACAGGTGCTTAAAATTATGTGGCTGTCCCCAAATACTTTCTTTAAGCAGTCTTTTAAGTTAAACTTTAATTTAGATGAAGTTTATATCAATCAGTGGTATACACCACATCAAAAATACTAATACGCTAACACTTGCACTGACAGAGTGACCACCACTGTAAAGAAATTAAGTAGCTTATTCTTAGCTGCATTGTTGACCAACAAAAATGATGTTCATAATAGTAGATTTTCAGGCTTTATATCAAAATTTCATTAAATGTCTACTGGTAGGATTTGACTCGTTAGCCTGAGGATGTGTTTCCATGGCAGCCTCACTGCTGGTCATTGCATTTTCCTGCCAGCTACACATTTCCACTTTCCTCCTTACCGGACTTTCTGTCTTGTGGTTTCAGAAAATAAAAACTACCTTTCTGTAAGGTTAATGTACTGACATTGCTTAGAGAAGGTTTCAACTAGAACAAGAAACGAGAAAGGGAAAAGAATGGGAGAATGAGCCTGGAGCACATTCCATAGGAAGGGGACAAGGACTATGGCAGACAGGATCAAGTCTGCCACAGAAATACAGATCCAGAAAACTCAAGGAGTTCAGTTTGGTTGCTGACATTTAACCATCTTGTGCCATTTGTGATGCTATCATATCCTGCCTAACCTCCATCTGATGCTCCAGATTATATATATCCTATGGGTCCTGGTGTTGGCCAGTGTCTCAGACACCCCAGAATATCTCACATAGCTCTAGATGCCCATAAGTCAGCAGCTGAGTAGGACTAAAAATGTTTACAGAATTCCCTTGTCACTTCCTAAATTACTCTTGTCTTCTGCAAGTATCTTCCAGGCAGTGGTGCTGCCTGCAGAACACATGCCTTAACAAAGAGATGCTCAGCTGATGACCAAGCTACTGCTGATATGCCCAGATTCCAAACTTACTCTCTCCACAAGATCCTTGCATTACAATAGCAGTCCATGATCCAACTAACCACATACTTGGTTTAAAAGAGTTTACAACACCACCAGCAGAATGCTACATTCTCAAAGGTGTATACTCACCTCTGCTCACATGGTGTGGAGATCTTCCTGTAACCAGTACTAAACAGTAATCCTCCACTGATATTTTTGAAACAAAACCATGTCATTTCCCTCCTTTCAGTTGTCTTACTATTGTAAGCACTGTGATCACACTCAGGAGATCATATTTTTTAAGTGGATGTGGCACAGTGCAATTGGTAGTCTAAAGAGCAGCATTTACAGAGATCAGACCCACATTCATGCTATCAGTACACCTAAAGGAGTTGAAAATGCATCTCAAAAAAATCCCAAACAACCACAAACAAACAAACAAATCATTAAGTGCTAAATGGGACATATTCAGAGTGAAAATCATCAAAAGGCTTAAGTATTGAGCAGCGACATTCTGGCACTAGGAAATTTAAATCAGCATGCATATTATTGGAAAGAAATAAAGTGGATTTTGATGGATTTAGGCACTGCACCCAAATTGTTATTAAATGCACATAACATTTCATCATTCTAGTTCTCTACACTTCAGAGATCTTTCCCTTTAATGCAAAAAGCAGTATTTTAAAAGAAACATATGGGAATATTTTTTCCCAAGGTATTACCTTTCTCTACATGTTTGATTTGTTGTAATTCTGTGATCTGTTACCTTATTTCAGCCATCAGTCTAAACACAGTCTGATTGTACATCACGGTATAACTGCAAAAGTCCTTCACACTCTGCCTCACCTATATCCTCATGACTTTTTGTAGCACTTTTAATCCTTTGTTTAACTTGTGAGATCTGATCCTTAATCTCAGGAGGTCACACCCTAGACTGCAGACCTCTGAGGAGTGTTCAGGTGTCAGAAGCAACCTTTGCTGCTTGTACTTTTTGCCATCATCGAGAGACTGATTGTGTGTGGTACAAAACCCTTCCTTTTCCTGAGTTGTGCAGTTGGATAGATGAACTTTTCAGTGTCAGGCTCCTTAATTCAGACCTGTCAAATCTCATGCACTATGCACCAAGTAGATACCATTTACCTCCTCTTCACAATTTCTGACTGCTATGTTTGCAGCTCATACAGTAACAGACTTCAGCAATGTGGCTTCTTTCCTGTCCCATATGCCTATATCTTTGTAGCTGGGTCACAAAGCCAGAACAAGACATTGGCCTTGAAACACATCTGGGGAGAAAAGATACCATCTCATGAAGCTCCAGACTCAAGTGAGGGTTGTGAACTCACTCTGAGGAGTTAGTTTCCACGGATGCTTTCCAGCCATATGATTTGCTAAACCTGACACAGCTGGAATCATTTGACAGACCACATCTATGTTTCATAAATTAGGTATGGATTAAATATTTGAGAGATTTATATTGCTTCTTTTGTAATATGAAGTGCCCAGGTAACTTCTTTCTACTTAATTTTTAATGTAGCAACAATGAATGTGATTTGACCACAGACCTCACATGAGCTGAAATAGAAACCACAGGATATGCAATTCATATCAACTATCACCCAGCAAAGCAGCAGAGGAATAGGTCAGTAATGAAGCTATCCTTTGTGTGTTGTAACAAGAGCAGGTAACTCAGGATTGATTTATTTATATAAACTAAATAAGGCCAGGGCAAACTCCCTGGTCCATGTTTGACCTCTGAAACTAGCAGTTTCCTAATCAATGAATGGGCATGATACAGGGATACCATAGGCCAGTATTTATCATGAGGGCATGAATGACACCACTCCATCTTCAGGAAAAGACACTTTAGTCAAGAGCTTTTGATGGGATGGCTGTAAGTCATTTTCCCACTGAGGCAGGTACACCCACCACAACAACACTAAACATTTACTGACAACTGAGTCACATCCCTCTTAAGTGACTGCCATCAGGTATACCCCTCAGCCCACAGGTAAGATCCCTTCAGTTCATGGACAAGGCTCTCAGCCCATGATGTGCTCCAGTCTGAAGAAGTTTCTAGTGAATTACCATGACCATGGGCCCTGATCCCACTTGGATATAAATGGAGAACTGCTGGAGGGTGTCTGGAGTCTTCTTGGAGCAGCAAGTCTGTGACATGAAGTCCTCCCTGTGGCAAGGGATGCCTGCCATGGATACTCCTTGAGGTTGGGCGCCTTCGCTATAACTGGCAAGTGAATGTGAGCTATGGATCCTTCCATTTCCTTTCTGCCCTAAAAGCTTTTAGGTCACCCTTGCAGTAGTGCTAGTCATACTTGGTATTACTATGGTTCTATAGCTAAGTGGAAGCCAGCTCCCACAGGACCTGAACTTGAGAACTGTACAGATATTTCTGCCACGGTGAAGCACTGTCTAGTCATAAATCCTGTATCTGCTTTTTGCTGCTGTTAGGGATTGGATAGTTTGCTTTCCTTACCACAACCCTACCATAGCTGTCTGTATGGCAAATAGTATGCTCCTTATGTGATGTTAAACTGGCTTTAAACATATACAATCCTAAGCCAGCACGTTTCAAGGACACTTGTTCTCAAGAGTTCAGCCATGTGCCAGCCAGCTTGTTCCTCTTCTCATTCCTATTAAAATGTGCAGCACAATGTATTTAATTAGAAAGATGATACCACAGGAGAGTGTTAGAAAATGTCAGGACCATCACAAAATTGCTCCAAATGAACCTCCCCTGTCCACTCCTTGTTTGTCCACACATATTCCAATACTAGCAGATGGGGAACCAGCAAAGAAGTAATCATTAACACCACCGATGCCACACAACACATAAACCAGCCTCAACACAAACCTTATGCTTCTTGACAGTGAAGGTGAAGCGTAAGTTTTAAAGTAAGAAAAAAATTTTTAAAAGCAATTAGCAGAACATCAAATACTGTTTGATTATGCAAGATTGATGTGCTGATTTTGGTTGGGATAGAGATAATTTTCTTTGTAGTAGCTGGTATGAAGCTATGTTTTGGATTTGTGCTGAAAACAGTGTTGATAATGTAGAGATATTTTTGTTATTGCTGAGTAGTGCTTACCCAGAATCAAGGCCTTTTCTGCTTCTCACACTGCCCCACCAGAAAGTAGCTCTTCCAACCCAATCCATTCTATGATTCTGTGATTCAATAATGGCTTTATCTCCATTTGAAACCTTCCCAAGTTACATAAATTAATCAATCAATAAATAATTCTTCCAATGTGACTCATCTATGATTATATGTAAAAAAACCTAGCAAATGGCCATTTCATATTAATTTGCTAGTCGATGCACCACACACATACACACACATGCACACAACCTCAGCAGTCATACAGAAATAAAATATGATTTTAAAATTAGTAAAAAATATTATCTTGTAAATAAATAATTTACTGCCAAGGGAAAATTGACTTTTAGGGAACAAACATTTCTGAAGAAAAGTTCTGTGACACATGAATACCAGAGCAGTAGCTGTCTCTTTAGTCCAAATCTCCTCATAATTGTTTCTCTGTCTCTCACCCTGAGTTCCCAAGTTAGCTTTTAAAGCCTCAGACAAAACACCAACAGTGCAGCAGTAAACCATCCAGTCACTTCCACCTAATTAGACCTGATTTATTCCTTATTAAATGGTGAACTACAACATTCTCCATTTTGAACACTGATGGACCCATTTATATTGTCTTAGAGTGCCCCACAAAAATATCAGTCCTATCACAGCTTGCTTAAAGAGCTGAAAATCATGCAAATTGTTTTCCATTGCTTGGTGCTTTTTTGCAGAGAGAAATAACTTTTAATAAATCCTGGTTAAATGTGTCTTGTATCTTTTTTTTTTTTTTACTTCTCACCTGAAAACCATTTAAAAAGCTTTAACATTGCCAAATCTTACCATCTCATTTTTTAGAAAAGGACTCTAGATGCCACCAAAAGTGTGCTTTGTCTTTCATCTGTATCTTCATGACACCTTATGAACAGTCCTTAAGCTGTTCGCTGGCAACATTTCTGTTTCCATGCCACCTTACACTTGGAATCTGTCTGTTTCCATGCCACCTCACACTTGTAATCTGTTAAAAAATCCTTTCCTCAGAAAGGATTTTTTTCCATGTATACTTATACATGGAAAAAGGAAAAAAAGGTTCAGACTGAATCTAAGGAAAAAGCTTTTCATCATAAGGATCATCAAATATCAGAAGATGTTGCATAGACAAGTTGTTCGGTGGAGATTTTCAAGGCCAGAGTGGATAAAGCTCTGAAAACCTGGTCTATCCTGAATGGTTGACCATGCTTTGAGCAGAAGATAGACTAGATGTTTTTCTGAGGTCTCTTCCAAGATGAACTCACCTGTTTTCCTACAAATGAGGGTAACTAAAGCCAGGGCACTAACCTCAGACTTCTATTTATTGCCTCTGCCTATGATCCATGAGGACAAAGCAATCCCTTCATGTAAAATTATTGATTATTTTGAGGCAAGTTCAGTGGGAAATCTACTTTTTTTTCTTTTTTTCTTTTTTTTTTTCTGTTGGAGGCTTATGCACATGATAATTTGCTAGTACCTGTGTGGGAGTGCATATTTTCCTATTGCTCATCTCAAGAAAAATGTTATACTGAAAAAATCATGAATAAAGCAAGACATCAAGACAGCCAGTGATGAAAGATGTGAAGTGTTATTGAAGTGCTGACTGGTACAAAGAGGACTAAGATTAATTCTTATCTCTACCATAGCCTTCAGTGTGATGCCAATACCAAAGCTTTTACATGTCTCTACTTTTCATGTAGCCAACTGTAAAGCAGAAACAAAGCATCCTTTCATTTAGTTTAACACACTGAGACTCTTCATATAGGCTGCCTTTCCCCACTTGTTTGAACAGTGTGTAGCACAGTCCCACCTGAGCACTCCAGATACTTTATAATTTCCAGAGCCAGGAAATAGGGTGGATAGATGTGTTTGACTCATTCTAATAGAAAAACCCAAAGTGTTAATGAGACCCATCCGTCTTTTCTTGTTACCACATTCCTGAAGGAGAAGAGCTTATAAAATTAAAATAAATTAAATAATAATTGAATTTCATTCAAATTAAAATGTTAATTGTGTTTAGATGTTATGGTTGTGAGTACTACAGAAAAAAGACAGGTAAATAGGCAGGTAGAGGACAAGCTGGACTACATCAGCCTATCCCTATCATCTGCAAATGACTAGAATGATTACTGCTTTCAAAATATCCTTTAAAATTCAACAGAGCCTTTGTTTTTCTATTTGATCAAGTAAGTACATATCCTGGCATTAACATAAACACCTATTAGTGGTCATAAACCAGAATTGTACAAAAGAAAAAAATCTGTATTTCAGGATTTTCTATTATTGTATCTGTATAGTTTTTCACAGCGAATAGAAGAACAGCACTGATCTTCCCTATTGAGGCCTGGAAATGGAAATGGGTCACAGAGCTTTGTGACCTGGAGGTGACATTAATTATCATTAGAATCAGAGAAGTGCACTGACAGAAAAAGGGATGCTGTAATGTAATTCCAGAACCAGCACCTTTCTTAGATCTTTTTAGACATCTTCAACAAATTTTCTCCTGGCTCTGAATCTCTCACTGCATCCTTTTAGCACTTCACTTTGAATCATCCATCACAAGACAGATGATACTTTTTTCTTTTCCCTTGCTTCCCTCTGGATGACCCTGCTTTTCTCTTTCTCCATGGACTGAAACGCCTAGGAATTCCTACTGGTTTTTGACTGTGAAAGAATAAACTTTATTGGGATCTTGGGCATAAGTGAAAACCCCTCATCTATCTTTAATGCTTACACTACAGAACATTGCTCCTCCTTCTCGAATTCCGTAGTGGAAAAGGTTATTCAGCACGCTTTGCATCATCCCTACTCCCACCTTTCCTAATCACTGCTTTGTTATCTAAGAAGGTTTAATATTGAAAAATAATACTGCATAACAGTGACACAGGCCCTAACCAGGCTGTAGCTGATGTTTTGGACCTCTCTGAAATTTTGTGGGGGACGTGCTTCAAGAACCGACCTCTCAAATGGTTAGTGGTGTTCTAATAGGTGTATCATTAACCTCATGAAGTTTAGCAAGGCCAAGAGCAATGTCCTGCACATGGGTCAGCACAATACCTAATATCCGTACAGACTGGGGGATAAATGGATTGAGAGCAGTGCTATGGCAAAGGGTTTGGGGATACTCGTGGATGAAAAATTCGACATAAGCCAGTGATGTGCACTTGTAGTCTAGACAGACTGGGCTGCATCAAAAAAAGCATGACCAACAGGTCAACGGAGGTGATTCTGTCCCTCTGCTCTGGTGAAACTCCACTTGGAACACTGCATTCAGCTATCATGTCCCCATTACAAGAAAGATGTGGACCTGTTGGGGTGGGTATAAATTATCAGAGGGCTGGAACACCTGTACCATGAAAAAAGGCTGAGAGAGTTTGGCTTGTTCACCCTGGAGAAAAGCAACCTCTGGGAAAACTTCTTTTGCAGCCTTTCTATATGTAAAAAAGGATTTATAAAAAGAAAGAGAATGACTTTTTATCAAGACCTGTAGTGGCAGAACAAGAGGCAATGGTTTTAAACTGATAGACGATTGTCCAGGTTGCCCAGAGAAGTTGTGGGTGCCCCACCATCGGACGTGTTCAAGGTCAGTTTGGATGGGTCTTTGAGCAACCTGATCTAATGGAAGATGCCCCTGCCTATGGCAGAGGAGTTGGAATAGATTATCTTTAACAGTTGTTTCTAACCCAAACCATTCTATGATTCTATGATTTTCTGCATTTAAAAGTTCAACCACAAAATACTTAACTGTTCACTGAGTTATGTTGATACTTTGCCTATAACCACACTAAGATGGCATTACCAAGCTTACTAAGACATTTATTTCTTGTTTGTGGTTTTCCTGCAGTGTTTAATGAACCACATTAAACCTTCCAAGAATTCAGCTTACTAGACAGATGAGCATGAGTTGAAAAGGTACTCCACACCTAATTGGAGACCTGCATATCAGCACTGTTTATTTTGTACCCTCTAGCACAAAGTTTTCAATCTGTGCATAGATTAGTAGAATAGTGTTTACCACTGCATCAGGTAAAGCAAAATGTTTCACATAGAAAAGAGTCTACAGCTTTTTCTCTCTATATATATATGTTCCTTTGAGAAAGTATTACTGATCTATCACCTGTATGAAAACAGAATTCCTCAGAGTCCAGTTTAATCAGTGGCATAAGCAATACCCTACTAAAATCAAATACACTCTTTTTGCACTCAGGAGTAGTCTAATATCTTGCTTCTTTGACCTATATTCCATGTGTTTTGTTTAGTGCATCCTGTAGCAGAGCCAAAGCCTGTGGTTAGTATTTAATTAATATGCTTCTGTTATACTCTCATTTGCACTTCAGTTAAAATCTCCAGATGCTGGAGATAAGTAGATCCATGAATCCAATTGCAGTGCATATTCCAAACTGCAAAATAGTGGCATATTTCTCTGTATAGGATAATATCCAGATAAAAGCTCTCATTCCTTAGCACTTGAAAAATAAGTTATACTGTTTTAAAGTGGTGTTGTGGATAGTGACAGATGGGAAGAGAGAGAGATATGAGGATGGAAAGAGAAAGAAATGGTAGGACTTTACTTTGTCAAAAGTGTGTGGGCTTCTTTTGGTTAATATGTTTCTATTAGGAACAAAATAACACCCTAAACTTCTAAATTCCAATGTAATACTTTCCATTAAGACTGCAGTTATACAGTAAACCAAAACTAACAGAGTTATGCAAGACAACACAGGGTTTGTTGGTTTGGGTTTTTTCTTTTTTTGTGTGTGTGTGTTTAAATTAAATATTTTTTACAAGACTTAACTTCTTTATTCAATGACAGAGAGCTTAATGAGTTCAGGACATTTTGTGTACCAAAGAGATTATGTAATTAATGCAGTTGATTTCTATTGTTATTACTGGAAAAATATCTGGCAGCTTTAGCGGGCCAAGGATTCACTGTTCTAGGCACAAGCACAGGTAAGAAGGCATTCATAGATGAATTTACAGAGTAAAACATAAGAGGTACAGGCAAAGGCAGAGAGATACAGTGTCTCTCACAAAAAAATATGGCAATGATTACAATATACTAATTGTCTCTCTCCTTTCTGAGCTTCCTGACAAAAGTCATTAAAAAAATAAATCTCATGTTATGAACTTAGCCATTTTCCAGACTTTAATTTTAATTTAACTCTAAGACACTGTAGAAATACCTTAGCTCAATTTGAGGAATTAGGCTCCATCTACACTGCAATTTTGATTAGGATCAGTAGTATGATTTTGAAGGGAATCCCTAATTCCTATTCAGTTCACAATAATTGGATTCTTTTTTTGGAGAAAATAAAACAAGATCTGTTCCAGGTTTGAACATAATGCACACCTATACCTAATGGATTCATAAGAGAAAAGTTTCCATTGTTTAATTGTAAACTTCCTCAGATAGTCCTCTAATGGAGGAATGTTCGGTCTAATAATAATCACAGAATCATTCACGTTGGAAAGGGCAGGACCTCTAGAGGTCTGTAGTCCAACCTCCTGCTGAAAACAGAATAATTCGAGACCAAATTCAACACCGAATTCAGACCTTGTTGTTCAGGGTTTTATCCATGGCTCCATCTGTTTGATAACGCCTTCATATATATTCAAAGGCTGCAATTAAGTCCCCCTGAAGCTATTATTCTCCAGGCTTAAAAACACTATCCCTATCAACTTTTGCTCATAGAGAAGCTGTTTCAGTCTACAGCCACCTTGGTGGACTTCTGATGAACTTGATTTTCTGCCTTCCGTTCTTGAATGCACCCTGCCTCACAAATGTCATTGTCAAATTGGGACCAACAAATTCTTCTAATGCACCCAGAACAAGTTCTTTTCTATCCCACAGCTTCTTTTTCCTCCTTTCAGTTTCCCCATTCAGATATTTAGTATGTAATATTATTTCCAGCTCAGCCATCACAATGAGACAGAGAAGACTCAAGTTCGCTAATTAAGTGTGGCCAAAGTTCCATCTTTAATACCATAGGGTATCTTGCCTTATCCCAGCTGCTCTTGCAGAAGGGCACTGGTGACCTGTGGGTCCTTTGTTATGTCACTCAGCCAACAGATGTTGTAGATACCCTAAAGTGTCTCAGGAAGAACTAGAAGCCTTTATTTAGACAACTAAATTGAGGCCCCAGAGAACCAATCAGTCTTTATGCTCTTTGTCCTATGAGACAACTGAACTGATGGACCTTACTGAAATAAACTGAGCTATGTCCCTTGAGGAAAGATTAAGCAAAGCTTGCTTCTTCCTAGTGAGTTATGACACTTGTTTTCTCACAGCTTGACACATCATCTGCAAGTAGGTATGATACTTTGATAAATATCTTTTTCAGGTAGAAACTCCTCAGTCTGACTGATGCAGAGAGAGAGAAAGAGACACATAGGGAAAGAAAGGCCCACACCGGAGCAGGTTTGCTGAAGGGAGGCCTTGTGACTCCATGGGGGACCAGGGTGGAGCAGTCTGGACTTGAGAGACTGTGAGAGATTCTATGACTGCACCCCACAGAAGTGACACATGCTGGGGCAGCTGGTGAAGAGCTGAAGCCCCACAGGAAGGGACTCATGTTGCAGAAATTCATGGAAGTCTGTCTCCTGTGGGTGGGCTCATTGCGGAATGATCTCTCCCTGTCCTTATCTCAACTCCTAAACCTCTCAATATATATTCTGTCGCCTGCCCAGCTGAAAAAGGGAGTGATAGAGCAGCTTTGGTGGGTGTCTGGCCTCCAGCCAGGGTCAAACCACCACAATCTGCCTGTTTCATGCAGAAAAGAAAAAAGAAAAAAAAAAAAAGACAAGACAGTTGGCATAATTTATAAAAAAGGGAGAAAATAGTTTTCAGAGACAATCCTTTCAGAAGTTATATAGAGCTGGTCAGGTATCCACCAAACCACCACAACACAAAGACTGACCAATTGCACTCTGAAAATTATTGCAAGATACAGCAGGTCATTTTGAATATGCTTTTTAAAAGCAGTGGAGAAAGAAAAAAACTAAGGAGCTTCTTGACAGATAGTTTCAAGGATAGTGGAAAGAGAGGGACATGTGATACGAAATATTCTTTCCATATATATCTAAAGTGAAATGAGGTGTCAGAAATATCAGGATTTCTGGTAGTTTCTCCAAATAAAGCTATAGCTTTGATCTGTGCAAGGCTGATCCCTCCCTAATGCTTCTATCAGTCCTTCTCCATTGGAATATTTCAGCAAGGTAACAGACATTTCTTCCCAGGAAAATATTTTTGCATTCAATCCATGATGTCAGGTGACTGAGCAGAATGCTTAAGGGAATTGATTACTGCTTGTTAACTCCATGGTTTGTTTTTCCCTCTGTCATTCATTCTTGCAGTAGACAGACAGACACTCTATTTATTTTTTTTAATCCCTATATGTGTTCTAGCAATGTGTCATACCTCTCATTGTCTCTACAAGTTGCACTTACTAGGCACATCAGGTATACAGGCAAGTGACTATATATTTGGTATCCTTTGTTTTTGTTCAATATCCATGTATAAGTTTTAATGCAAAGATATACAGACTTAAAGGAACTTGAAAATGGAAAGGGGAAAAATAATTTCTACGTTTAGACAAATAGCAACTTTAAAAATTTACTTTCTCCTGTAGTCTAACATAAAATATAGTCATAGCCCCTTCGGGGCTTCAGTAATTCCCCCAAAATGCTATCTAAACTCTAGTCCAAGGCTCTTTTTCAAGCTTATTTTCTTTCAGACATCTTTCTCTGATGAATATTCTCAAATACTATTTTCTATCTCAAAGGTTGAATTATGCTTTAGGCTGGGTCCAGTGAGCCAAAGCTCCTCCAGAAGGTTATCAATAATTGACCCGTGGCTCATACCCCCTTGTCTGATAACACAAATCCACTAGTAATGACTGCAGCAAGACACAGCCTAGACTGAAATCTAGCTGGTGATGCAGAAAGACGAGTCAACTCAGGGTTGCAGGAACCTTGATGCCTAAATTTCTATGTGACAATAACATGATATGACACCCTTGTTCACATTGGGATAAAAAATAAATAGTGCTAAAGTCTCCTAGCACAGGTAACATGAGGTAGAATAAGGACATACGTATAGAAGTGCGTATGTGTACATTTATGTTATATATATGTGTGTGTGCATGTGTGTGTATACCTGTATATGTTAGTTATAGAGCAACATTAAGGAGACGTCCTCCTCACTTTCTTCTCTATAAGCCAATTGGTATCAGAGGGAAAATCACTGCTGAGACTCTGTCTGGAAATCAGACATCCAAAGTAACTTTATTCCCTTGGGATGGGAATTGACCACATCCATGGTTAGGATACTTTGGGAAAGCCCCAATGTCCGTGGTAAGACAGAAGCTATGGGTATCTGTGACTTCTCATTAAAACTAAATAGCTTTTTTAAAAGCTGTTTCTCAAAATAAATTTCCCTTTAACTCCCTGACTACAGAAAATTTCTCCCTTGTGATAAGTCCACGGGCAGCTCAAAAAGAATAAATAAATAAGCATGAAAATGCCTGTCTGCTAAGGAGAGCCTCAGAAGCAGGACCTGAGCTTGAAAACCACATCCACTACTTGATTTCTGTGGGAAGACACGTCCTGTGTGATATTAACCTGAATGTCTGGCTTCAATACCTGAATTTTCATAATCTTCATAATCAGTGCTTGAGTTCTGAGGGGACTGTAAGGATTTAAAATAAGGATTCAGGAGAGCTGTAACTGTGTACTGTGTGGAGTAGTCTCCTGTTTATCTTGCCTCATCACTGCATGCTGGAGCATTAAGCTGCTGCTGCTCTCCACAGATTGATGGCAAAACCATGTGACACTTCTTCAGAGTCCACTTGTGTTAATCGAGATAAATATTCTTTTGCAAGATGCAGCTGGTGCTCAAGGAGGCCTGGAAGAGACATTATCTGATTTAAGGAGGCTGATTTCTGATTATTTCGTTTCATGTTACAGGGGACTGGGGGTGAAGCTTTTGGCTCTGTGTCAGCAACTGTAATTAACGTCAGTGATCTGCAGTCTCTTGTCTCAGGAAACTTGATTTCTAACCCATGTCCTTGGGTAGCAGTACTCAGAACTGCAGCTTTGTGGGTTAAACGCATTGTGTTCTCTGAGCTTTTTGCACGGAGGAGCAAGCTCAAATGGAGAGTTATGCTTAGGGAAAGCTTCATCAAATGCAATTGCTCCTTTCTTAAAAAAAAAAAAATAACTGATGTGCGACCTGATCCTTATTCAAGTTAAAAAATATATATCAGTGAAAGTGTCCTCTTAGTGCTGTGCTCTTACTTCTTGAAGTGGCAATATTTCAGCTTATGGCAAATAACTAAAGCAGTTCAAGAGTTTGCTGCACAGTGCCTGCCTGGCCCCCAGTCTTCTTTTTCTAAGCCTCCTAAGCCAACATGAATGTGGTTCATATTCCTTTGGAAAACGGAATCTGTTTCAGACCTCATTTGTCAGTCTATCGCTGTTTCTTCTTATAATCAGTACTAAATCTTTACATTGCAACTATCACTGTGCTTTCTTTCATAAATTACCTTTCAACCAAATATGTTGTAAATCTAGGTAATGAAAATTACCACCATCTGAAACTCATAAATAATTGGGAGAAAAAAATTGGTCAGAATAACAGGAGCAGCAGGAAGATTTTTATTTTTTTTCCTCTAGTTGGGCACACCAAACACAAGAAGGGGAAAATATTATTCCCAAATATTGTGAAATACATTGTTATTTCTAGAAATTATGCATAACTTCCCATTATTCTTCCTCTCTTCCTGACAAACAGAAAACCCAAAAAAACATACAAAAACTGAGTTCTTCCAGTGTTAGTCTGTGTAAAAAGTGGCTTTATCAAAGGTTAAGTAGCTGTCTTCCCATATGTGAAATCAGCTGTGCAATGATCCACAGGATGAGTAATAGCCCACCTGATCCTTTTCATATCTGTAATTGAGAAGTTGTTTCCCCACTTGATAGTTTATTTTAAATTATGTAAAGTTGCCACTTACTCTTTACTAGTACATGAGCAAGGGAAATTCAACAGATGGTGTCACACCAAGCAAGATGATCTTAGTTGAAACTACTTTAGCAAAAATTGCATTTGGCAGGCCCAGATACATTTTGGGGCATCAATGGTTCAGTTGTTGTTGTCATTGTTTTCTTACGGTTTCTTTGTAGATTGAATTACAATCTTAGTATTCATGCACAGCTCCCACAGTAATCTACCAGTGCTGCTGCAGAGCATTTTTTCTTGTTCAGAGCCTGTATATAGTCCATTCTAAAAATAGAGAGATCTAGGTGATCAAGAGCTTTAATGAGGGAAATTTACTTGACCGCGTTTCAGAAAGTTTTGTCTTGTATTTTCCAGCTTTGAATATAAGAGTTATTCAGATGATGCCTTGGCAATTCACATGTCCTTGTATTGGGTCTGGTAGCAGCTGGTATGGAGCTGTGTTTTACATTTGTGAACAAAATAATGCTAATAACACACTAATTATTTAGCTATTGCTGAACATTTTTAGCACAGCAGTAAGGCTTTCTCTGCTTCTTACTTTGTCCCCCAGGGAACTGAAAAATGTGTTCACCAGAAGAGTGGTGAAGCATTGGAACAGGCTGCCCAGGGAGGTGCAGAGTCACCATCCCTCAGGGTGTGTAAAAAACGGGGTGGGTTATGTGCTTTAGGAGATGGTATTGTGGTTGCAGTGCTGTAGAGCTTGACAGTTGGACTTGACGATCTTGAAGGTCTTTTCCAACCTTTACAATTCTATGATTCTATGACTAGGGGTGCACAATAGGTTGGGAGGGGACACAACCAGGCACATGACACAAACTGACTAAAGAGATATTCCATGACATATGGCATCATACTGCTCAGCAGTAAAAAGAGACAGAAGGGAGTTTAGGGAGGTTAGCCATCTTTTGCTCAGGAACTGACTGAGATTTTGTCTACCCATTGGAGGTGGTGAATAATCAACTTTGAGTCTTAAATACTCTGGGAACCCAATCTGGTCTTGATATTGTCAATAGGACATTCTCCAAAATCTATATTTTGTCTTCATTTGAGGTATATTTTATTTGTCAGTGCTCAGTTTGCTTTTGAGATAGATTTGTATTGGTAGAGTCACTAAAATAATTGAGGACAGCTTTCCATGCACACCATTTCACAGAGTGATGAAAAGTGAATGCCTGGGAGTTTGTGACCTAGTGAATCAGGAGCAGGGGAAAGTGAAGGACAACAATTTGTTTTAAAAAAAGCAAAAACAAGAGGTTCTTATATATTAAATGAAATAAAAGGTTTTGAAGAGGAAGGGGGCAGGCTCTTCTCAGTGGTCCCCAGTGACAGATTGAGGGGCCACAGACACAAGCTACAGTACAGGAAGTTCCATCTCCAAATGAGAAAAAAACATCTTTACTGTGAGGGTGACCAAGCACTGGAACAGTTTGCCCAGAGAGGTTGTGGAGTCTCCTTCTCTGGAGATACTCAAGACCCATCTGGATGCAACCCTGTGCAACATGTTTTAGGTAATCCTGCTCTAGAAGGTGGTCAGATTAGAGCATCCTCAGAGGTCCCTTTCAACACCTACAAATCTGTGAATCTGTGAAATCATCAGCAGCCATTGGCGCTGTCAGAGGGAAGAAAAATTATATCTTCCCCTAACTACAAATGAGTCTGTTGTTCTCCGGATTCCATCAAAGGAATAATAAACAGTTCTGATTCACTCTCTGAATTCTTGAAATTATAGCCAAAATGAGTGTCATGAGAGTGAACAAAGCTGTTCTTTTTCTTCTGGGCAACTTTGGGGGACACAATGGTGGTGAATGAACCACTCACCATGCCCATCTGTCAGATATTCAGGAACAGCTGAAGCTTAGTAACAAGCAGGATTCAAATTCAAATTATATTGTTCAGTGTCCTTACTCTACTGACATTCATACAGACTGGCAGAGTAAATGAGATCTGCTATCAATCCATTAGTAAATTCTCTGTCTTGATTTTTTTTTTTTCCTGCCCGACTCATAAACGTGTATGTGTGCTACCTAGAATTGTGTACAGCAGGAAGTCCCTACATCAGAATAGTCTCTGATTTAGCATACATCTGCTAGCCCATCGCAAAGAAGGTCCAAGCTGCTTCATGGATAGGATACAAAGATACAGCTATGCTTACAGAGAGCACAGGAAATATTCCTTGGTACTGAAGCACAGTCATGAGTACTGACAGAGCAGCCCTTCACATAGTTTGAATTGCTTCAACTAACAGAGTCCTAATCAATTACCAACCAGTACTCAGGATTTAGCACAGTTCAGTGATTATTTCCAATAAACACTTTGGATGAAAGCACACGATTCTAGAGAATAATAGTGCTTATTAGTGTTGCAAGTCTCCTGGGGAGTGGCTGAGAGAATGGGGGTTGTTTAGCCTGGAGAAAAGGAGGCTGAGGGAAGACCTTATCATTCTCTCCAGCTACCTGAATGGAGGTTGTAGCAAGGTGGATGTCAGTTTCTTCTCCCAAGTAACAAGCAATAGGACAAGAGGAAATGGCCTCAAGTTGTACTAGGGAACATTTAGATTCGATATTAGGAAACATTTCTTCACTGAAAGGTATATAAAGCAGTGGAACAGGCTGCTCAGGGAAGTGATTGAGTCACCATCCCTGGAGATATTTAAAAGATGTATAGATTTGGTGCTTAGAGACATTGTTTAATGGTGGACTTGGCAGTATTAGGATTATGACTGGACTTTGTGACCTTAAAGGTCTTTTCCAACCTAAACAATTCTGATTCTATAATGTGACAGATGCAGGTTGTTCCATGACAGTTGGTGTTCTTGCCAGAGGAGTCTCAATCAAGGCTTACTGAAGTCCTTTAAAGTCATTCCACTATTTTGTGCACTGGTGGCTAAGAGAGCCAATGGGATCCTGGGATGCATCAGGAAGAGTGTGGCCAGCAGGTTGAAGGAGGTGATCCTCCCCCTCTACTCTGCCTTGATCAGGCCCCACCTGGAGTACTGTGTCCAGTTCTGGGCTCCCTGGTATGAAAAAGACAGGGACCTTCTGGNAACATGCGGAAGAACTTTTTCACAGTGAGGGTGACAGAGCAGTGGAATAGGCTGCCCAGGGAGGTGGTGGAGTCTCCTTCTCTGGAGGTATTCAAGTCTTGTCTGGACGCCTATCTGTGTAATATGAGATAGGGAGTCTGCTTTGGCAGGGGGGTTGGACCCGATGATCTCTTGAGGTCCCTTCCAACCCCTACGATTCTGTGATTCTGTGATTTTCAGAGGATATTGAGATGTGCTGTGAAAGGCTTTATAGTATATATAATGGCATCTATATAGTTTGAGTCAAAGGCTTTCTTGGTGCCCTCTGAGGTTACTTGAGTAACTTCTCATAAGTGTCTTGAGTTTAAATAAGTGAATTTTATTACCCTATCATATCTTCTGCAGATTTGTTTTGGGGGTTTTGATTTTTTGTTTTGTTTTAATAAACATACAAGGCTGAGAGTTTCTGATGTATCCCACATTATTCCACTGAAGTTGTTCCCGATTTCACTAGGAGTTTAGTTACACCTTAGTGCTTATGAACCACTTATGAACTTTTCATAAGATACTGTAGTGATGTCTTGTTTGAAACAATCTCTACTGTTCTCTGATTACTTCCTCTGTTTTTTCTAGTCAAAAGAGGTAACTTTGAAATCGAATGAGCCTTGTAAAGAAAGAGATAAACACCACATTTTTTCTGTCAATGTGAATGGACATGAACTGCAGTTACCCCTATCTTTATTACTTTTTATATCTAAATGATGCTATACAACATACTGTGTCTTTCCATTTTTACCACATATGCTGTTTCACAAAGTTTCATGGAAACAGAGGAAAAAAAAACCCAAACCATGCTGATATGTTTAATCAGCCTTGCATATATACTTTTCTTTTCTGTTAAATAAGTTACAGTGTTTTTCTCTAGGCTAGTGAGTAAATTGCATATTTATTTTAGTTGAATTTGTGTTAACATCGAAGAAAAAGTAACCATATATTTAGCAAGGTTATGACAGTGGCTATTGTGAAATAATGTTTCTTTATCTACAGTAATCTAAATTGGAGAAAGGCTGTAAGTCAAATAACAAAGGATCCTGACATAGCTGTGATATACTTAATTTCTTTTCTCATTAAAGAATGATACAGTGTCCTTAAGAGACAGTAATTTTCTGAGTATCTCAGGGGATCAGATTAATATGGAACTAGTAGTGAAGTGCTTAAATGGACTCAATCAAAACCAAGTGAAATCCATCCTAGGATTATTAAAAAGATAGAAGGAGAAATTACAAAACTCTATTAAATCTGTCTTCTTAGGCACTATGGGAAAAAAGGGAGGAGAAATTAAGTTAGCTTTTCCTTCTCCTTGTCAACTCTTCACCAGTTTCCTGAAAGACCTTGGAATGAGTAAGGGGTTTTTTGTGTTTGTTGCTTTTGTTATTGTTGTCTGGTTTGTTTTGTTATTGTTTACTTTTTTAGCATAACTCCTGGACAATATGTTTCTCTGTTTAGACTCTTTTATAAGCAAGTCATATAACTTCTCTCTACAGCAGGTTCTATCCTTGTTAAGCAGCAATAATGAAGTTTACCTATCATTGAGGAAGACTGCATGAAGACTTAAGTTGGTTGTAAATGATATATAGGACTCACACCAGCTTTCTGACCACAGGTAAATGTTGCCTTGATGTCTGTAAAGCAGCAGGAGTCTGGATGGAGGGCAATATGCCAGGTTGTGATTATGCTTAAATTCTTCAATGCAGCATGCCAGATAGAGTTATGCTTAACACTTCAATTAGAAGGTAGGATTTTGACTTCACAGAAGGAACAGAGGTTTGGTTCGTATATGCAGTTTGCGGGTGCACTGGGTGAACTGTCTGAACAGCAGAGCTCAAAAGGTTGTAGTGAATGGGGCTACATCTGGTAGTGACTGATGGCCAGCGGTGTTCCTCAAGGTTCAATTCTAGGGCCAGTTCTTTTCCATATATTTTTCAATATATTTATCAAAAATCTGGATGCAGGAATTCACCATGAGCAATTTTGCTGATGATACCAATTGGGAGGTTCTGTTGATTCTCTTGAGGGACAAGAACAAAAGCTGGTTTCTGCACCTGGGTTAGAGTAATACCAGGCACAAGTATAAATTGGGAGAGAAGATGCCGGAGAACAGTCCTGCAGAAAGGGATCTGGGGGTGCTGGTCAATAGCAGGCTCAATAGGAATCACCAGTGTGCTCTGTCACATCAACGACTGCAAACCGAATCTTGGGGTGCATCAAATGCAGTATAACCAGGCAGTCAAAAGAGGGGAATATCCTGCTGTATTCAGTATTGGTGTGGCCTCATTGCTCTTTACAGCTTCCTGAGGGGAACTGGAGATGGAGGTGCTAAGCTCTTCTCCTTGGTAGTGATAGGACATGCGGGAATGGTTCTAAGCCACACCTGAGGAGGTTCCGACTGGACATTAGAAAGCATTTCTTTACTGAGAAGCTGATCAAATACAGTAACAGACTTCCTAGAGAGGTGGTCAATGCCCCAAGTCTGTCAGTGTTTAAGAGGCATTTGGACAAAGCCCTTAATAATGTGCTTTAACTTTTGGTCAGCCCTGAAGTTGCCAGGCAGTTGGACTAGGTGATCATTATAGATCTCAATAATGAGGAACCTAATCTGCAGAGCAGATATGTACATTTTTATAGTAACATTATTGACTATTTTATTGATAGCTATATTAGAAGAAACATAAATACTCACAGTTTTATAGCTACAAGTGCAGCAGGAAACTACTAGTTTCTAGATTTATTTTTTTTTTCCCATTCACACTCTTGCTACTCTGTAATGAACTTTAGGTCATTTTCCCTACATCCTAAATTGCTTTTGTGGTTCTTTTTGTACTTGGTTTTAGTATAAACCAGGGACACCACCACTGCAGTGTGAAATCATAATCAAATCCATAAAAAGACTTGAAAGCAATTACAGAAAGCAAGACCGGGATGAGAAGGTTCTCATCAACCACCTACTTGTGAGCTGAGAGGTAGACCATAGCTTTGCTTCAAAACGACATGCTCCCCTGTTTCACAAATCTATAAACCCTCTCACTAAACAAGTTCCATTTGTTCTCCTCTGTGCCCTTTAATTACCCAGTACTTTCCCATTAACTTAATTATTTAAGTGTTTTTCACTCCCATGCTGTTGCATGTACAGATGCTATGTGTATAATACATTAAACCTGCATAATTGACTTACATTTAAGTGTCACCAGTTGTGTAATGTTCTTTGTTTGTTTTGTATTCATGACACCGTGAAGAAATGAAATGCTTTGTGTTAGTAAACGGAGCTCTGTTTATTACTGCTAAGAGCTGAAGCAGATTGGGAAAAAGACACTACAGCTATTAAAAAACATGGACTTGAGGAAACTGAAGCAGTGATTGCATACTCACCTGCATAAACATCATCTTAAACTGCAAATATTTCTTCTGCTAAAACCATGGGAAGACAGTTAGGACATATTTTGATTCTGGTATTTTCCTGTATTTGAGAGTGTAGCCACTTACTTAGCCAGGAAACCACATCTCTGAGGAAGCTCAACAGAATCAAAACATTAGTGGCTTCAAATTTCTTAATTACTTGATGTCCTGAGTGGCCTGCTGAAAATCAAACCAATCAGAAATACTTCAAAGACAAAAACCCCAAACCAGAAGCATCCAAATTGCTTTCCTGAGATTTGCTGTTACTTTCCATTTACCTTAGCAAAGTGTTGGGATTAGGTGTAAAGTTTCCAAAACCATAATCAATTGTAAGGTTTTCTGGTAGCTGAGATCCCACATATCAAACACTGATGGAAATACCTTCTCAGTTAAAAAAATGTAGTGGGTTTGTCACCTTAAGTTTGAAACTTAAGTTTGAAGTACATTTGGCAAGGCCAAAATGAGTCAGGGGAAATTTCTGTGGTGACCTTCTGTGACAGGTCACCACTATGCATTTCACCTGACCTTCCGACAGGACAGTCACCAGATGGCTTCTACATGAGACATTTCTGGTCATAGAGGAAAACTTTTTTATTTAGCCTGGCCAGTAGGAACTCAAGAGAACAACTGACATTCTCAGAAATAAAAGGAATATTAACCAAAATACTGTGTTGATTATAAGGGTTGTGCCCCCCACCCCGTATCTGGAAATTGAATAATCAGTGAGTTTAGATCTATCTAGTTGCCTGGGATCCCACCAAACTAGTTCAGTGTAGTTAGCAAAGTTTTGGGTGTATGTTACCTAAAGTATATCCAGCATTCAGACAATCTGTATATCAATTCTGTGGTCATGAAGTATACTGCCTATCTGGGTCAAAAGGAAAACTGCAGCCCTCTATACTATGGACATCATGTGCTCCGTTCTGTTGCCTAAAAAAAAGAATTTAGTGTTAGATGCTGCAGTTATCCCACTTGTCTTCTAAAATACTCTAGTTTTCTTATATTACAAGCTCCATGCAAACAGCTCTGATATTTTAATGTGTCAAAACTGGTACAGAGACATATGCTTTGGAAATGGAATCAAACTTTTAATCTCTAATTGAATCTTACTCATAAAAAATTGAGTTTGACTTTGGATAAACCTTAGTGAATAGATTTGTCTGAAAAACTAAAAGACAATTAGTAATAAAACCATGCCCCATTTCACCTAAATTTAATTTTAAAAAAACCTTTAATTTAGAAAAAACAACCAGTCTTAGAAGATTTTAAATTTGGAAATTAAAGTTGAAAATCAAATTAAACCTTAAAAGGTTCACACGAATGTAAGTGAGCTTTTGTGCATTTTTTGTTTTGTAAATCTCTGGGAATAAACAGTAGGGAAGGGGGTGTGTGTTTACTTTTCATTTTTTGGGTATAGCTGGTAAGCAATTACGCTCTTGACTGTTGCTACAAGTTCGCATTGCTTAGCTCACTTAATTTAGCCATCTGGGACTGCATGTATATTGGTAAATAAAACAGGACCAAGGTGTAGGCTCAGGCTCTCGACAGTGCTTATCCTGAAAAGATAATTATGTGCCAGGTAACACTTTTTGAACAATGCCCAGTTGGTTCAGAGGCTAGCATGCACCAGAGACAAGTCTCAACAGGCCATTTGGACAACAACGAACCAGTTTTGGCTCTTTACACCCTACAAAGCCATCTAACACTCTTGCATAAGGATGTGAACACTCAGACATTACCATCTGCCATGCCCAAGGGCCTGTAACACACACTTTCAGATTTATGGTGTGAAAACACCACTGTGAGAGGTTGCTATACAGCCATCACATTATTTATGATACTTTGAACTGGGGGGAAAAAAAAAAAAAAGAAAAATACACATAAATTATGCTTCTTCATGACTCCAAAGGGCTGGTCAGGTGGTCCAGAAGAGACACAATGCCAAACCTATGTGTATAGACATGACTTATCAGTGCTACTTTGCCTCAGAGGCAGAGTACAATCTATATTTAGCAGTATATATAGAACAAGGAAGTTACTTACCTGGTTATTTCAGTAATCCTCTAATGAATGAGAAAAGAGGAACTTTTCATAGTGGTCATATGTATCTTAACCATATCAGAACTGTATCTTAAGATGGGATCTGTAGTCCTCTAGAACTGCCTCTTCAACTGGCTGTAGTCTTCTCCAAAGAGACATTGAACTTTTAGATGGATAAAGTTAGCAGAGATTAAGTCCTCTAGGCATGAGAAAGTCTTGTAAAATTACTGGATGTTTTCTAGATTCTATTCTTATAATGAAAGCTTCCTCCCCTCATTGGTAAGTTTCTATTTTTCTCTGCATGAGTTACCTTTCATTTGGCATCATTAGATCAGATCATCCTCTAAGCAGTCAGCAGTAGTCATGTTTTTCATATAAAACCCAAGCATAGATCATTCCCATGTCAAATGGAATGCTGCTAACATACACTGGAGATGTTAACATATCCACGCTCTCTGTGCTGAACCACCTTCAAGGCCGATTTTTCTATCAATCACCTGCATTTAAGAAATTTTGTCATTTAAAAGAATTAGCAATGCAAAATTAAGCACGCAAATCAGTGGTTTGCACAGGATTGGTAGTAAAATAAATGGAGCTTGTTTCTCCAGATTAAATTCAATCATTGATGAACACAAAATCTCCTCAAAGATTTGAAGTGCAATGCAACTGCTTCATAAGCCTGGTTTACACATGGTTTAATTTTATTCCAGATTGTATCCTTTGTGTCCCATGAGGGCAAGATTTCTTCCTTTTTCTGTGATCTCATTGACTGCCATATAATTATTCCATGAGATAATTTTCATTAATTGTGCCACGTGAAAATGTTGGTGATACTGAACTGGGAGATTAGGAGATTCTAGACATGTGAAAATATGGGACTGAGAGTCTACATGGTGTAAATGAAAAATCTTGTAAAATGAAACATCTTTTTTCTTCATGTGTGAGGATTGAAAACAGAACCATGTTACTGTGTGCCCTCAGTTAAGCTTGCAGACAACACTGAGTTGTGCAGGACTGTTAATCTGCTTGAAGGTAAGAAGGCTCTACAGAGGGATCCAGACAGGTGGGATTGATTGGCTTGGGGCAACTGTATGAGATTCAACAACGTTCAGTACTGTGTCCTGCACTTAGGTCACAACAGTCCCATGCAGCACTACAGGCTTGGGGAAGAGTGCCCGGAAAGCTGCCCAGTGAGAAGGTATACAGGTCAACAGCCAGCTTAATATAAATATGAATATGTCTCTATTTCCACCCTCTGTAGGCTTCCTGTTTGTGTTTGAGTTTGCCCAGTTCGTCCATGCGGGCCTTCTGTTTTTTTGCCTGACCTGTTTGTTGGGATGCAACACTCATGGGCTTAGACGAGAGGAGGAAGTGATCCTTGAATAATGAGCTTTCCCGGGCTCTTCATCCTTCTCAGGCTTCATTCCATGGTACTCGAGCAAGCAGGTCCCAGGAGGCTGCTCTCATGACATCCAGAGTAGTGAGCTTGCTGTGTGCCCTCCACCATTTCATGGACACTGCAGCCAAGACTGCCATATAGCTTCACATTCCCTACCAACCCCTCCTTGTTGGTAAGAACAAGGTTCAGCACGGAGCCTCTTCTCCTTGGATTCTCTGTCACTCGAAGGATGAAGTTGCCATCAATGCATTCCAGCAATCACCTGGATTGCTTGAGCACTGCTGTGCTTTATGCATGTATGTGTGTGTATATATATATGGAGGGGTTTTTTATATATATATATATAATATATATACACACTCATACATCAAATGCACATGAGATAGAAAGAATACCAAGTGCAATTATCTGATGCAGTAGACACTTCTTACCAGCCAACAACTTCCCCAGTTTGAGCTAAGCTATGCTGCCATGTCCTGTGTTCATGCAGCAGTTACCCTGGGGAAAAAAGGACTATTTAATACAAAACCACAGTCAGGGATATGTGGGTGGCAATTACAATGGCAGAACCGTGCCTCAAAACAGGAGTCAGACTTTAAATACAAGACTGCTGATCGTGCTCTAAAAATATCCCTAGAATATTCAGGTGAATATATGAATGCATTGATGATTACCTTATAATGAACTTGCTACACGTGGTTTTATATGTGTAGGTCAATTTTACGCTTTTGCAGCCCTTTATGACTGCATACAGTGACAACGTGGAATGTGCTTGCTTCTGACATGTAGAGAGATCTGTTTAAACTCATCAGATTCTCTTCTGAAATTCATATCCAAACTTACATTTAATAGTAAAAAAAAATCTCCCATGAAAAAAAGAGGCGGGAAAACATGTTGGAATTCAATTTTCACCAAGACAGGTTTTTTTTTCCCTAGAAATTAAATTTTGAAATATTGAAACATTGAAACCCTGAACAAGGGATTTATTGAACACTATTTTTATTTTATTTTAAAATGGTTTAATTGAAGAGAGTTTCTATAATCAAGCTAAGGAAAGAAAGGAGGTGATCCTCCCCCTCTCCTCTGTCCTGGTCAGGCCCTACCTGGAGTATTGTGTCCAGTTCTGGGCTCTCTGGTATAAAAAAGACAGAGATCTCCTGGAGAGAGTCCAGAGAAGAGCTACAAAGATGATTAGGGGCCTGGAGCATCTCTCCTATGAGGAAAGGCTGAGTGAGCTGGGACTGTTCAGCCTAGAGAAAAGAAGACTAAAGGGGGACCTTATTAATGTTTATAGATATCTTAAGTATAGATGCAGGGGGAAATGTCCAGCCCCTTTTCAGTGGTCTGTGGGGACAGGACTAGGGGCAATGGCTGCAAGTTGGAGCACAGGAAGTTCCGCACCAACATGCGGAAGAACTTTTACACAGTGAGGATGACAGAGCCCTGAGACGGAATAGGACTTAGGGAGTAAGACAATTTGTTTTTTCATTTTGGTTTTGGTTTGGTTTTTTTCACATTTCACCTAAGGAAAACTCACTTTAATGTCTTGTTTAGGAAGGCTTTTCCTATTAAACTTTTATCATAAAGAATTGTTGTTCTAAATTCTGTATCAAATCAACTTCATGCTTTTACTTGGCTGGTCCTGTATAGAGCCAGAAGTTGGACTCAATGATCCTTATGGGTCTCTTCCAACTCAGGACATTCTATGATTCTATTCTATGAAATATTTAGTGGTGTCTGTAGTATCCTAGAGTCCAATATGCTGTATTTCTTTTTATTTTCTTTTTTTTTTAAAGAGGGATGTAAAAGAAGAATAAATAAAGGTATGGTATGAGAGACTAAGATGTTTATCCAGTGCTGGAAACAGTATCAAAAGTATGGGAAAAAAATGAGACAAGTTTAAAAGGACAACCGACACACACACACACACAAACACAAAGTGAGTGACAAATGATACATATATAGTCATTACATAAACCTTTTTCAATGGTGCGGTGGGGTGGGCAAATTGTGTGTGTATGAGGTGCTACTGATGTTTCATAAGCCCAGAAGATGACAGCTCTATTATAAAAGCAAAATGATGTAGAGGTGTATAAGCAGATGTGGCATCTTAACAACACAAGGCAAGCCTTCTGTCCTACATGGCAGGCCGAATCCTTTGTTGTGATTGAGATCTCACAGTTGAAGAAAAATGTTAACTATCTGCACAAATCAGAAATAAGAACAACAGAAGCAATCGGAAATTCATAGTCCATTGTAAGAGAATAATTAAGTCAAAGTAAATGGGAGATGTTTCAGTGAGTAAAAACATCACTGAGAAAATAAGGGGAAATAAATCAGTTCCTGTATCTAGCATAGATAGGAGAAGAAACAATAGCTAAAAATACAGGAAAAGAAATGATTGTTGGACGTTAAGCAAGCTATTTTGTCAGTGGGCACACACAGAGGATTGCTTATAATGGCTCCAGGCTTTTTCTGTGGTCAGGAGTTTTTTAATTGAAGTTTATCAGATTTGTGTACAATATGGTAGGGACAGTAGGTCTTTCCTTAGGCAGATGGACAAAAATCTACTTATTTTCTATCATTTCCTAATGAGTTTAAGTAGCACTTTAAATAGTCATCTGTTTGCTACGCACGATCTAGAGGAGATAAAATGCTTATTATTAGTCCAGTACAATAATATGCTGAATCTGACTAAATAGATTTCAATAAGTTCAGCAATTTGCAGCAGCACAAGAGACTGGAATAAATATCTTTAAATACAACTGTTCAATGACCTCTTAAACACTTGTAAAAAGTCTAAGCTACTTCAAGCGGTTGCACTACATGTTTCTTCAAGAGGCAGAAATTCAAATTAACTTTGTCATACAGGCCAACAGAAGGAAAAAAATCCAGGAAAACATTTAAAACTCTTTCCCTAGAAAATCTGTACACTTACATTTTATTTCATAGTTCTTTATCGCTTCACTGTAACAGGTTTTGCTTCCCCAGTAAATTGTACTGAAGGAATAGTGAGATAAAGATACAAGTAAGCACTGAATTTCTAGAACTTATATTCAAGGAAAAAAGAGTAACAAAATCATCACCATAAATAAAGAAAATGTGGCTAAAACTGTTATTAAACTTTTTTGGAGAAGATTAAAACTAACATTGCCTAACAATACTAAAATATAATGGTTATATTTAATATAGGGATAAAAATGTTCATTAATGCTTTTGCATTTTACCAGTTATAAATTAAACTATATGTAAGGAAAATAGTTTTCATTGTTTCAGGATAACTTTTAAATATAGAAAATTAAAATGTTTTAGATTAACCAAACAGAGACCTTAAAGAAAACTCCTGGATCTCCAAAACCAGTCTCAGTAGTATGACAGACATGCATGATATCTAATCCTTTCATTGCACTGGCAAATGTCCATTTTAAGATTCAAGAGAGCTTTTTATTCTCACCTGTCCTGCTGGAAAGCTCTTTAGGACCTCACAGCTGTGGTAGGTAGAAAATTTCTAATTTCCATTCCAAATTTATTCATGACCAATAATAATCATCTCACATTTTATCAGTGAGATAATAAATGCCATTTCTCTGTAACAGGATGAAAGTCAGCAGAACAGATTGTGAATCCCTTAAGAAGAGTGCAAAAAAAAAAAAAAACAAACCACCACCTCAGACCAGATACAATGAAATTTACCATCAAGGTATATAAAAAACCCTCCATTCATTTTAACAATATACTTCATATTTTTTTCTCAAAGGCCAATTTTGAACAGCCTAGCTTTTATATGAAATGTTTAACCTATGTAGAAAGGATGTTGTTTCTAAGTCTTTCTAACAAGTCAACACATATATTTCCATAGGAGTAAATTAAAGTACCTTTAGCCTGTTTCCAATGAGTAACTTAATCTGGTTATTTACTGCAAGTATTTGTATCAAGTGTTGTCTGTTCTAATACATTACATATCATATTGCTCACAAGATTCATGCAGCTATGGAACTAAAAGTGTATGCAAGAAAAAAAAAAAAAATCAGAAATATCTACAGCAAGAGGTAGTCAGCTTTAAACCTCTGGTTCCAAAAGTTTTGCATTGGTTTACACCAGTTAAAATTTTGGCTCATCATTTTTCTGTATATCTTTTTATCTTTCTGCATAATGCATTCATCATCCTAATCTTCAGGCAGCATATGGAGAATGAAGAGTGACAGTTCTATATATCCCTGGATACATCTTGTTGTCCACCTAATAATGAACTGCCTTTTCAAAAGGAATTCATATTACTGAGCATTTACCATAAGGAAACTCACAGGACCATTCACATTGTTTCATTATTTGGACACTTTTATGAACCTCTTGTAATATTATTCATCATGACTTTAGAACTTCATCTCAGAGCTCATTGCTGATGTGGTCAAAGCATGGAACCAAGACTCAGGAGATTCAGGTTTATTCCTTACCCTGTATCAGCTTTTATAGATTTAAATGGTGTCAAGAACATTTTTCTTTTGTTACATGTAAATTTCTATAATTCAATTATTATTATTTTATTATTTCTTTCATTATTACTTTGAAACAGGTTATTTTTGTGATACTTAATAAATGCGGGTTTTCACTGTGCTTCCCTGGGGGTGAGGGGGGAAAGGGGAGGAAGACAACAGCAATTACAGTAATGGAAAAGCAAAACATTTAGGTTCTAAATTAGACAGGAGAGATTTGAGTCTTTAGATTCTTCTCTGATGCTGCATAAGGCAACAATGTGGTAACAGGTGCTTTCCCTATTAATTCCTACTTCTGTTGAGAGCAGCAGCTGCCAGATGAAACCTTATTCAGGTGGCTGAATTTCTAAAACAGTCAGGTAATGAAGTACATCTCTTCATGGTGATTTTAAAACTTCGTGACCTTGAATAGTCCCAGCATACTCGATTTCTGTGCCAAATCCTTATACCTTTTATTGTGGTGTTCAGCTTCTGACCCCTTGCATCATTTAAATGATTTCAGGGAGGTTCCTAGCAGTAATTATTATTTCTTAATTCAACCAATATGAAAATGTTAGGTGAGGGATTTTTGTTGGCTTTTTTTCTTCCCTTCAGGGTATAATATATGATCCATTTTGTGGTAGGAGGGCTTCTTTTAAGACAACTTTGTCACACAAGTAATTGACCATAGCTAACCTTTCAGAATTCAGTAAGATACTTAAGAACTAGTTATTTTCCCCCCAAATTAGAACCAAATTCTGCGCTAATTATGCAGAAGCTGCAGGAACAAGCTTCATTTCAGTAACCTCAAAGAAACACTCTGCTCTGACTCCCAAATTCTGACTCCCAAATTCACCTCAAAAGCATTCATCATTGAGATCCTGATGCAGGCGTGCTGCCTGTTAAGAGTAGGCTCTGATTTAAAGCTGTGTCATTAGTGCTGAATGGCTGTCTGAGTGAACAGGAGCAGCAGCTTGAATGAGAGACCGAGGGTAGCCAAATTGGATATTGTACAATATATATTATTCAAGTAGATGGAGGTGTGAGGCTAACATCTGCTTTATTCTTATGTGTGCCAAAATGTTCATGCACTCAGCTTGCTGCTATTCCAGGAATCACTCAAGCGCTTATTATAAGTAGTTTTAATAACCTGGACTTCCTTCCTCAGGTGCTCACCCAGCAGTCTGCTGCTGGACTTGTGCTGAAGGAAAAATAGTCCCTACTTTGATAGGAAGAGTTTGGTTTTCCAATTTTTGAGACACAGAAGAAGAGCATGGTGCAGGGTAAGCAGAGACACTATAGCCTCTACTGAGATTTGGCAGCATTAAATATTTTATAAACTCAGATTTTTATATTATAATTATTTGGGGTGTTACTATTTCCCTCCTAATTTCACTTTTTTAACTGATCATGAGAAGTGGGAAGAATCTTTTCCTACTTTTCTACCTCAGAAGAACTAAAGACTATGCTCAGTCAGGACTGTGTGATAAAAGATAACCGAATTCCTGCTCCTATTCATGCTCTCAGAGGCACCATGCTTTTTCTCTGTCAGGGATCTAAGCACCTCTTTCTCCTTGTGTAGAGCTGGCAATGATCAGGGTTTCTGGAAAATGCTCCTCTGTGTGCCTCATGGAAACAAAAGGATGCTTGATCTTCACGGGTCTTTCTTGCTTCTCTGCTAAGTGTAGGAACATTGCTGATAATCCAATAGCCAAATACTGGGTTTTGCAGGACCACGTGTTTGTGACAAGATCTGTTGCATCGCTATTTTTTACACATAATGATGCCTAAAACATAATAAATAAATATTGGAGGGAGGGTCATTAGACAGAAGTGGAGTAAACGGAGGTTAAATGCTGTAGTCACGTTGTTGCAGTAACACAGGGAAAAATGATGTTGTCAAGGCTGGGTTTTGAGTGCTGACTCTTGGTACTGTGTGTCACCCACAAGTATATGCTCTTTTTCTTTTTGGAAGGAAGCCTACTTTGTCTGGTCAGGACTGAATCCAGAATTACCTCTTTCTACCTTTTATTCTGGGATCCTGTTTCCCAATTATTGCACATCATTATGCAAAAGAAAAAAAGGAGGAAGGGAAAGGAAAGGCGGGTCTGTGTATATTGCTGGTGTGCACTATTTCCCTGTATGAGACACGTATTTGGGTTTCTTTCCCAGAGTAAAACAAAGCACAGAGGCTTTTTATAGATGTGTTCCGAAGAAAAAAGGTGCCTGGAGCATGCACTTATATCTGGAATTAGGGTATTCACCTGGCTATGGGGACAGGATATAGCCTTAAGGATGGCAACCACAATTAAATTTATCACTGCTACAAAATAACTGCACAAAACATCTGTGCCATGATGGCTGTGCAGGAAGATCTGTAGCCTCCCCCCACAACATTCAAAAACCATAAAAAAGCTTTCCTTGCATCTATTATGCTGTCTCAAGCACCCTTTTTATTCAGGTGATAGAAATGAGGAATTGCTGGGAAATCAAAAGGGCAAGTTAGTATAACCTGCTTGCCAGTGAGCAGCAGGAGTTTAGGTTACTGATGCTGAACAGAACTGCATCAGCTGGCCAGAGTCCAGCTACTGATTGCCCCATATTTCACACAAGTCTATATATTAAGTCAAGAATGAACTGCTGTGACCCTCTGTTTTCATCTTTGTATAACACAGATAATAAGAAACAGTAATTTCTCCAATGAGTCTATAATGTCTATTTAAAATAAAAAAACATTGGAAATGGGGGGAAAAAATCCAATTTTGATTTAAAGACTTCAAGTAAGGGAAATCCGCCTTGCCCTAACATAATCCCTCCCCTTGTGAAAAGAAGGTGCCTTGCTTCTAGCCTATGTAATTTCAGCTTCCAGCTCATCCACCCACTCATTTATTTCACTTTGTAAATGTTCACTTCCTTGTAGTTTGTTCATGGGTGAAGCATAGAGTGAGAGATCAGGCTTTGGAAGTATTTGGCTATCACTCAGGTTTCTTAAACATCAAAGAAATTTCACAGTTATTTTTAAGCTTTTTCTGATTGGCCATTTTTTTTCATATGCAGACATTAAATCAATTCCAGAATGATCTCACCACTATTTATCTACTTGATGTTTTTCAGTTAATGTATTTCAGTTTCAAGTCATTCCCCTTTGCTACAAAACCAAATTGAAATCTTTATTCAGCTAGCTACTTCCATAATTTATAAGTGACTTCTAATACTTCATTCCAAGATCTTGTTTAGCAGCTCACAAATTGGCAAGTATTCTGCAACACAGTGTATGGCTTCACTCTTATTTCACATGCTTTATCTTGGTCTTACACATCAAACATCATTCAGAATTTTAACCAGAAATGGTAAGATGTTGGCATTGGATCCCCACATAACTTCACCATTAAGAACTACTCCCTGAAACTGCTGTAGCTTTTAAACATGTCCATCTCTCCCATTGCATTTCAGTGCAGGTCATAAGCACAACTGTTTGACATGGCATTAACAGGTTCTTCAAAATATCATGGTGAATAGCATGCAACACCAGAGACAACTGGAAAGAAGATACCAGTTGGGTTTGATTGAGTGCATCAGTTTTGCTGCTGTCATCCCTAGTAGCAATTACCTGGTAGCACTGGGAAGACAGCTGTGAGCATACTCTGGAAAACATTTGTTTTGTTGACTTTCAACTATATCAAGTTGAATTAAAAAAGTAGGCATTCTGAGTTTCTTTCACTCTTGATTCCTTTTTTATTCTCCATGAGCTCTAATATGGGCAAGAGAAGTGAAGGGGATATAATTCTTCCTCAGGAAATTTGACTCTCACGTGTTTCTTTACAATGAGTGTTGCCTTTGGACTTGATTTCGCGTCTCAGAAGTCAGTTTGTGTGAAGCAGGAAAATGAACGATCAGATTCTCTATCCTCATATCTGCTGTATCCGCAGAACTCGTTCTCCATACACGGGGTTTATAACAGGTGATGAGGGCAAATTTTGTGAGAACTTCTTGTTCATACAATGATGGCAAGTCACTGAAAAGTGAAATCCCCTTTCCCCAGCTGTCTGCCATTCGTCAGCTAAGCCATCTCAGTATTTTCTGACATTTTCTGCTTTCTGCTTTAATGTGATTAAACTTGTGATACATTGTCACAGGGTTTAGCCAATGGCAGGATTACAAATGCCAGGCACATCACTGCTAGTTCCACTCAAGCTCTCCTTAAATATGTTCCTTTTTGATACAAATTGTTCATGATATGTGGGTGGGAAACCAGATCCCATCCATTCCAGCAACTCCTGTGAAAGCCGTGAGGTTAATAGTTCATTTAGGATTTGACACAAAAAATCTAGCCAACAGTCAAGCAAACTTTTGTTCAGTTTGTAGTGGTGAAAATAAGGAGCAAAGGTTCCCTTGCTTAAACTCTGGGACACACCCATGAAGTCAACAAATGAATTTCATGGAATATACACGAGGCCAATAAACATTTCCTGGGAAAAGTACTGCTGTCTTCTCCAACTACAGTTTAAAACATATGTATAGATACATGTATGCAAATATATATATGCAAATAGACAAAGAGTGTCCATTCAGATGGATTAGCTGGTCACTCAGGACTGGAAGGTACCATTATCTTAGTCACTGAACAACGGAAGGGACCCTTAGTGAAGTAAACTCCTTCCGAGGTGTCTACATCAGAGATAATGATTTTGCCTCTTTTTCCTACCCCTTCTTAAACTGAGGTGGGAAGCTGAGTGAAATCCTACCTCACAATCTCCTTTACACCTACCAGGAGGCATGGCGCCTGCTATCTCTTCCATGGAATGCTGCCAAAGTAAACCCACATTGCTGACTGCTTTCATTTTTTCTGAAGAAGCATCTCACAGTGACAGTATGTATTTATTGATAACTCAGTAGCATCTAGCTCTGAAATGGCTGAAAATGGGCACATGTACATTATTCTAATAGGTGTCATAGAATCATAGAATCATGGAATAGTTTGGGTTGGAAGGCACCTCAGAGATCATCTAGTTCCAATCCCCCTGCCATGGGCCAGGACACCCTCCACCAGACTAGATTGTCCAAAGCCCCATCCAATGTGGTCTTGAGTGTCACATAGGACTGCTGGTGTCTCTTGTCTTCAGATCCTGTACAGTCTTCTGCCTATTATTACTCGCCTTCCAGGGAAGGGGCATCCACAAGTTTTCTGGGCAACCCGGTCCAGTGCCTCACCACCGTCATAGTGATGAACATCTTCCTTATACCTAATCTACATCTACCTTCTTTTAGTTTAAATCCATTACCCCTTGTTGTATCACTACACTCCCTGCTAAAGAGTCCCTCTCCGCAGGGAGATGACGCTCCAGTGTCCTGAATGCCAACCCAACCACATGTCTCTTTTATCTTTCCACTTGCATCCTTCTGTTACCACTCCTTTGTATCTTTGCTATCTCACCTTGTCCTATCCCTTTTCTCTCTATGCCAGATCACTCCCCTCATGAATTGTGTGGATCCAAACATCATGAAATGGAACCTACGAAAGGAGAAAATGAAGCTGTGATCAGTTTAGGGATAAAACAGAGAGATCCTGTAGTCCTTGACCTGGCACCAGCAAAAAAGAGTTATGAAATGGTGAAAGGTATTGAACCACAGTATCAGAAGGATAATAATTCCCTGTTGGATGGTGGGACCATACGAGAACCTGAGATTTCTGTGGGCAGTGCCTGGAGATCAGAGCCTCATGGAGACTGCAAAGGACCTCTATTTTTTAGGCTAAGCATCCTACCAGCAGTGAAACCAACTGATAAAACTGAACCTTGCACCTGGTTGGCACAGGAGGGGAATCTTTCACACTGCCACGAAAGAAGGAAAAATTCATTCAAAACCAGATGCTTTACTGATATAGCTTCATCAGTCCCCATTGCTTGTAACGATCAGGAAATGCAAGCTGTTCTGCTGATGTTCTATTTCTATAGTACTGCTTTATTTGACAGCGATTTCCACCAGCTCTTGTAACGTATCATAATGGACTATCTCTCTGTCACCCTGGGGTCTCGTATGGGACAGACAAGGCAGAGATTCAAAGTGTTCTTGAGTAATGTGTAGTGATTGGTATGAAATTACTTCATCCCACATGCTATTTGGCCATTACACGTGATTAATCAAGAGCATATGACTGCTGGAAGACATGAAGCTCCTGCTAAAATATTCTTTAATTTAGCCTGAATATAAACAAAACACAAAACAACAACAACGACTCATAGTGCTTATTTGCATAATGAAGAGCTGGGTTTGGTGGACAACAATAATGCATCTCTTTTTTTTAGAAAAACAAAAAACTGTTGTGTTTCTCATAGTAAATCACAGCCTAGCCTTTGATAATTTAAAAGTAATACAAGGTTAAGTACTACATGGCACTTATTTTACTTTTATTGCTTTCTTTACATATTTATATATATTCTATCAAGAATGTGGAGCATACTTATCAATACAAATAATCCAGCTGCCTTGGAGAAGATTTATTGGCTAAGAAAATTACATTTTACTTTATTTGTGTATAGCCAACTCACTTTTAGGGAGTGAAATGTTGAAAGAAAAACCCACAAAAGAAAACCAGATTATCAATAAGGTTACACAGTTACCTAAAATACTGAACTTCTCTTAAATGCCAGCTGTGGAAAAGGGTAAAATCTGAAACTGGAGCTGTGAGTACAGGATGCACTGAAAGGTAATAACACAAGTGGGGATGCAAATGCAGGGTCCTCTTTCTTAAGGAGAACTGGACAAACACGGTTTCTTACTGTTTCTGAGCTACCCTCCGTGTCCCAACAGGCAGCAAACTGAGTGAGTACAGCTATGACATCTGCCAAGTCCTACATTTTGTTTACAGTTGTCTGCTCTTAATTTCCTGAGTCAAACTAATTTCTTGGGATAAATATACGATATTTACAGCTCCTCTGCCCAGCTCTCACTCCTTACATCCAGTTGCTGTTGCAATCAGATCTGTGACTCACAAAACATGCTGGAAGGAAAGTGTGAGCTGAAACAGGGGTGAATAATAATAGAAGACTAGGATCTGAAGACAACAGCAGTCTGATTGTGAGACTCACACCAGAGTATTGGTGACTAAGAGGATAGAAGATGAGCTAGCACACAGGCATGACAGTGTCCTGCCCTTCCCTTCGTCTAATGTTTCCATGGCCATCTCCTACACTGCACCCTGGTCCTCTCTCCTCACGCCAGCTTTGCATATTTGCTTTTTTGCCTACTCTGGCTTGTCTAATATATTCAAATTTCTGAAATGATGCTTTTTCTAATAGTGATGCCTGCCTCTGGCATATCTTATGCTGTCAAATTTCCTTAAGTAAAGCCTGTCTGACTCTGTCTGAAAAGAAAAAACATGCTACATATAACAAGGGAAAAAAATGGTCCATAAAAAATGTTAAATTACATCTATAGAAGAAAACATTCTGTGACTTCTTTAATATTAGGATGTCACTGCCTGTTATAAACCTCTCTTCCTTCATGCTTCCCACCCCCACTTTAGAAATCCTGTCTGTATGACAGTGTTATAGATATGGTATAGATGATGAGATCACATCAGCCATGATGAGATCCAAAATATAAGGAACAGAGACTGTAGATCTACACATATTTTTTCATATCAAAACAGGAAATTATCACAGAAGTTGGATAAAAAGTATTGATTCTATCAAGTTTTAAATATTTCTCATCTAAAAAATAATAATACACACCTGTGTTTAGTAGTTAACAATGACAATTTTAGAGATGATCCACTTCTTGGGGGGGAGTGGAATGATATGATGAAAAAGGGGAAAGGGTTAGAGACAAAAATACCTGAAGATTTCATGCTAACCTGAAGACGCCTTGTTTGTGTAAAGCTCATTACACGCTTTCTAATTACATGGCCTCTTTTGAAAACGATTTCATACAACAAAGCATTTCTGAAAAGACTTCTGAAGGAAAATAACAGAATATGTTTTTTCCAGAAATGGATATTTGGTATCTGTCTGTTTCCTTATTTGTTTTTCTTATTGAGAAATAGGAGAATGAGACTGATGTCCTTTTAGAAAGTAAGATGAAAGGAAGTTAAGAGCATGCTTGAGCAGGGAAGTCTACTGGAGAACAGTATTTGCTTGCTAATGTTTTTAACAGAAATGCATTTTTAAAAAGAAAGGAACTAAATCATTGCTAATTAATATGTTTTATCCGTATCTTTTTCTTTCCCTGTGATCTAAGGATGATTTGGAGGTTACTTTTAAGGGGTCAATACAATTATGCTCACTGGAAATGATTGTCAGTCCTAATAGTATCATATTACTGTCAAATTAACTCACTTTCCTAGGTCTTAATAGAGATGATGTCTGTGGTGGAGTGACTTTGGCCAGCTGTCAGATCTTCCCTAGCCCACTCAATCACCCCCTGCTCTGCAACAGCAGCAGGGTAGGAGGGAGAAAATAAGATGAAAACGTTTGTGGTTCAAGATAAGGACAGGGATATCACTTTACCAATTACTATCACAGGCAAAGCAGACCCAACACAAGGAAAAAGAATTTTTATTGCCAATTACAGTAGATCCAGAGAGTAAGAAACAAACCTTAAAACTACACCTGCCCCTGTCAAGAAAGAATGGTGTCTCCTTTCTTCTCAACTTTTCCCCATCCCCACCTTCATCCCCTCACTCTTCTCTCCCCAAGGGATGCAGGACTGGGGATGGGGGTTGCAGTGGGTCCACAACAGCCCTTCTGGGCTGCTCCGCTCTCCTTAGCCGGCTGCAGGGCTGCAGGGGATCCCTGCTTCGGGCCTGCAGCACCCCCTGCCCCCCTCCTCCTGTTGCTGCAGCCTCGGGGTCCCTGTGCTACCTCTCCCTCCTTGTCCGAATTCCTCCTGCTCTGCTTGTGCCATCTTTGGGCCTTGCTGAAACCTGTTTTCCCCCTCCCGCTGCCCCCAGTTTGGCTGAGGGGCTCAGCTGTGTCCTGCAGTGGAGCCGTTGGAGCCGGCTGGGACCTGTTGTGTTCGGCACGGGGCAACCTCGGCCTCTCCCCACAGAGCTTCCCAGCAGTCCCACTGCCAGTGCCTGTAACAATGATATTTCTATGAGTGGCAAAACACTGACTTTCTTGGAGATTTTAATTAATAGGAATTAGCCCATATTCACAGATCTTAATAGATGTTAATTTAAATTTGCATTTCACAAGTTGCTAAAAGTTATATGTTTGGTTATGTGATAAAACCCCATGTGCACAACCACAAAAGAACAACAGCAGGAGGGGGACCCCCAATAATACCCTGTCCTGACTGCTCCAAGGCAAATCCCAGGAGCCGCCAGCCCATCAAAGCCCCATCTGCACCATCCCAGAGGAGCCCAGGGGCACAAAGACAGTTTGGAACACAATTTAGAGACTCAGAGGAAGGGACATCCTCTCTGGCCCCCCTTCCTGTCATGGCCCTGGGACCTAATGTTTAACTTTTAGCAAGTTAGGAAACAGCTGTAAGTTATGTGCTGAAATCTGTGAAGCACAAAAGAAATATTAAGCTGTAGCAGCCAGTGAGTAGGTGATGCGGTCTGGGAGCCAGGGGTGACTCCACAGGTGAAACCACAGTGAGGTTGGCTACAGGGGACCATGGGAGTCGTGTGTGTCTCTGAGTCTGTGTGATCTGCAATAGCAACTGGAGTGAGATGTGGTCTTAGGAACTTTTATGTGCACGTATCAACAACTGGAGAGATTGGGATTCTGGCCCAGCCTGCTCAGGGTAGATGGAGTACCTGAGCCCAGCTGCTGAAGGGATCCACTTTGTATAGGTGTAGTTCTCTAAATTCTCATTAGCGAACCTCCATTGTCCTCAGCCAGAGACAAGAGCTAGATGAGGTTCTATGTGTGTTCATGTGGATGCTCTGTGTGTCTCTGTGATCTGTGTGGCCAACAATGTGTATATATATGTTTTTATATATATATATATATATATATATATAAAAAAGACATATAGTTGTGCTCTCTTTGCATGTGACTACTGGGAACATGTGTTCAGCCTTGCTATTGGTTGGACCTGGGGACATGTTGCTGTGTCAGTTTTGCCTCTCTTAGGCTGTCAGTCTGGAAGAATGTATTTTCCTCTAACATCAAGCATATCTACTTAAAATAGGAAGTAACACTACCCTTTTGTTTTTAGCTAGTAAAATATGGGAAAAAAACACCAGTGCTTTGAAATGGGGAGTGTTGGGGGTGTGGGAGATCCTTTTGTGGTAACACATCTTCGTTGCAGTCGTAGTGTTGGTGAATATGAATCAACTCACAAATCTTTGTTGATGCCCTTATCCCCAAGTGTCACATCAGTTCAAAATTGTGTTTGGATACTTCAGTTGCCTCTCTGTCTGTCTAGATGTCAGAATGTCAAAATTTTATCAATTTTTTGTCAAAAGGTGCTGGCAGCTGCCATCATGGAGGTCTCTGATCTAAAAGTGCTTCCATATTTTTTGAAATATATCAAACATTTCCCTTCAGACTAATTGGAAGCAGTAGTCAAAACCTTCATGTCATAGCATTTCCAGTGAGGAAGGGAAGCTGCTGCCCAATGAACTTGTGGCTTACACAGAACCTGCTTTAGATGACAAACACCCCCACCCCCAGCTTCCAGCCTGCAGGACTTGCAAATGAGTCTTTAAGAGGAAAAAGTAACCCAAAACTTCCTATTGAGTTTGCATATGTTAAAGGCATGAGGCATTTTCAAAAAAGGTATTTCTACTTCATTGAGATTTGTAATATCTTTTATTAATATTTTTAGTTTTATACTTTCCTTCATATGGTGAAATGAACATGCTTTTGTTTATTAACCTCCCTCCTTCAAAATACACTTCACTTAGAACAATTCAAGGTGCAAGGTAACTCATAAATACCAGCTAACCACTCACATGACAGTGCAGCACAACCTTTTACATTGAAATATTGAACAGTTCCTTTAAGCGGGGATGAAATAGGGAATAAAATATTTAAAGCCTTACCTTTCTTGATATTTTTTGTGATGTACAGCTCACAAGCATCCCTATATGTCCAGTCTTCCCCAAGCTGCTCAGAAACTGGTGCTGCCAGCCCTATTTCACTGTAGTATGCCACTTACTCTCAACATATTTTTCAAAAAGTTCTAGCCACCAGATCAATTGTACACAGCAAGGATCTGCAAATATTTCACAGAATGGTTAAGGTTGGAAGGCACCTCTGGATATCATCTGATCCCTGTGCTCAAGCAGGGTCACCTAGAGCCAGCTGCCGAGAACCATATCTAGAAGGGTTTAAGTATCTCAAAAGAGGGTGACTCCATAATGTATCAGAGCAACCTATGCCACTGCTCAGTCACCCTCACAGTAAAAAAAGTGTTTCCTGATGTTCAGAGGGAGTCTCCTGTGTTTCAGGTTTTTGCCTATTGCCCCTGGGTCTGGCACTGAAAAGAGCCTGGATTTGTCCTCTTTGCACCCTACCTTCAGTTATTTGTACATATTGATAAGATCCTCATGAGCCTTCTCTAGGCTGAGCAGCCCTAGCATTCTCATCCTTTCCCCATATATCTGCGGCTCCAGATGTACCCTCACCAGTGCTGAATAAAGGGGAAAGATTACCTCCCTTTATTGTTGACAATGCTTTGCCTAATGCAACAGAGGATTCCGTTCAGCTTATTTGCAGCAAGGGCATCTTGCTAGCTCATGTTCAACTTGGTGTCCTCCAGGACTCCATATTGGTACATATGCATGTCTGTATGCAGTTCTGAGATTATTTTATGTGTCTACCTAGTAAGAAAAGTCTTAGGCTCTGTGAAATGCAATAGTTAAATTTCTGTAACCTTTTTTTTTTTTCCCCACTATCACTGGGTCCAGGATTACTCCCTTGTGGCTGTCCCATATAGTTTTTTAATCAAAATCTCTGCTAGTAAACATGAGATATATGGTCTCATTGGATTCAACCAGACTACATGTACCTATATCAGCACCTAAATAGCAGGATTAGTGTAATAATATTTAAAGACAAAATGTGACACAGTGGGAGATAACAACAAAAGAAAATGCAGAGGCTGAAATAAAGCAGCAAACACAGTGATGATATAGCACTCCACAGCAGTGTCCCTCTTACTGCCATGTCATCTGCTTGTTTATAGCCCTGCATGTTATCTGGTCAAAAGGGATGAGAAGATCGGTGTTAGGAAAATGGTAGGCATTGGGGAATGCTTTGAATTCGTTCTTGATTTAGGGAAGCAATTTGGGATTAAGCACTTCTAGGGGGTGTCACATTCTGATACCCTTGCGCACAATTTTCACTCCAAGAGTGAAATCAGTCTTACTGATTTCCTTGGGCAGGGGAAATAACTATTTAACATGAATAGCACTAAGTCAGCCCCCTGAGTATTAGTGAATTAAAGAAATGGAGTTCATAGCTGATTCTTTACAGATGCTCTAAATTCAAGAGAAGGATGCAAAGGTTGATAGAAGGCAGTGGGGAGTTTCAAATAAAGACTTTGGTGATTAAAAAAAAAAATCCCTTCTCCATAGTATTAATTTTGCAGCAATTCTTTTTAACAGTTTTGATTGCCCTCAAGAGGTCTGGGCTGAAGCAAGGGAAACTAATTCTAATCACAGGAAATTTATGTTGCTTAATTTTGACCTTGCTCAGATAGCAGAGGATTATGTGTCTGAGTTTGTGACCCATGTAGGCAAGGCTCTGCAAATGATAACTGAGAGAGAAGAAAAAGACAACATTATTCTGGAACATAGGGAAAATATGAAGAAAAAGTAGTAGAACAGAGATATGTGAAAAAATTATAGCAAAGGAAGGCCCTGTAAGAGAAGGTAACATTTTGAGCACATATAATCTAGCAAATACACATTCAACATATAGGAGTGAATAATTTTGTTGGCAACATATATGAACTATTGTTATAGAAGACATTCTATGCCACTATTTAATCACTACAAATAGTTAGATATTTCTGTCTAATTTTCTGTGTTTTTTAAATTGTAAATCAGCAAAGAGATTGCAAAGCAGTGCAGGTCAGTGGGACCTGTAATGGGAATAGACAGTCTTTGCATGCATAAAGCACTCGATCCTTCTCAGCCACTTGAGTGGAGGCTGTAGTAATATCATGACAACTTTACCTGTAGAAATGAGGATTTTTTTGAGCTCTTCTCTACAATGGGAAAAAAATGAGCAGTGTGAATATTTTATGCCCCAATATAAGCACAATGCAGATCTGCTAGACTAAGCAGATGCAGCTCCATAAAATGGTGTACTCTTTGATTTGCCTTGCTCATATTCATTGGCTGTCAACCCTCACTCCTAGATCCTTTTACACCAGGCAGCTTTCCAGACACTCTTCCCCAAGCCTGCGCTGTTACATGGCCTTGTTGTAATAAAAGTGTAGGACCTGGCACTGATCCTTGCTGAACCTCATACAACTGGCCTCAGCCCATTGATTCCACCTGTCCAGATCCATCTGTAGAGAATTCCTACCCTCAAGTAGATCAACATTTCTACCTAGCTTGGTGTGGTCTGCAAACATACTGAGGGTGCATGCACTGTATGCCCCTGTCCAGACCATTCATAGAGATATTAAATAGAACTGGCCCCAGTACTGATCCCTGGAGAACACCATTTGTGACCAGCTGCCAACTGGATTTAATTCCATTTAATTCCATTTACCACCACTCTTTGAGCCTGGCCATCCAGCCAGTTTTTTTACCCAGGGAACCTCTGCTCAGGTACTTGGAGGACCTCCTTGCCCTCCTTCTTCACTGACTAGTGTCAGCAAAGTTTCTTCTCACTCCTCTCTCTGTCTGCCAAAGCCTTCTTAAACACATTATCACAGAGGCCCTATCACCACAACTGTTTGGCTTGGCTTTGACCAATGGTGGGTCTGTTTTAGAGCCGTCTGCGCTGTCAGACCTAGGGAGCAGGCATCCACAGCCTCTCTGGACAACCTTTTCTAGCATCTCACCACCCTCACAGTGAATATTTTATCCCTTGTATCTAATCCAAATCCACCCTCCTTCAGTTTAAGGCCATTACTTCTCCTGTCACTGCATATCCTTATAAAAAGTCCCTCTCCATATTTCTTGTAGGCTCCCTTCTGGTACTAGAATGCTGGTATAAGCTGGCCTGGAACCTTCTCTTCTCCAGCTAAACAACTCCAACTCTTTCAGCCTGTCTTCATAGGAGACATACTCCAGCCCTCTGATCATCTTTGAGGCCCTCTGGATGTAATCCCAACAGTTCCATGTTCTTATGTTAGGGGCCCCAGAGCTGGACACAGTATTCCAGGTGGGGTCTCACGAAAGCAGAATAGAGGGGAAGAGTAACCTCTCTTGGCCCGCTGGCCATGCTTTGTTTGATGCAACATAGGGTATTTTTACTTTCAGGGCTGCAAGTGCCATTGTCAGCTGATGTCCACCTTTGCATCCACCAGTATTCCCAAGTCCTTCTCTGCAGGGCTGATCTTTATTCTGATGGTTTATTTGTGTCCTGTGTGTTCATGCTGTTGCCACCTTGCCTGTGGCAGTCTGTGTGACTGACCATGTCTGGGTCCTCTGTGTGTGTTTGTGTGTTTGTCTCTGGAACACGTGTACCACTTTGTTACAGACTGAATCTGCAAATGAGAAAGCAGCAGCCACATTCCTTAGCCTGGGCAGAGGCCTTCAGGTCTCTGGGATACGAGTCTGGGCTCCAACAGCTGGGCAGGAGGAACCTGGACTGGAGTGGCTAGAGGAGGCAGCCATGTTTCATATTATCTGTAGCTCATCCAAAGAACTAAGCAGTATAACTTAAAAATGGTGTCACTTTAAAGTTGGATGGTTAAACTTGGTGTGATTGTTTGTCAGCCATAAGGAGTGTTGTGGTGGTACTGATTAATTGTTATAAATGGAGGAATAGGAAGTTATGAGTTATATATCCTCTGTCTGACACAGATCTATTTTGCAGCTCTTTCAAAATTCTGAGACCCATTACGCTTTTCAGAGGAAAGGTTCTTTAATCTGTAATACTGGCATGCACACTGAAAGGAAAGGTGGTAAGAAGCTGCAATTGTGGCTATAAAAGAAAGAAATTGACATTAAGCCTTTTTTAAGCATGGGACTACTTTTTCCTCGATTTTTTTTCTTCTATCATGGCAGAAAACACCACCCTTGTAACTATTTCAAGCAATATCTTGCAATGGTGTATCCAAATCAGTTGTAGTGTAACTACTTAGGGAGAGGAAGTTGCAGATTTTCTCCTACATTTATGTGTGAGTTAGAACCAAAACCCTTGGGACGTACTTAAGGGAGATGTATGACTTTTCTTCCAAGAGTTTTGATTAGATGTAGAGACCATAAAAATACTGTTTTATCTGGGTCATAAGAGCAGTGTAGGGCTTGTTCTATATATCATGAGGCTAGAGGAATGCATTCAGCCAAAAGTGTTTCACACAATCTTTTTCTGGTTTCTGCACCTGTCCACTATACTTAATAGTCTATTTAGGGGGCAGTAGAGGCCAAAAACAAAAGCCAGTGCTCAAAGGGCTGTGCAGCCTGTACAATGTCTTATAAAATGTCTTTTAAAAATATTTTATCTACTGGGAATCTATGTTTTAATTTTCAAGTGTTAATATTTTTATTTAGCACATAACACAAAGAGAACTTAGATTTTGCTATATCATTTTCTTAACTGATGTAACTGGAGAAAAATCTGAACTATTTGACAGACTTCCTTGCAGACAGCTTTTTCTTCTAGTGTGTTCTGTAAGACAGTGTCTATTCCAAGACCGAATCCATTAAATGCTTTTCTTCCCCTCTGCTCTCAAACAAACAAAAAACACACCAAAACCAACCAAACAAAAAGAACAAATTAATAAAAACCCAGATTATTATGTGTCCTCATGTTGCCTGGGCTCCATCCCAAAAAGCTGGTATGTGATGGACATCAGAATCCTTGAAAATGGTTACTTGCCATTGAGTGCTTGACAGCTTGACCTTTCACTTAAAAATTACTTGTTGTCGCTTCTTGCCATATACCCATGAATGTCACTCTCCACATCATTTCAATCTCTCATTATGACTAGTGGGTGGTATATCTGTAAACAGCTTTCTGGACTCTGGGTTTCCATTAGAGTCACTCTGAGGTATATATTATGGCTAATACATTTCTGAACCAATTATGGAGTTAGTGCTTAAATAAAAAAATAAAAAAATAGAGCCTCTCAGACTTTTCTGCCCTTAGAATCGTAATTTAAGTGAATTTTTGATAGGTCAGGATCTTGGTTCAAAATATTGTAGAAACGTGTCCACTATGCTCCCCATTTTAAACAGAAACTTCCTTGCTAGTGATTGAATCTTTAATTGAGGTGTGAACATTGTTTTCCATAATCTAAACTTTCTCAGACATTTGATGTGAAGGCTTCTATGTCTTCCTGGTATAAATGTCATGTGCTGAATTACATACTTGGATATATGCTGGAGCAAGAACAGAAATGTTGAAGTCTGACCACTAGGACTAAGCACAATTTGTGTTCTTTGTGCAACACAAAAATTGAAGCCATACCTTCACCTGACCATGGCAGTGGTCATTGGCTGGTGAATCTGATTGTGAAATGCAGGTAAAAACTTCCACTGGGGAACGTAACTGGTAGATTGTAACTACTACACTGAGGATGAGCCCTTTCACTGATCCTTCAAATTTGGGCTGCTGAATCATAGAATGGTCTGGGTTGGAAGGGACCCCAAGGATCATAGATTTCCAACCCCCTGACAGAGAGGGCCACCAACCTCCAGACTTGATCTAGAAAGGAGTGTGCTGTTTGTGTCACTCTGTGGAAGGTATCAAAGTCTTGCAAATTTGTCTGCTCCAAAATTTAAATGACATCTCAAATTTAATAATAATAATAGCAATAATAATAATAATAATAACAATGTTAAATCTTCCATTTTTAAATAAAAGACCCACTTATGTCCAAAAAATTGAAAAAAAGGAAAACAATAGAAAACAAACCAATACATAGCATAATATAATGTAACTTGTTCCAAACCCCTGAGATGTAACTGATTAGCCCAGGAAAGCCAGTGCATCAATCTCTCTCATCTCCATTACAGTAAGGGGAAATATCCGAGAGTTATCAACTAGAAAGTACTTGCATCTGTGCAGATACTGTGTGCCATGTAATAAATGCCTATGTAAACACATAAACAACATTTGATGCACAAAGGAATGCTTTTTAGAGACAGTTGGATTATGGGTCTAACCTCATTTACACTAATACACTTGAGAAAATGCAGGTTATTTTTTCATCCAAGATGCTAAACTCAGACGCATGGGTATCTCAGCTGTGACATCTGAGCTGACTACCAAAGTAACATGAAGGATAGAGATCAATGTGTTTAATAAAGATATCCCTGAAGGATAAAGGATTCCACGAAACCACAGTTTTTCAGATTTTTTTTTTTTTAATTCAAACAGAAAATTTTATATAAAAACTGGAAATCCTTTTAAAAAATGCATCAAATTTATTGAGAAAAACATGATACATTCAACTATCATTTAAATTTTATATATTGATAAATTCCATAATCATTGGGTAATGGACAGTTTTGGACACATTCCACAGTAGACATTTAATCAGTGGGGATTTTCTTGAGACCCGAGCCCTTTCACAGAATCAGTGCTTCAAATCTAATGTGATGTTCAGATTTAAAAGGGGTAGATCTCTAATAGTTACATTCAGTACTTATATTCTTGGTGGCAACATCATAGATGTCCAAGTTTACTTATTCAAGCATAAGTAAATTATTTGAAAATTAACTTTAAGGCATTTCAATACCTACTCACAGCTACTTCCTTACGTAATAGCTTCATAGTCATCAGAAAGATAACAGAATATTTTAGCAAATATTTTGTCAGTATGTGGGGGTGCTATAAAGTTTTGTAACACAGTATATGGTTGCTTTAATTACATATATCATGAAACAGATGATATGCTCTGACTAAAACACCATTTTTGTAACAAATAATTTTTAAATACCACTTTTACAATGGGTTCACTTAGGGTCTTCAGTCATTTTATGTTTAATTTTATTTTTAATCTGGTAAGGAATAGCAACGTATTTTCAAATTTGGGAAAGCAGGGCACAAGCAATCCAGGAGGTTCCTGGAAAGCATCAATTATGTCTTCTTTCTCCAAGTGATAGAAGACCCAGTGAGGACAGATGCCATGCCAGACTTTCTTATCAACAAGGAGAGATACCAACCAAGATGCTCCAGGATGTAAGGCTCAAGTGCAGGCTCTGCCCTAGTGGCTAGGAAATGATGGGATTCAAGATCCTTAGGGCAGCGAGGAGGGTGCACAGCAATCTCACTACCCTGGACTTCAGGAGAGCAGAATTTGGCCTCTTTAGGAACCTGTTTGTTAGAGTACCATGTGACAAAGCTCTGGAAGGAAGTGGGGACCAAGACTTCTGGCTAATATTCAAGGATCGCCTTCTCCAAACTCAGGAGTGATGCATCCCAACAAAGAGGAATTAGGTAAAACTTCCAGGATGCCTGCATGGATGAGAGCTCCTGGACAAATTGAAACACAGGAAGGAAGCCTATAGAGGAGTGGAAGCAAGGGCAGGTAGCTGGCAGGAATACAGAGAAATTGTCTGAGCAGATCAGGATGAGGTTAGGAAATCTAAATCCCTGATAAAATTAAATCTGCCTTGAGATGTCAAGGGTAACAAGCTTCTGTAGTCAGTGATAAAAGAAAGATGAGGGAAAATGTAGTCCTCCTCCAGAATGAAACAGTAGACCCAGGATTTGGAGAAGGATGAGGTCCTCAATGGGTATTTTGGTGCTCTAGCCATGCTACCCAAGCCTCAGAGGGCAAAGGCAAGGACTGGGAGAATGAAGAACCACCCCTGCACATGGAAAATAAGAAAGTGATTGGTGACAGCCAACGTAATTTCACTGAGATCAAATTGTGCCTGACCTACTTGATGGCCTGAATGACTGCAGCCCATGGAAAGGACACGTGCTGGAGTAGTTTGTCGAAAACGTCATTCCCTGGGAAGGTCTCATGTTGGAGAAGCTCATGGAAGACTGTCTCCCATGAGAGGGACCCCACACTACAGCACAGGAAGAGTGTGAGGAGACCGCCCCCTGAGAAGGAAGGAGCGGCAAAGACAATGTATGATGAACTGACCGCAACACCCGTTCCCCAGCTTCTTGCATTGCTCGGGGGGTGAAGGTGGAGAAAATTGGGAGTGAGGTTAAGCTCAGGAAGAAGGGAGAGATAGGGGGAAAATGTTTTTTCAGAGTTGGTTTTACTTGTCATTATTCTGCTCTGATTTGATGGCAATAAATTAAATCAGTTTTCACCAGTCAATTCTGTTTTGCCCAGTAATTGGTGAATGATCTCCCTGTTTTTATCTTAACCCATGAGTCTTTTGTTATGTTTTCTCTTCTCTGTCCAGCTGAGTAGAGTGATAGAGTGGCTTTGGCGGGCACCTGGTGTCTAGCCAGGGTCAACCCACCATATCATGTAACTATAAAAACCTAGGTTGGAATGGATCTCAGGAAGGAAGTGTAGCACAAGGCCTAAAAAGAATCAGGTAGAAGTTCCAGCACTTTGCAGCTATCGGACACAGACGTGCTGGTTTGTTGGACACAAACCCTGGGAGAGTCAAAATAACAAAGAGAGCTGGTTGATAAGGGATGAAAGAATGCTGGGTGACTAGACATCTTGACACCAGAAGTGCATTACAGGACCTGGTCAGCCTTGAAAGGGAGAACGAAACATGCTTTAAGAGAGAAAACCAGAATATGTGTAAAGGTTGTGTGATTAGGCCTAAGTTGCTTTTTCTAATAATGTTCGTAAGTGTTTTAAAACCAATCAGCAAATAGTAAATGTAAGACTGGCTTCTGTGCTCCAATGAAACTAAGGCCCACGTGGGCTTTGCAAAGTATATAAACTTGTGATTTGCCACAATAAAACGACATTAGCTTGCATCAAGCTGTGTCCTGTCTCTTAATCGCAGCAAGGAAGTTTTTAGTCTAACCTCCTGTTCAAAGGCAGCTATGGTATGGGATTAGACCAAGTTCATCAGGAGTTAATAGAGATGTCAAATGTGTTGTGATCTCTGCACACCCACAGCCCAGGTAACTTCAGAGAATGACAGCAGTATAATATGTATATTTTTACTCATTCAGAATTTAATATTTTCAATTTCCTCTTCCCAAATCTCTTCAGTGCTGCCCCAGAAAGAGACTGAATTAGATCTTCATTCTATTCTGGGAAGAAGCAAGGCTGTAGAAGACTGAACTTCTGCTCCCCAAAACCTGGTGACTCAAAACCCACAGAGCCACAGCCTAAGAAATACAGCAAGAATTCAGTTTATTGACATCCTGACCCAAATCTAAAAAGTATGATCAAGTTTTCACATAAGATATTCAGTAAGTTGTTATTTCCCAGTGATGCCAAAAAGGACTGCATAAGGACACTTTAACTAGAATTTTAAAAAAAAAAAAATGTTTTAAGTTTTAAGAAATTTTCAAAGTTTAAAATATCAATCTGAAATTATTAATTGCCTTCTTATGGACAAAATTTGCAAAACCAATTATTATTGGAAAGGGCTAGGGGTCCTTCATTGTTTTTTTATTAGTTTTCCGTTTAGTATATAGAATGAAAAGAGAAATCTGGGACCTGGGACCTTAGATATCATGGTCTTATAGGAAATTCTTTTCAACATACACCTGACTTACAAGCAGTGATCACAGCCAAGCGTCATGTGCCACCTAACTATGCACCCAAATGTTTCCTCATATATTGCTGCTTCAACATGGGGGCCTGTAAACTGCTTGTGAAAGAGTACCTCCATTTCCATACTGTACAAACTGGAAAAAAGCCAACACAGCGTTTATTTTCCTTACTGCAGCAACTGTAACATGCAGTGATTCAGTCTGCACATGATCAGCTGAGACATTCCTGTTGTGGAACAGGCATTTGGGGATTGAAACCACGTGGAGAGCCCTCTGTAAGTCATCCTGCCTGTAAATCACAGGATCACAGAATTACAAGGTTGGAAAAAAACTTTAAAAATCATCAAGTCCAACTCTTCCTGTCCTATGCTAAACCATATCTCTAAGTACCTGATCTATCCTTTTTTTTAAACACATCCAGGGATGGTGACTCAACCCCCTCCCTGGGCAGCCTGTTCCAGGCCCTGACAACACTTTCAATGAAAATAAGTAATAAATCATAAAAAAATCATAGCCAGTTCTCAGATCCATGGGTACAGCATAAAAATCTGTATAAAGTACATAGTCCACATTTTGGGAAGCTTCTGACCAGTGGATATTTTAAATTACAGAAAATGTGCATGCTTTTTTCAAAAAAATAAGGGTTTGAGGAAGTGAGCTAGTCATTTTGAAATGGTCTTTAAGCCTTATAAAAATGATTGGCCATATTTTATGCACTGAAGTATTCCTGTATGCTTAGCGAATACTCAACATAAGCACACAGATTTATATCCACAGATAAATGAGCCAAGTAGACACTGATAATCAGGATAATGATGCCAATAATGCACACACCAGAGAACTCTAAATGCCCAGCTAGTGCTGGAACGATCCTGGTTCGTAATAGCATGCTTTTAGAAGTTTCATTCTTTTAGCAGCTGAGGCATTTTTCTCCTAGTTAAATGCAAGATCATTCTAACAGATGCTGAAGTCCTTCCAGTGAACAGCAAACAGCCTCGAGTCAAACACCAATGATGCTACCAAGTGACTGTATCAGTCCGGACCCGGGTGTTGCTGAGGTCAGCTTGAACTGCGCCTCTTGGATCATATCAGAGCGGACACCAGGACATTTAATTTTGCAGCAAGCTGCCACCAGCACGTTCTATTACGCTGAATTCCTGTTGCTATGTTCCAAACTCTGCCAGCTTCCATTACTGACTGAATCTGTGTCATTGTTGGGTCATGTAAGCATCAAACTGTGCACAGCAGCTTCTCCAGTTATGAATTGTATCTTATGTTTCTACTAAGCAATGTCAAAAGCTCTAGCTTATCATTTAATGGTACACTTTAACAAACTTTCCATCTCACAATTGCAACCAGATCAGCTTGGCACTAAAAAACAAAACAGTGCAGTCTTTTAACAACTATTATTTTCTAAGATAAATAATGCCTACAAAACAGCAGTAAGAGTCAACAAAAGCACTTCCAAATTGTTCAAGTTTATATCATTGCTGGTATTCTGCTATTTGTAGTACTCAAAACCTTAGGGCAACATTCATCAGTAATACACTACAGTCAAGATTCACATTCAATTCCCACCTCATCATTGGGACCATTGAACTTTTTTTTTTGGGGGGGTTGCTTCTTTTATTATTAACCTAAATCTGTCATTATTTTTACAGCCCAAGAATCCATTCATAAAATGGATGAAAGTCTGTACAGTTATACAGAGAAGAAAGTTCTTGAACCAACACTGTCATCAAAGACCACAGAGGTACATAGAGCTTCATATTTAGGGAACATTTTTGATGCTGCAGATGAGGTCTGCTTTCACAAGCCTGAATATTATTCTGCATCTAGGCAAATAAATAAAGCACCCAGCTTGTCCATGTCCAAGAGAAAAGCAGACCAGAGGAAGCTTGGCTGGTTTTTTGTTTTCAGGATTTTCAAAAACACCACCCAAAATTTGACTTTTGTATTAATCTATAGATTATTCTGATACGAAGTTTTCCATTAACTGCTTGCATGCATGGCCAGCTCAGAGCATGCATGTAGAACACAATTTCCTTTTATCCTGCACAGTACCTTCTCTACTTGTGACCTCTTGCCTGTCTTTAGTATGAAGGAAACGGATGTAAATGGATCTGACCTTTTTTCACTAAGTAACTATTAATGCAGCTAAATTGTTATTATTATTGATAGCAGATAAGTAGTCACACAGCACATACACTTATTTGTTCAAGGTGCCAATCACACACACATGTACTTAGCTATCTAATTGGAGAGTAGTGACAGTCTCAGCAATCTAAACTGCAACTTGATAATAGCAACTGTCTCCTCAAAAGTGGAGGGTTGTGGTGACTAGTTCATCTTTTAGAGCTACAGAGATCCTTGTTTCAGCATTTGTCTATTCAACCCTGTAGTCTTTGTCCGCAGCTGCCTTGCCTTTGGGTGTAGTCTGACTTCCACAGCCCAGCTGTGACACTGCTGGGTGCCTGTGGCTTTGTACAGACTGGAAAGGCTCTTGGGGTGCTGATTTCATCAGTTCTTGCAGATTAAACAGAACTACCAATCACAAGGACTGTCAGTCCTTGGGAAACTTCTGAACAATAGTTACTTGGCGTGTACCTTTCATCTCTTCTGCTAAGTATTTGCTAGTAGCTATTTCTATATCCAAAACTATATTTATCGGCAGACCTTACCTGCAAAAAATTTTCCCAGACAGGATCCTTCTGATATAACCACTTCAGAGATGGAATCATGTTCTACAGCATAAAATGTTATAAAAAAAAAAAAATGTTGAGTAAATCCAGCATCAGTATTGCTGTGTTCAAACATAACTGGTTTGTTTGTATTCACCTCAGACTTGCTCCCATCTCAAAAATACATCTCAAAGAGAGTGGGACCACAAGAGTTAAGAAAATTTATGATAATTTTAAATTCCCTGTTGGTGCTTAATCCCTTACAACATGTACAGAAACAAAATAACCTGCTGGGATGCAATAACCAAAGGACATTCTCTGTTATGTAGAGGACACTCAGCTGTTGTCTTTTAGTTGCTTCATCTTAATAAGATGATGCTGTACAGAACTATGCAGGTGTTTTGGGAAAAAATCCAAATTGTAAAGGAGATCCTGACCTTGGCTTAAAATAAGGCTGGAATTTGTAGATACTGTTATACTCATTCTGACACTCATGGCATTTTAGCCCACACATTTGCTAAAAAGTTCTATCATTAATTATAGCTATAGAGTACCTTCTGTGCTTTTCCCTCTTGAACACAGGACTGCATAGTCTGGGTCACATTGTCATGCCTGCATTAAATAATGTGGATTTTCATATATGTAAGTAAAAAATTATATTATCCTCTGAATCTCATGCTGGTCTAGTTTAGAAATACTCCCTAGTTCTGATGTATTCACTAGATGAAAAAAAGCCAGCAGCAAATTTATTTGCAGAATAAAAAGACTTAAATAGAGCAGCTCTTTTCATGTTTAGTCTCAAGAATCATTCCATTTTGGAAAAAGAACATATGCTGAGTTACGTTTCAGGGAGGAATAGCGTTACTGGACATGTCAATTTATTTGAGCTCATCAGTTCAGTGCTGTTGCTAATCACAGACTCCACCACTGGCTTGAGAGATGATCTGGGATTTATGGTAATTTGATGGATATTGCAAATAAAATAAAGTTTAAATACATTCTCCATCCCTATTTGAATCTTTGTAAGCTGTATAGTGTCCTATTCAAAAGTATAAAATTCATTTTTTGCTATTCATATGTGACATAATTTAATTATGTATTTCTACTACATGTTTTTTTGTGTTCACATTAGCAAGCACTATCCCACATTGACCAGATAGACAGCATCTGCAGATATGCAGCCTGCTTCTGGAACTGATACATTTCCCCAGAACAAGTAGCTTCTATCAACCTTTATTCACCTTATTCATGAGTAAATATTTACTGTAGAGATAACCACCTCATGAAATTAGTTTCTCTACTTTGATCAGGAAACTACTCAAGAGTCCAGCACGGGGCCACTAAGATGACTAAGGAAGTAGAACATCTTCCTTATGTTCTACTGACAGGCTGAGGGAGCTGGGTCCTTTTAACCGGGAGGAGACTGAGGGGTGATTTCATCTATAGATATGTAAAGGGTGAGTGTCAGGAGGGCGGAGCCAGGCTCTTCTCAGTGATGTCTAATGACAAGACAAGGGGCAATGGGTGCAAGCTGTAGCACACAAGGTTCCATGTGAACAGAAGGAAAAACATTTTCACTGTGAGGGTGACAGAGCACTAGGACAGGCTTCCCAGAGAGATTGTGGAGTTTCCTTCTCTGGAGACATTCAAAATCCACCTGAACATGTTCTTGTGTGATATAATCTAGGTGATGCTGCTCTGGGGGGCAGTGGGGGCGGTGGGTTGAACTATATGATCTTTCAAGGTCCCTTCCAACCCCTAATATTCTGTGGTCGTAAGGAGCTTAAGATGTTCTACTCATAGGCATAGATACTGTAGACATCAAAGCTAGGTGTGATAAACTCCACTGAAAATTCCTAAAATGTTGGCCCAAGTTGTACAGACCACTTAGATTAGTGAGTTGTGTTGAATTCACAGTTCTTGCTGCATGGGTGCATCCACCCAAACAGCTTCATACCACTATTCTTTGTATAAACCCATGGTGTATCCAACATGAGTGACTGTTCTGTGACTACAGAGGTTAACTATTTTAATTAAATGCCATGGATAAGTGATTGACACCTTAAAGGACAACCATTACTGGTTAATTGCTTGGTAGTAATTCTCAATAGCTCATTAGAATTTAATGTGGTAGGCACACAACAATTTATGTAAACACAGCAAAAAATAATTAAATCCTTAGCACCTGTTGTTTTGGGTGTTTTTCCCAAACCAACCGCAGTTGATAAGGACACTGTTCTTTTTTCTTTTTTTTAATAGCATGAAAAAATTATTTGGACTGAATTTTGAGTTCCCTGAATAAATGTCATTCTAGCAACATGCCTTTCGTATAGCACGCTGCAAATTTATTTCCTTATGCTAATGTGTGCAATACAGATAACATGCACTAGAGATAAAATGTGTCTGTTAAATAACTCCTCAGAGAGCTGAGGTTTAACTTTTCTAAAGGACTGTAAATACAACCCAGTTGGGCTATCCACTGAACATGTGCTTTGCTGAACTGGAATTGTGCAGTAGGACTAGATAGACGGAAAAATTACAGTGGGCTGGGACTGTTTGGAATATAGAACAGAGGCTTTCTTGCTATCAGAGCGGGTTTAACCAGACAGATTAGGAGACATTTCAGAAATTAGAGACTAAAAATGATGTATTGTTAATTATAGCCTCCTATCTTTAAAAGATAGTAGAAACCTTGTCCATCCAATGTTATCTTGTCCCAAAAGCGTTTGTTCATTTTACATGGACAAGTCTACACTTTGGTAGGTAATCCTTCCTATCCATATTCATTTGAGATCCTTCAATCAGACATACACTTGTCTCAGTATTCAGGACTTTCCTCTTTAGGTGTGCTTACAGGGTTATTGACTTTAAATAACAAAATAAAATGGGTACCTCAAGTATGAATCAAAAGCTTCTGAGTAAATGTCCTACCCATATTCAAATATGCAGCCACATTTGTGAGTTAGTCCTGTGAACCGATTAGAAATAAAACAAGCAGCAATTATGTATAGTTAATGTCTTCCATTCCCAACATAAAAATACAGCAATTTTTTTCATAAGCATCTATTGACGAATGTGCCCAGTTTAGGGAGGGGCTGAGTCACCTTTTTTGGCTATTATGTGCATCAGCAACAGTTCTTTCTTAGTTTGCATTTTCAGGAGTTAACTTGGTTCATTTCTCCCAAGGAGCCCTTATAGACAGCTACTTTGAAGACTGAATTCAAAGGCTTGAACAGAGCAAACTCTCTTGAAGTCAAAACTGCCTTAAGGGTTAGGATTTCAGAGACATCGTGTGCTTCCAATTCCAGCTCTTGCTCACAGTCTAAGATTTATTGCTTATTCTAAGGCTTCCAAATCTCTTCTTTAAATACGGGAAGCCCATTTCTAGGTTTTGTTTGAAATTTATGTAAATTTTAAAATTAAATAGAGGAGATGCAAATCTCATTACTAGATTTATTAATCTCTAATTGGAGAGTACATATATTAATCAGGCAATATTTCTATAAACATGACATTGTATCATACCATGAATTTGAAAATACCTCAAGATTGATTGGATCCTACATCAGGGAAAATTAAATAACAGATTTTAATCAATTCCAGCATCTGAATTTGTAAACTGTTTGCCAGTTCCAATTTAATCTAAATATTCAACCCCTTGCTTACATTAGCTAATCTCAAATTCATTTTCTCCTTATGTCTTCATATTGTACTTACTGTCAGAGTTTCAGTTCCTTATCTCTTTAACAAAAGGTCATATTCTCTCAAGACTCTTTTCTAGAGCTGGTTTCCTAAAAAGACTAAGATGTAAGGCCTCTAAATGCTGAGGTGGTCATACTGTTTTATTAACGCCAATAAACAGAATGATCCATCATTTTTGAGGGCAGATGGGAAATCATTATTTCCCTAGATTTTGGTTGTCAGAATTATTTGCATGCAATATCACTGTTATTCTTCTGTTGTCCAGGAAATCAAAACTTTTATCTTTCATGCTTCACCCTTTCTTTTTCACCTTTTCCAGTGAAAGGTGTGTTTCAGTATGAGAAATCGTGAGAGGAAAAGGACAGAAGGGACTAAAGAATAAAAAGTCAGATTTGTGTTTCACTGAAAAACCAAACCTTTCTGGGGGTGAAGGAGAAGAAAAAAGAAGAAAAAATAAATCTCAGTTTCATAGATGATTCTATAAGGATAGCAGCATACAGAAAAAACCTCTCTATAACAACAGTTAATTGATTTTCTATTCAAATGGACTCAGGGAATCCCCACTATTGATACTGCTCTGTCTTGAATAAAAAAAGCCGTCACTTTAAGTCAGAATCTTTAAGATATTTGTAATTTTACTGATACTGAACAAGAAGCTACATATACTGATATATTATAGACTGAGAACACACTTCAAATGCTCCTTTTACTGTCAGTATATTGTCAATACATTTTTTAAATCAATTTTTTTAAAAAATTTTTTCAAGTTTAGAAAACTGGCTGAGTGATTTAGTGTACAGTTCTGTTCATGAGAAATTAATTAATTCTGTTTCCTATTAAACTAATCACAAATACCACTTCAGTATAATTAATAAGCAATAAGCATATTGTTCAAGATTGTTAATGTTTATGTTTATGTTTTTACATGTCTCACTTGTTTTTCAGTGAATTAATGTATCTGCCTAGATGTTAACTATGTGAAAAGCTCTTGGCTTTATTGTTATTACCAATAGTATTCTGTTTTGACTGATCCATTAATATATTTCAGATAACTTGCAGTTACCTGTAGCTGTGGAAGAGGCAAATAGAATCCCCAACTGAATTCAGCCCAGTAAATTTACTGCTTTGTTTTTCTATACCTTCTCAGGTGAAAAAAAATCTGGTGCTCAGATGTAAGCATGTTTAAGATATCAAAGACCTCCCTTCCAAAATCTTCTTATATATTTTTATTAAACTTTTCCTGATCTTTCTCTTCCCATACCTATATCTGAATTCTGCCTTTGTGTGAGCAAGAAAAATCCTTTGGGGTTCACTAAAACCATGTGCAGTTTTACACTCACAGCATCCAAGAGACCATAAGATCATAATTCTCTTATCTGCTATAGACACTGTGATTATGCACAAGTAATTTAGAACAAAATTCATTAAAGGCACTGAAGGATCCAAATTCCTAAGCAGATCAGAGCCTCTGAAAATCAAATCACCATTCAGTTTCTACAGCAACTTCTGCCATTTCTCAGATGTCTGTGAAGTATGTAAAATTAATATTCTTGTTCCACTCAAAAACATTCTGATGGCCTTGGTAGATACTGAAGAAACAATGTTTCTTGAAAGCACAGAAATGGAGGATGTTGCTGTTTTCACTCTTCCACAGAACTTCAGGGGTTTTATTATAATCCTTTAGGAGCCTTTCCTTAAAGGGAAACAACCACCTACATTTCTCATAAGCACTGAGGAGATCTGACTCCTCACACCAGTCCGTTATAGTAACTTTTCCTTGGAGAGGGAAAAATGCCTGGCTGTTGCTCTTATCAATATGATTTCTTGGTAAAAAGTGAGTTCTGTTAAATGCTTTGGTCATAGGTGTCAGTGTTCAATATTCCTATCATTTATTCCTAGGCAGACAATATTGCACTTAAGAGTTAGATATCTTAGCCTATAGGAGGATCAGGATAATGTCATTTTCAGTGCCCCTTATTCATATCTAATTGCATAAAAACAGGATATTGAGGGATACACATTTATAAGAGAAGCATAGCAAAACTGAGGTGCTTTATTAGTTTGAAGTCATATAAGACTCATGATCCATTACTGCTCCAAGATCTTTTTCCCATAGCGTCCCCCTCATCTCCAAGGAACAAGAAGGTAAGCTATGCCAATGTTTGCTCCTCTTTGACCTTTGACAAAGGTATATATAGTAGTTTTATGCTGACATTATGAAGTTTTGCACCTTAACCTCATTCAGAATTTTCATTAAAATTACTTTAGAACAATTCTGTCGAAATAAACTAGTCAGGCAGACAGAACCCTTTGACTTAAGCAATTCAGCAAGTTCCATTTTCCACTGCAAACTGTCTTTCTTACAGTTTCAGGACTAGGTTTGGCTTGGTAGAAATAAACATTATTGAGGGTCTATAGGCAAGATACCTAGGTACTGTAAATTAATACAGCTGCAACATTAAGTAGACCTATGATGATTTAGACCGTCTGAGCACCTGGTCATTATATTTTATGTTGCTATTCTCTACAGATGAAAGTGAATCTACTTGAAACTCTGAGTTGTTTGTTTAATATTCTGATTAATTTTGCTCCGGGGTTGACAGAGGGAACTGATGTAGAAGTCCTATAATGTCCCAAGAAGGAATACACACACAGGTTATGTAGTATATAAATGTGATGAAGTAGAAATGCAAGAAGAAATTGTGCAACAAATCAACAGTCATTTCCCACTGCTGTTTTCAACTGTAAAAACATAACACAAGCAATGAGGGAGGTATATGACTTCTCATTGAATAACAATTTGAAGCAGACACAAATATTTTTTTTTAACAGAAGCAGTATTTCTACCACATATTCACATAGCTTGTAAAAAAATTCACTCAGGAGATCTGTAGAAAATACTCTGAAGTGATCTCATCCTTTCATCACACTAGGTGGTCCTTTCTGGCTTGTATATATATATATCACACTCTTTCTAAAGGAAAAACTACATAAATACAGTGGTGGGGCTTTCTTTTATAAGGAATATGGATACCAGAGATCTATTATATAGGAGTGCCCTAGCAGATGAGGAGGTGTTTTTTGATGTTATGGGTCAATATTAATCAAATGTTTGGAGGTTCAGATATCTGAAAGCATTTATGCTACCTACTACTCAGTAACCCTTCTGAGGAACCCTGTCTAGCAATGGCAAAATATTCTTAAAAAAGGAAGAGAACACAACTGCATGAAAACTTCAAATATATGTCACATATTGATTTATTTCCTACTTTTGGAGTCCCTTTCTGATTTTTTTTATTCTACCAGTAAAGTGGAGAAAGTGGTATTATATTAAGCATCAAATTAAGCATCCTAATCTAATCCCTTTCCCTCTGCAATGAATGGGATAATTTTGCTTATACAAAAAAACTCAAACCAACCAAACACAAAAAAAACCCCAACAAAAAAACCCAAAACCAAAAAAAACCCACCAGTCAAAAAATAACAGAAACAAACAAAAAAAAACCCAACCCCAAACAGTAGAGACTAGGAAGAGGCAACAGAGTTTGGTTTTATTTGTTTGGGCTTGTTTGTTTTTATGTTTCATTCTAATAAAAAGACATTCACAGATTGGAAGAAGAGGAACTGATTTGTCATAAAGCGCACACCCCCATCTGCACAAAAAGCAATTTCCACTGCTCTTCATTTAGTTGTAAAACAGTTTGCATAACATTAATCATCACTATCTGAATCTCATCCCTCAGTTTCTTGGGGTCAGGGATATTTATCTTATATATCATGGACAAATTTCTTTCTCATACATATGTTTTGGTAAAACAGATTCAGGTATTTGTTTCTAGGAAATGTCAGCCTTTGCATTACTCAACATATTGGGGTTTTTTTCACTGCAAATATGTTAGTATTAAAGTGTCTTGAACTAGATTCTATTCAGTTTCTGTTTTGGAATAACTCAGTATTGATATGAGTGGTTGAAAAAAACATGTTATTATTCAACATTCCGCTTTTTAAGTCTCAAATTACCTAAAGAATAAAAATATTAAATACAAAATACATCATATCATGTTCTTCTTCAATAAGTCTTGTCCATCTTGTAGGCTTCATGAAATGGGGCATCACTTAGTAGGCATACAGCATTTGCCTAAAAATGTCTTCAAAAGAAGAGGCCTGAAAAATAGGAAATTAGTTTAATATAATTTAAGGCAGAATTTGTCCTGACTTCTCCCTTGCTCACATCAGAAGCCATTTCCTAATAATGATCCTGGCTGCTGCTCTTCTCTGCTATTTGCCTGCAGAGCTGCCCCTTTGACTTTCTGATCCAAATCCCACAAGGCAGAGTGCCCTTTCACGGGCTGGAATTCCCTGCCTAAACTCAGATTTCATTCTTTATTCTAACCACTGGCAGTGCTTTTTTTTTGATCATAGCCAAATCACTAAAACCCTTCAAAGTCAAAGGAAACAGCACATCTGTGGGTCTTCATTGTCTTCCATGGCATCACTCCAGATGTTTAACAACCTAGGTACCCAAAATGATGTTTTTGCCATTGTCAGGGATACTACACTGTATTTCAGACATGGCGTTGAGGCAACTGCTTTATTTGCTCGTAGCTGCCTACCCATGGCAGTATAGAGATAACGGCACAGCTATGAACAGCCACCTAAAACTAACAGAGAAATGGAGTGCCCAAGCAGTCCTCTGTGCCATTAATGTGTCTCTACCGAAATCCATAACATAATGCTGATGATAAGATTGTAAAACATGCTGCATAATGATTTTTATTTTTGTGAAAAATACATAGCAAACTGCTATAAAGGAATGAAAGGCTTCTGTTGTTGGTTATGCTGTGTTGAAGAAGAATAAACAAATTGCAGACACACATGCACGATGCCCAAATGATCTGCAGTTATGTACATTTCAAAATGTTACAATGGAAGTTTGTGGTGGAAATTCAGTTTAATGCTTGATGAAAGAAATAAAAAAGGGCAGGAAAAAAATCTAGGGTCCCATTTTTATTCAGGTAAAAAATGTAATCTTAAACAAGCTTGAGAGTGTTCTACTGACTATTTTAGGCACAAAGATCACCTAAAAGCAAAGGAAGAATATAAAAATGTCCTCTTGTTTACCCAAGATATAAAAGTAGCCATAAAAGCGCCTGATAGAAACAGAAAATAATAAAATTTAAAAGAAAAAAAATTGAAAGAAAAAAAAATGAGAAACATAGAGAGAGACCTGAATGATTTAAAAGGGACAGCATGGATGAACTGAGGTAAATTTTTTTAGGTAAGAAAAGACCCCAGAACTACCTCACTGAACAGTCTTAGTGTCAATGCTGGCACAATCAACTCAACAGTGGAGTGCTCTAGTGCAATGCACAGGGAGGTTTCCTGGACTGGAGGAACCCTGAAAGAGTCGAGAGACCCTCCAGGAGCCAGCAACTTGCGGGACAGTGATTGATGAGACCTCGGTGGGACCAAGGGAGACAAAGACACCCAGAAACCCACCCAATAAAAAAATCCTTAGTGAATGACAGTAACAGACCAGGCAAAAAAGACATGGTATGACAGTTTGCTTTAGAAGACACACAGGAAGGATGCTCTAACTCTGCCAGCTTGACCGGGGAGCAATAAAACCTTCCTGGCAGAAGGCCATACTCTCTTTCAACTCTGGACCCACTGCAACTGATGCAGCTCTGAAGGGAATACGCAGCCACCCAGGTACCAGGCTGCTGGCTATGGCCTACTCCACAAAAACCTTGCCATACAAACCCAATACACCAAACCATATGAAGATAAGATTTGTGACCATCTGAGTAATCTGAACATGCACAAATCCAGGGGACTTGATGAGATGCATCCCAAATTCCTAAAGGAATTGGCTGATGTAGTTGCCAAGCCACTCTCCAAGATATTTGAAAAGTTATGGCAGTCAGGTGACTGGAAGAGAGGTAACATTACAGCCATTTTTAAAAAGGGTAGGAAGGAAGACCCTGAGAACTACCGACCTGTCAGTCTCATTTCTGTGCCTGGGAAGATCATGGAACAGATCCTCCTAGAAGCTCTGCTGAGGCACATAGAGGACAGGGAGGGGATTCAAGACAGCCAGCAGGGCTTTGTTAGGGGCAAGTACTGCCTGACCAATCTAGTGGCTTTCTACAATGGAGTGACTGCATCAGTGGACAAGGGAAGAGCTACAGATGTCATCTATCTGGATTTCTGCAAGGCCTTTGACATGGTCCCCTGGAACATCCTTCTCTCAAAATTGGAGATATGGATTTGATGGGTAGACTGTTCAGTGGATAAGAAATTGGCTAGATGGTGTCATCCAGAGGCTGGTGATCAATGGCTCATAGTCCAGATGAAAGACTTTGACAAGCAGAGTTCTTCAAGGGTCTGTGCTGGGACTGGTGCTGTTTAATATCTATTAATGAAGTTGACAGTGGTATTGAGAGCACACTTAGCAAATTTACTGATGACACCAAGCCGAGTGGTGAAGATAATATGCCAGAAGGATGGGATGCCATCCAGAGGGACCTGGACAAGCTGGAAAAGTGGGCACAGCTTTGGAGACCTCAACACAAGAAGGACATGAACCTGCTGGAGCACGTCCAGAGGAGGGCCACAAAAATGATCAAAAGGATGGAGCACCTCTCCTATGAAGACAGGCTGAGAGAGTTGGTCTTGTTCAGCTTGGAGAAGAGAAGGCTCCAGGGGGACCGATTAGTGACCTTCTAATATCTGACAGATGCCTGTAAGAAAGCTGGGGAAGAACTGTTCATGTGGGCATGCAGCAATAGGATGAGGGGTAATGGTTTTAAACTAGAAAAGGGTAAATTTAGGTTGGATAAAAAAGTTCTTCACTATGAGGGTGGTGGATCACTGGAACAGGTTGTCCAGAGAAGTAGTGGAGGCCCCATCCCTGGAGATATTCAAGGTCAGGCTTGATGAAGCTCTGAGTGACCTGATCTAGTGAAGATGTCCCTGTGAGGCGGGAGGGGAGTAGATGGTAGATGACCTTTAAAGGTCCCTTGCAACCTTCCACATTATATGATTCTATATTATGTGACATGGGACTTCTTTCTCTAAAATTAAGCTGTAATAAAAATGTACCTTCATGTGTGTGTATGTGTGTCTTTTTCAGAGGAAGTGCTGATAGATTATGAATATTCATACACAGAGAAATATTTTTATTCTTCGTGTTGCACTGAAGAAGTCCAGAAAAACCATGCTGAAAAGAAGGGGTGAAACGTCATCAAAATTTTGTAATTCCCAGTGTTACCAAAAGAAGCTACTCCCAGTATAATTAAAGGTACTATAATACACATGATATATTATCAGTAGAGAATTTGATTCATTTCTCATCTCAGTTTTCATATCCCAGTTAATGTGTTTTACAATCTGTTCTGCTTGAATCACTTTACATAGGCATGCCTGTATATGTTGATGAATCAAAGGGAGTGTGTTATTTATTACATACCTGTAAAAGGTTGGGAGAAGGGAAATACAATATGAACACAGTAAGAAATATGTTAATATTTTGTTTGCCCTCCTGTCATAATTAGTACTGGCAGGATAGAATACTTGATAATTTCATTTTTAATCTTTAATAAAAATTTACTTTCATATCTTTGGCATCTCATTAAATCTCCCTGTTATTTGTTCCCTATCTTTAAATATGGAGGTTAGTGTTTCTTTTTATCTAAAAAGGAGCTAGTATACTATTAGGAAAAAAAAAGTAAAGAAAAAATATTCAGGTAAATACCTAAAATAGCAAAACTCTCAGGGACTTCTGATGATTCAGAATTTGCAGAAATTGAGGTCACACTGAAAATTAAACTCAGCATGGATGGTACAGTGATATAAAAAGTAAATAAAAAACAATAACAAAATCTTGGTTAAACAAGTTGTGCTTCTACCAAGAAATGTGAGAAAATATGAGAAATATGAGAAAAACTCTTTAAGAGGTGAGTAAATAAGAAGTAAAATAAATTTAAAATTCGTGTAATAAAGAATTGGCAGTTTGTTGTATTACTTCCAAATAAGAAGTGCTTAATCTTCTTTAAATTACCAGAAAATCTGAATTTCCAAAATGTTTGGCTTTAAAGGAAAATCACATATGAATGTTGATATTTTAGTATGAAATTTCAACATGTCATTTAAAAAGTTATAGTAAATTAGTTTTTATTTTTTATTAGTATGTTATACCAGCTGTGTTAAAGGCAGGACAGCATGCCTATATTATAAATGCTTTATTTATTAAATCAGTATGTGTCGATGTAACTCTGCATTAATTGAAACGCTATTTCTTTCTACATCAAACTATTCCCACACTGATAATAATAAAAGAGTTTGACACTCCAAATAGGATTTGCTACTCAGTGTATAAGACTGCCAAAAGCAGGTATATCATAAAATACTACTGTGATTTGAGTAGTGCATATTAAAATGTAGCATCAAAATCTAACCATACATCTTCCATACCTTGCTGCCTCTGTTTTTCATATGCAACATTAACTAAATCTCTACTTCTCATCTCACAAGCCTTATATTTTAATATTTTTTTTTTTGTTTTTAAATCTGAATTGTGATTTTGGCTGGAAGATTAGAGATATTATTGCATAGTAACATAACTTATGGCTTAAGTGAATATATTTTAACTAGACCTGAAATTCCAATTTACTTTAGTTTCTGTTAGTGTAGTAACAAATATCTGTTTTCAATAACTGAAATATCAGAATAAAATAGACTGGTTAAAACGCCATCATGATTGATCAGCAAACTATGCAGAGAGAAAACAATACAAAAAATTAAATACCAGGGTTGTCTTTTAATTACTGAAATCTTAAAGAGTCATTTTGAGTAGAAAAAAAGTCTTTCTGAGAAAATATTAGAGCTCAAACAAAATAACACTTTTTCTTTCTTTTTATTTTAAATTAAAATCTGATTAAATTAAAAAATATATTTAAGAAATCAGTCATTCCAATTCTGGGTAGAAATTGAGGCAAACAATCCAAACCAAAACAAATCAAATAACTTCCTGTACAATATTTTAAAAGTATACTCACCCTAACTAATTGAAAGGATAATATCAGAAATTAGTTCATTATCTCCCACCAGATAAATCTTTTCTAAGAACTGCCTTGTTACTATGGGATCCATTCCTCAATCCTTCATTCATTACTAATATCTGTGAAATCTGTCGTCACTATAAAAACCATTCTCTCCTCTGTCAGAGGAGCTGAGGAGTTGTGGACTAGAAGGTTCTCTCTGCAGCATTGAGGCCAGTGCAGTGTTCCATGAAATCCCAATGTATAATGGCATTTCAGAAAAAGTTAAATCTTCTCGTCTCCTTCCTGAAAGGCTGCTCCCAAGGACCATGGCCCTGAGGTTTAGGCATGTTGTTCTGATTTCCAAATACATTGTTTTAATTTGCTATTGTGTCAAGGCTCTTTTTCACCTGTAACTTTCTCTGCCTTCTCTACATGCATTCTCACACATCCTTCTCTCTAACATATATTTATAGATAGCAATCACATCCCCTCTTAGCTTTTGTTTTACTAGAGTAATCAAGCCAAAATCCACTCATTTACTCATGCAACATAGGCTCTTCATTCACTTGATTACCTGAGGAATTTTTTTTTCTCTGTATTTCAACCTGTTGAAAAGAATGTGTACACATTTTCTAGGAAGTATCTTGTCTAAGGTCTCATCCTGACATTAATAGATTTTTACTTGCCCAGTAAATTCTGCTAATGATACATCTGCATTGCCCTTCTCTGTATCGCATTTCTTACTATGTAGCACTGTAATAGTTTTGCCATTTATAAGATTTGTGCTGATTTTTTAAGGCCTCTGCTCTAGACCTTGTCAGCTCTGTGTGAACTTTGCTTGACCTATCTGTAATGGGTACGTTTGTGAGAAATTGTTCTCAAACCGGCAAAATCTGTAAATGTGTAACAAACCAGTGGAACAACTATTATCTCAACATCTGTGACTTAGTGACTGGAATGCTCTACCTTTGGGGTCCTGCTGAGCTGGTGACTGTCGCCACATTCTGATAAACGGACAATGGCAGCAATTGAAGTTGCTCAGATAAGGACATGTGCTTACCTAGCCCACATTTCACAATGCAGAGGAAGACTGGGACTTTCATCCTCACGACCACCAGAAGGCCCAGGACGACCCCTGATAATAACATGCGCAGCCGCAGAAGCGTACCAGGAGGTGCTACGTAACTATTGGACTATAAAGAGGGGACTCTGGTGAGGTGAGGTGCGCACCTTTGAGAGAGCAAGGGTCTCCCAGGCTGCCCAGCGCTGTTTTGCCTGCTTGATTCCTTGCTTAAATAAATTCTATTTGGAAACTCTGAAAATTTGTCACTGCTGTTTATAACACTATCTACATCTTTTTTTACACATGCTTTCCAGCTTTGGCACGGGGATTGAACTCGATGATCTCTTGAGGTCCTTTCCAACCCCTACAATTCTGTGATTTTGTGACTGCACCCCATAGAAGTGACCCACTCTGGGGCAGTTGGTGAAGAGCTGAAGCCCCGTGGAAAAGGACTCACGTTGGAGAAGATCCTGCAGAACTGTTTCCCATGGGTGTGACCCCACGGTGCAGCAGTGGAAGGGTGTGATGAATGCCCTCCACCTTTGGCTAAGAAAGAAACCAACTTGCAAGGAAGTGACCAAAACCCCCATCCCCCATTCCCTACCCCACCCCATGCCACAATGGGGGCTTTGGGGGTGGGAGAAGAAGGAAGAGAAATCATGAATAAAGTGAGGTCTGCTAAGAAGGGAGGGTTGTGGGGAGGTGCTCTAAGATCTGGTTGTGCTTCTCATTACTCAACTCTGGTGTCACTGGCTGTGCAGTGCAGTGTAATAGATTAGAGCTTTCTTTCCTTTATTCTGTGTTGAGTCTGTTTTGCATGTGACAGTAATTGTGGAATGACCTCTCCCTGTCCTTATCTCGACTCCTGATCCTCTCAATATGTATTTTCTCCCTTGTCCAGCTGAAAAGGGGAGAGATAGAGTGACTTTGGTGGGCATCTGGCCTCCAGCCAAGGTAAAACCACCACATAACTGAATATATTTTAGTATGTATATATGAGTATTTTTCTGTTAGGAAACTAGAGATCACCATAAGAGGAGTTTTTAGAAGACTGATAATTCAAGTCAGCTTAAAATTTTAAAGGAAGTTTCACTAGGTTCACTCATTAGCAACATAATTTGTGCTAATGGTTAATCACTCTTTGTACTTATCACTAAAGCTTTTAGTCTTTAACACTTACTCTGCTAATTTGCTGTGACTACACATTACTGTGAAAATAATACTGTGTAGTGTTAATGGCCACAGCCCTTGATGGTTCTTGGTGTCCCTGATCAAAAGGAATGTGAGCTGCTCTCAGGACTCCTTTTCTTGTTTTGGATTTCAGTAATCATGCGTCTAACTCCAGGTTTTCCTTTCTCTTTTACATTAAGTCAAAGCTGGGTGCTTCAATTTTCCATGCTCTTCATACACACCCTTAACCCACGCTTCTTCAGTAAATAATGGACAACTTCCTGCTCCAATATACTCTTATAGGCAAGAACTCCCATTCACTGGATAGACTTTCAAAAAAAGTATTTTGTTATTTATCATCTCACTTTACCCTTGGCTTACAGAAGCTCCCGTGAGTGAAGTTTTTGGGATACTTTTGTCCTCAAAACCACAGTTATTCTGATTTCTACAAAAGACTTAAGGTATGCAACTGGAGAAGCTAGAGGACAATTACTTCTAATTATAGCCAATTTTTTAAACTGATACCGTCTTTCCTTCATTGTCGTTTTCTGTCTCCATCTATGGTCTCTCCACCTAAGGTCTTTTTCAGATGGAAAAGCCCTTTGCATTGAGAATGCTGTCTTACCCTTATAGTTTGTACAACAAAACATTAGTCTAAGATTTTTGGCAATATCTCAATAAAAATACTAGGTAAAAATTATATATATATGTAAAAAATTAGTTATACTCTTTTAATGGCATAGAAATATAAATGGACCAGATAGTCTTACAAATGGTACATTATTTCCATTGCCTGGGAAAACAAAACTAAGTAATTTTGGTATAATTTAGTTTTCGTCTCTCATTTAAAAATGAGTTGATATGCCAGGAGGGTGCTATTTCAGTCCATCCAGAGCAGTCTGGTGAAATTCCTGAATATATACGGTCATAACTGCCACTGTACTCAGACCCAGAAGTGCAAATTCTTTTTGTCAGGTAAGCTGGGAAGGTACAGAGATATAAAAGTGGCAGATCCGGTGTTATTTAGTATTTGATAAAACAACTTCTTGTTGAAAGTCTATTTTCTGGTGTGTGCAGAAAAAAGATAATGACAAAAGAAGAAAAATCTCAGGAAATGAATAGAAGAAGCAGTGAAAGCTTCCTTTCAGCTTAGCCAAGCTTATTGAATTTTATGAATGAAGTCTCCACAGTTTTTCTTTCTTTCACTTTCTGTGCTTGCAGCAGGGTTAGCAGGTGGAATGTCCCCAATGGATAAACTCTTGTCTTGAAAGGATGCTAAGAAACAAGGGGCCATTCTGAATTTCTGTTTTTCTTTACCTCTTTGTTTACCAAACCTTGCATTACTTCGTACTTGTCTCTTACTTCCTACATGTATAGTACGCATTCAAGAAGTTAATGAGATTACTATTAAAATTAAATACAAGAGTAAGTGAAAGAACAGGAATGAGCATTACAAATTTCAGTCTTTGTCTGATGTGAGGTAAATTTTATCTAAAACTTAATCCATGCTTTATGTGGTGCTTTTTTTCGTCCAAAACTTGTGACTAGAAGAGTTCATTAGGGTTTTGACATAAAAACTTTAAATGTTAAAAATTATTTATTAATATTATCCCCAAATTCCTAGTGGTAAAACTTGAAATCTGGAAGATGCATAGTGTGAAAACAGCAGAAGTGCTTCAGCCTGCAGCATTGTAAACTGCTTTTCACGTAAATAACTTAAAAGATTTTAGAAACTTGTAATTCAACAATCTGCTGTGTTGTTATTGGTTTAATAATTATAATGATGATGATAATAATAACAACAGTGGTCCCTCGGTATTTTGTGAATTGAACAGTAGAGCATAGATTGGTGAAAAAAAGGTAGCTAATTTAAGTTCTTTGAGAATGGTGCAGGGTTTTCCCAGAGAGACCCAGACAGATATATAAAGCCTCAATATATCATTATTATTTTGCCTGTATTATCTTTTCCTGCCTAATCTTTTCCTTTTTTTTCTTTTTTTTTTTTCTTTAAAACTCATCACCTCTTTCGTTTTTCACCTCTATGCATTCATGACTGTGCTCCTTGTATTACCACAATCCTGATGTTATCCTAAGGGTTATGTACTTGGCAGCATACTTCCACAAAGATATCTGCATGGTGTGCAATCCTGTGCCCTAACCACAAAGATAGTTTTTCCTTCTCACTGATTCTCTGTTTGTAATGAACAGAGAATAGGTTACTTGACATTTCAGATATCCAGCATCTTATGGCTCGGGGTGGAGAATAAGAAATCATTGTGCAAATAATTGTTCTTATTTTAAGGAAAGCAATGAAAAAAATGCAGTCCTCATACATCAAATAGTTCATGAAAGGAAACATTTTATAACAGTAAAAAATGCAGATAAACCAGCAGCTGCAGCATTTTGACATCTACCACTTATATAGGCCTTTTTTTTTTTTTAATTGCTGTTCTCTCAAGTCTGCTTTTTCAGACTCTGTTCAGTATGGGTTTTCTTATGAGTAAAGCTCTCAGCACTTCATAATGCTGTTTGATAGGGTCAGATACTCAAAGAGAGCTCCATTAGGTGATCTTTAGGAACTGGGTGTCACAGATCTAACTTTCAGAAAAGAGAATGAACAAATTTAATGTGACCTCTACTACAGGTCAGAGCACCAAAAAAGATGTAGTGATGGCATCTTTGCACCAATTAACAGCGCATGGGAATGTTCCCAGGTAGTGGATTTTAACTCCGAATGTTGTTAAACTGGAGCTGTCCCTCAAGTGATTTTGTCCTGCACTAACAGTTGTGTTCTCTAAAGGTTTCTGGGATTTTTTTTCAGGAATTAGTAAAAATCCATCCTGGATTTCAAGCAGCTAATTTTGATCTGGGTTTAGAGAGGCTGCCTTCCACCCTATTTAGGTCTAGACTTCAATGTTAAATTGCTTCTATTTATATTGCTTTTTTTGTTTTTCTTTTTCTATCCTGAACTTGTCTGACATTAAAATCCTTCCCTTTGTATGAAAAGGTGTAAGCCTTAACAGTCAATGAAGGACAGAAATGGAGAAAAAAATAGCTCAAATATCAATATTCTGACATTTACAAGTCTTCAGCTTGAAAAGGGAATCACCAAGGGGTTCAAAGCAGCTCAACCATTAGAAACTTTTAAAATTAGTTTGGATGAAGCATTAGAACTTGAACTGCTGGGAAAAGCCCTCCATTGTCAGGGTGAGCATACTGAACCAATCTGTATTGCGAGGATATTACTCTCCCACAGAAAACTATTTGTTCCAGTGTAGTATTTCAAAACCAATGCTGAACCTAATATAATGTTTGCAAGCAGAGTTACAATAATATTAACTCTAGGGTTTTGGGTTTTTTCCCCATCAACTATTATCAAAGGTTTATTTTGCCACCTATTAGCTCTTGCAAGTAAATCTTGAACAGCACAAAGTTGTACCAAGTCTAGAAATAATGTGAAATGAATTACCAGTAAACAGAGCCAAGGAACTTTGACCCTTCAGATGGCTTATCTGAGGTTTTTGCTGTAATTTTGATTTAAATCTCATTTAAGTTCTCTACTAGATCTGTATCGCCTCTCAGCTCTTTGATCAAGCTGATCAGTCAGGTGGGTCACTGTAGGTTGAATGGAATTCTTCATTAAAGCATGAATGTCATGCTTGGGAAAAAACACAAAAGGTACTGAAAATTTAAAAGAACTCCTTTGAAAATAGTGTTTGTTACCCATGATTTTCTGTCAGTAATATTCAGCAAATTCTTACATGCACCTTAATATCATTTCCTGACTATAGATATAGAGGTAGCAATAGAGATAATTAGGTAGAGGGAGCTCTCTCATGTGTTTGGATCTCATCTCATTGCAATTATTGCAATTTAAATGGTGGTTTCATGATACAGTATGTAATACATCAAGCTTGTGATATAAATATTTAATATGAGGGTCTAATGAGCTTAAATCCTCTGAATTTTGTTGGGGCATTAAGTTGGGCATCTCAGGTTAATTAAGTTTTCATCATTTGTGTTGCTAAGAGTTGCTCTGAATCAAAGACTTTGGTATTAGGATTGGATTCTGAAATGTGTTCAGAATAGAACAAGTGCATAAATATGTGAATATAGATCTATAGATATGCACACACACTGCATCTGACTGTAACGACCTTTGAGATTGCAACCCCCACAATTAATTATTTTGACTACACCCATTTTTTAGTGCATGACTGAAACACAGCACAATTTTGTGTCTGTAGATAAAGGGTAACAATGCTGCCACTAGAGCATAAAGACCCTTCTAAAATGTAGATAATCTGTGTTGATGTGCTTTTTTACAATTATTTGTAAAATCTACTGAACTCTCCTCAATTCACTCCAGCCATGAGTCTTTTGAGTCCTTAGTAATGACTAGGGGCAGATTAATATTGACATTTGCAAAGGTTCTTTCATATCTTACTGAAGATGTCCTAGACGTTTGTAACCTAGTTGCTTGTCCACTTCATACCAGCTTATTTTGCTGTGACAAGCTTAGTCAATTGCTCAACAGCTGTGTCACAAAAAGCCAAGTTAAAGGGGCACTGAACTCTTATGTAACAGCAGGACAGACAGAGAAATGGAAAAACACCTGTATTATCTCATGCTAAATCATCTCTCCAAGTGAAGACTTAAGACTTCATATTTTAACTCACTCTACTGTCACATATGAAATCTAAAAATGCCTTTTCAATATTAGCAATTTCACGTTAATTATGTCAAGAACTTACTTTCCGCTGCCCCCTCCCCACCCCCACTCCCCATAATGGAGAGAATTTAATGGAGAAGGGGAAGGGGGATGGGGTTTACACAGATTTGTTAATCAAGTTGCACTATCACTAAACAAGGTTTTATTTCTTCAGGTTCCTAGATCAGACCCTGACATATCAATATGGATTGAAGCTAACAGACATGTCTTGAGTTATCCAACTGACAAAATTATTTTCAGAATGATATGGTGCATTTGTCACTTATCCCCAGAGGTAAAAGAAAACTGCACCTTCCTAGAAATAATACTATGAAAATTGCTAAAAAAAAAAAAAAAAAAAAAAAAGCTTGGGTTTTTATTCTGTTGTTTTTAGGGTTTTTTAGTTGTTGTGGGCTTTTTTTCCTTTGTGAGTGGTGACAGACAAATCTATATCCACTACTTAGTCAACAGAGTCAGTCACTCTGAACACAAGACAGTTAGACAGACCAGCTAGACTTGTCACTTATTTCTCCAACATATTTCATTTATTTCTCTAGGAGCCACTTAAAGCTGTCATATAAGAAAGCATAAACTAACTCTAGTCAGGAATTGGCTCAGCAGTTTTCTTCTAGGATAGGCATATGGAGTACCACTTGCTTTTTGGAAGAAAACAGGTGGTTTCAGCAACAAACACCCCCCCCCCTTCTGCATAATACTTTAGTTCTTAAAACATGGATTTCTGTGGTTTATTATTATTATTGGTGGAATATTTTAGACACCCAGGATCCTAACTCTCATGATGCTGAAGGATCTAGGGAGCTCTTCTTGTACTAAACCAAGTTAAGACCATTATCGATCCTCATATGGAGATGCCAGCTAGTGTGCAGTTAGAAAACCAAGTCATGCTAACTGCTGTAAAATAAGGATGAATTAGTCACCCACTAGAATCAGCAGTAGTAGACCTGGAGACTGTTATTGCTGGTTTCTAACTGAGGCACTTCCATATAGGTGCACGCAGGTCACTCAGACCTGCGGAAGATATACCTTGAGTATTATATATTGTTTGAATACAATGGCTTTTGGGACAAAGGTAGAATTTTGGCTTGTTGGATATCCCTATTCAAAGATTTATCATTAAAGAATATTCTGAGTGATGTTCCATTAATGTTTTTTTTCTCGGTCCACTACTATTTTATTATTTTATTAATAATCTGATTAAAAAAATATAGGGTATGCTATGCTTGTAGCTGAAAGGCACTTTTAAGTGAGTTGAATGATAGGACTATAATTCAAAATAAACTTGATAAACTAGAGCAATGGCCTGGAAAAAAAAACCAACAAGCTATTTATAGAAATGCAGCATACCAGTCCTAGTAGCTGCACAGATCTAACATAGAAAACAAATGGCTGTGGAACATGGTTCTATAGGAAATGGTCTTGGGATAACAGTGAATCAAAGATGAAAGCAAGGGACTATGTCATACTCTTGAAAAAAAAAGACAAATGCTATGGAATTTCATATAAATATGATTACACTCTGCTCGTGCTGTGGGCATAAAGCTACAGATTAAAACATCTAATTTAGATGTCTAGTTCTGTTTTCCAATTTACTGGATTCTTATGTTCCCATTATGAGGAACAGATACTTAGCTGGTAGTGTCAATATAAATGATTTAGTACAGGCTAAAAGACACCTACAGTGAAATCTCAAACGAATATCTCACTGGAAAATTAGTCTTCCTCTTTCCATAGTAAGGAAAAAAAAATCAGTTGGAATACTATATCTAGTTTTGGACCTAACATTTCAAGAAAGATGTGAGTCCATTGCAGACAGAGACAAACATATGGATTACTGAACTAAGCAGAAGACACTGAAGCTATAAAATGAATGATATTTTAGAAAATGCATTAAAACAATCCTCAGAAGCACAAATTCTTCTGAAAAGAGAATGTATTTCCTCCATACCCATATTTCCTAGAATAAGAAATAATATGGTCAGGATAATGTGACAGAAAAATTAATTGGCCTGGATGCCAGAGTTGTGTGAGGTTTGCCTGGCAGGGGGTTGGTAGCGTGGGGAATACAGCAGTGGCTTCTGTGAGAAACTTCTAGAAGCTCCCGCCATGTTCTTTAGAGCCAATGCCAGCCAGACCTGCTGATGGCCATGGCTAAGCCTATCAATGATGGCAGTAGTGCCTCTGGGATAAGACACTGAAACAAGTGGAATAAACTGCAATGCAACTACATCCAGAGAGAGGAGTGAGAGGAACAACTCTGCAGACACCAAGGTCAGTGAAGAAGAAGGGGGAGGAGGTCCTCCAGGTGCCAGAGCAGAACTTCCCCTGCAACCCATGGGGAGGACCATGGTGAGGTAGGCTGTGCCCCTGCAGCCCATGGAGGTTAATGGTGGAGCAGATATCCACCTGCAGCCCATGGAGGACTCCACTCCAGAGCAGGTAGATGCCTGAAGGAGGCTGTGACCATGTAGGAAGCCCACTTCCAGTCAGGGTCAATCCACCACAAGAGTATCCATAACTGAAGGTGCATTTACTGTTCGTCACCAATTACGTAGGTATCATCCTGCCTTGAAATAAAGGGGTGGATTACAGATGTCTTCAAACCCTCTCCAACTATAGACTTATACAATTCAGAATATTATTATACAATTAAGAATATTATAATTTCTTCAGAAAAGCTACAAGGATGATAATTTATTTTAGTTAAATTTTTAAAAAAGACAAACTTCATATATTGTTATGAATAACAGCTACCTATCAAATTTTTATCCATCTCCTGGGTACATCTTATGTTATTGAGCTGCATGCAATTAAATCTGCATGAAAGTTTAAAAAAATCTGAGCAAAGTGTATAAAAGCAGAAATTATAAATAAGATTACGAAATTATTATATAAAATTGTTACTTTATGCATTTTAATACAATGATACCAGTGTTCTATTGTAATTTTCTAACCCTCCTACATAACTGTGACTTTCCGTAATATTTAAGCTATTCTTCTCACATACATCTATTATCAACAAAGACTCTGTGTAAAAATATTAGAATCTGCATGCATATATATAGATATGCACACATATTTTTAACAATCACATACAGAAAAATATCACCTGCAAAAATGAAAATATATTTAACATTTTCCAGTATAAATATTTCACAGAAATCAAGCTGAGCCCTTGACTACAAATATTAACAAACAAACAAACAAAAAATCTAAGGAAGAAATGTGAAATGTTTTGGGCAGGTGCCTGATAACTAATTTTCTTACCCTAGGAAATATTTACAATCTCAGAGCAATGTCTTCTAAAATCAGGATAAAAAAATTAAGCTTTCATATATATACACGCACTAAAGACTGTTTTAACTGATGATTTAGAGTAACTGAGAGATTTCTGTATTTTTTCTGTATTTTTACTGTGTTTGTTAGGTAAGAAAGGCAAATATTTAAAGAGCTTGAGAAAAGTTGGGATTAGTAAAAGCAACATAATTGCTTGGTGTAGATACACCAACAATTTGCAGTGGAAAAAAAAAATCTTCACCATATCTTTCATCTACTTTGTTGAGGTCTGTGTCCCTTGACTATTATAGTACTCTATACAAGGGCACCTCAGTTATTGACTGGATGTACTGGGGTCTGTAGCATTAGTGACACAGAAGTTTTTCTGTAAATGGTCCTTTCTATGCAGTTGCTCAACTATTAAATTATTCTCCTAATGAGTTTGTACTGTCAGAAATATTATTGAATTTATTTCAATAGGTCAGAAATTGTATTTAATAGGTTAGAATTAATTTTAACTTTTGTTTTAAATTTTCTTTTTAGAAGAAGCTGGCATAACTTTTAAACTTATTTTTCTACCTTGTAGCCTGGTGGAAGCTATAGCAGAGATTGTACATTATGTCTTCTAGGCTTGTGAAATAAACAGCCAAAGGGCAGAAATGCATCTGATGGATTATAGTAAAAGCCAAGGCAGTCCAGCAGGCATGGATGATGGCATTCTTTCTCAAACTGGAAAACAGATGCATGTTGTATCTGTGCAAACATTTATAAAATTATTTAATGAAGATAACTCACCATAGATGGTCACAGAGGAGCTTTGCCAAGATGTTCAAGTGCATTAGAGCTCTTGAATCAGAGAAGGGCTAACATGAACAATAAATGTTCCTGAATGAAACGGGAGTGAAGTGAAAAAAATGCATCATAAAGAATGCTGATGATGTTTTGCCAGTTTAGGTTGATTGTGTGTTTTCCTATTAAGGAAGTAGAAACTTCCTGTTAAGTATACCTGTGTCCTAACAAAAACATTAGAATGCTAGTAATTCTGAGCTCGTTGGATTGCCTGTTGCTGGATATGCACTTGATGGAAAAGTCAGTGTGCTTATTTGTCAGATTTATGCCACTTGAAATGGCAAAACTAAAAGCTAAGAAATAAACAAACATGTTGATATTTTAATCTCTCGTTTCCCTTGTAATTGCTGATTTAAAGAGCAATCACACAAGACAGACAGTTCTGTCAGTTCTGTAGAGCAAATTCAAAAAACAGGGAAATGAATGGCTAAAAAGTGTGTTAGATATGATCTAAAAGTTCTTATAAATGTTATGTAAGATAGAGACCTTAATTTATGTAGATCTTACAAGTACCATTTCTTACATTTTTTTTTATTCTGAAGGCAGGTGGAAACATCCAGCTGTGTCAAGACACAATGTTCATCTCTATACATATCTATATATACATGTGTATACATGTATGCTTATATCTGTATGAATATATACTTACATACACAAAAATATTGGTCAATATTTACTTTTACTTAAGGTTTTGTTTGATCATGTGGTGACACACAGGTTTGTATATATGTATATGTGTGTGTGAGCACACATGCATATCTATTTTTTTATATATATATATATAAATATATATGAGTCCAGTAGTTCAAGCTTCTCAGAAAATACTAGAAATCTAAAAGGCAAAAGAAATCAGGACAGAGATCTTGGACTATCTTCTCAAAAGTCCATAATTCAGTCTATCACATCTATTAGACAAAGAAGCCACAGGTGAAAGATTAATGTGTATGAGAAGTGCTAAATGCAGAAATATGCCTGGAGAATCTTGCTCTGGTGCAGGGTAGCGTGTTCTAGTGAAACACCAGGTTTTCACTGGGATAGAGTTAATTTTCTTCACAGTGCCTGATATGGGGCTATGTTTTGTATTTGTGCTTAAAACAGGGTTGATAACACAGGGATGTTTTAGTTACTACCGATCAGTGCTTACACAAAGTCAAGGCTTTTTCTGCTTCTCACACAACCCCACCACTGAGAGGCTGCACAAGAAGTTGGGAGGGGACACAGCTGGGACAACTGCCCTCAGCTGACCAAATGGATATTCAATACCTTATGATGTCATGCTCAGCATGTAAAGCTGGGGGAAGAAGAAGGAAGGGTGGGATGTTTGGAGTGCTGACATAGGTCTTCCAAAGTAAGCATTATGTGTGAAGGAGCCCGGCTTTCATGGAGATGGCTGAACACCAGTCTGCCAATGGGAAGTCAATTCTTTGTTTTGCTTCACTTCCACGTGCAGCTTTTGCTAAACCTGTTAAACTCAACCCATGAGTTTTCTCACTTTTCCTCTTCTGATTCTCTCCCCTATTATGTCATGGGGAAAGCATGTGAGCAGTTGTGTTGTGCTTAGCTGCCAGCTGGGGTTCAACCACACCAACAGGTAAAAATATTTTTTAAAGTATCCAGTTCATGTTTTCACTCTGATTAATGCAGCTTCCAGTGCCTGTAGGGGGGCTATAAGAAAGCTGAGGAGGAACTTTTTAGAAGGGCATGTAGTGGTAGGACAAGGGTGAATGGTTGCAAATTGGAAGGGTGTTGTTTTAGATTGGATATTAGGAAAAAAGTCTTCACTATGAGGGTGGTGAGGCACTGGAACAGGTTGCCCAGGGAGGTAGTAGATGCCCATGTCAGAAGGTGTTCAAGAACAGGTTGGATGGGGCCAGTGAGAGGTGTCTCTGCCCATGGCAGAGGGGGTAGAACTTGATCTTTAAGGTCCCTTCCAACCCTAATCCTTCTGATTCTATGATTCTAATCTGATCCTTGCATACATGGTTACAATAGCAGAGATAGCATATCCTGGTTGGATTCAAATTATTTCCATGAAGGGGAGTTTATGAGGGGGTTTATTTAATTTTTTAGTTTAGCTATTTAATTTGGCTCTTGTCAGCATGGTATTGCTGATAATTACTGAATTCTGGATTATTCTTTCTAATATAGCTATCATTTCTAAGTTTAAGCTTTGTCTTGCCAGCTAATTCACTTCACTTTCCACCTCCTTTCACCACCTCACTACTGCATGAGTAGAGGACCTACCCTCAGAGGCATTGTCTCTGGACCCACAGAATAAGCTTCTCTGATTATTTCTTCTTGATCTTTCACCTCTACCCAGTGATTCCCAAAAGGCAAACAGAGCAAAAATTCTGCTGTCAGACAAATGTTTTGCAAAGTCTGTTTGCTGAAACTGAAAAGATGGCTTTCGTGATGGTTAGATATTTCAGGGTAAGATCTGGCTTGGCTGGACATGAACTCTAAGCACCTTGATGACTTAAGCTTAGCCACCTATCCAGCTTACACTAAAAAGAAATATTCTTTTACATAATTCAAGCAACATCTGTCAGCTCTGAAGTGGGACTAACAAGAAAACTTTTAGAAGTTGAATCTAAATTAAAGTTAGTGAATTAATTTGGGAGCTGTCTACATGCACTTTGACTGACCTTATGGATATTTTAATTTATCTGAGCTTTGGTTCTCTGTCTACAGACTGCAGGACTTTGGGGCAAGGGTGCTGTTACAAAGATATACAAAGCCCTGCAGTGGGGACAATCAATTTCTAAGTCAACTTTTGTGAATGATTGTACTATGAATAACAATTTTAGTTCAATAAAATAAGAATTATTAGGAATTGGTGGGGCAAGAGCAATGATATTACAAGCAAACAGCTCAGTTTCATCTCTATGCAGGTTATTAATGACACAGACCAAGAATTAACCATCCTCACAGTCTCACAAATCAGTAGAGATTAGATATATTTTTTCTATCCTAATTAACTAATAATTTGCAATTATCACCATATTTAGAAGCCAAATATACAGAATATCTGCTTTTGATTAAGAATATATTTCTGGCTTGAATCTCTAATAATAATTATATGGCATTTCTCTTTGTTATTAAAGGGCTTTTGGGCAATTAAATATATTCTGAAAAGAATTAAGCTGAAATTTTACTTCTAAAAATAAATAAAGATAAAGCATTTTGCAAAAGTTAAAGCTTTTTAGCTAGAAGATTCTCTTCATCGTATAATTGACCTGAAGGATATAGATAATAATAGAAGATTTTTTTTTTATTATCCCCTTAATCAAAATGCCTGAGAGCAGCAAAATAATAGTTTAAAAATCCAGACGGCAATTTTTTTTTAGAAGGCTGAGGTGCATATTTCTCTAACATTTCATACTGTACTGTTAATGAATGCAACACTAAACTGGAAAGACATTTGGCAAAACACTGCCCAAAACACTTCTTAAAACAATCTGGAATGGATTCGGGGTCATAACTGAATAGCCAAAATACAAGCATCTAGTTCTGCTTGAGATGCCTTGGGATATCAGAGGTATCTTCTTGTGACTGGTGGCAATGTCGGTCCTACAAGACATAAAGCCTTTTTGCAAAGCAAGATAGAGGTGTAGGATGTGTTCTGTGGAACTTGGATTGTATCAGATGTCTGTATTTGGGAAACTGAATTTCATTTTATCATGTCTGCAACAAAAATCAACATCTCATTTAGCATCCATCTGAAGTTTGTTTCTTGTCAGTGGAAAGAAAAGGGGCACTCTAACGGTGGGATTCCTCTCACCTGTCATGGTGAGAGAGGTCTTTTTTTGTCCCCATTTAACCATAGAAGTCTTTATTAAATATTTATACTGTATCTGCAGAATCATGCTCATGAAATTTGCAGTTAGTGTCTCTACTTTGGAAAAGGTTCACCGAAGATCCTGAAGAACAACACAACTTTTAATCCAAGTCAGAAGGGTGTCATCCCAAACAATGATTAAAGAGAGGCCAGAAAACTAACAAAAGGTGTGATCCATCTGATTTAATGAAGGATTCTGCAATGAAAATATAAACTTGTGAAGAAATAAGCCTAAACAACCTTTATAGTTAATGTGTAGCTGGTCAACAGTCAAGGGAGTCTAGGGTACAAATTGTTCCAATCATATGTCTGGGCTACAAGTCATCATATGAGTAGTAGCATGAGTGCTTTTAAGAGTACAGTACATCTGTGATATACCCAGCTCACACAAGCTGTTCATAGGCCACGTGGAGAGAGCATCTCTGATTCTGAAAGTAACATAGATGTGTTGGAAGCGAGAAAAAATTGTTAGATAGGTCTTGACTCATTCATTTCAGCAAAGCAAGCTTTAATCAGGACATAATTTTTCTCTCCATAGGAAACAGAATTTCTTACGGTTCAGTTATCTACCTTACTCTTGTTTGGCAGCTTTTATTTATCAGAAAGAGCAAAGACAGTACCTGATGTTTTTCCAGTGGCACAAAAAATATGTGGTGGTATCAGCAAAGACACAATTATTTCTGTAGTGGATATTTCTTACTGTTCTTCACCTTCCATTGTTTTATTTCACAAAATAAAAGGTACTTATTCGATATTAATAATATTTAGTCATGATTACTGTTACAGATCTCCTCCATTAATTTACAATTAAAGTTCTCAAAAAATACGAGGTGTTACATATTGTCACAACTGGTACTAACTTAACAGGAGAATTTCCATATTTATTAACAATCTACTAAGAAAAAATCTTCACTTTTAAGCAGCAAAACTTTGCACATTTTCTTCTTTTTGTCATTGTTCTGTAAATCTTTATGTGCGGAATTAATTTCTTCAAGGATCTACAGATTTTGTTCCTGGTTTTGATTTGGATATTTCTGAGAGGAAAAATAAAGTACTGCTTGTCACTCAGAAAAAAAAAACCAACAAAAAAACCCAAAACACTTGTTTTTTGAAAATTACCCTGATAAACCTTTCTTTTAAGGAGAATTATTCAATATTTTGCCTCTATCTTGACAATATCTTCCTTTAGAGGTGAGAATTCACAAATTCTTTATTATTTCTTCATTATGATTTTTTTTGCAAGTAGTAGGTTATAAGTGGTGTGCTTTAAAGGGATATAATAAAAAATACTCTGTATGGCATATTGAAAGTCTAGCCATGTGTTTTAATATTCAGAGATGAAATTCTGAGCTCTGAAGTTTAAGTTCCATCAAACACAACCCCAGCTGTCCCAGTTATAAATGGATACCTTATCTTTCAGGTTGGGCAGTCAAAGATGTCCTTTGGGTGCTATTGGCCAGCAGAACTGATGTGATGTTCTCAAGCTTGCCAATGTACTGTCAGATTCAGAATGGACCTTTGATTTTTTTTTTATGTATTTATTTTTAACATCATTCGTGTACCAGAGACAATGAATATTCTTAGAGGTAAATAGCATTTATCTTGGACAAGGATGACATTGTCAAAACTTGTTTATTCCATCTACAGGGCTATTAATTGTGAAATAGTTTCAAGATAGGTGGTTAACATGCTGAAAAATGCATTACAAACTGCCACTGTGAATAAAAATAGTCAATATCTTTTCATTAGGCTGGTCCAAAGGACAATTCTTCACACCGTCAGACATTCCCCAGAGCCTCAGAAGAACATGGCAATTGAAAGACACTTTCTGGCAGGAGTACCGACAACAGATAGCTGATGTTTGATCAGTTTGCCACTTGACTTTGTATTTTAGCAAAATTCAGTCAATACAGTGCTACTACAAAGTCTTTACAGACAACTTTAGTGATAGCTTTATCTCAAACAGATTAAAGTGGCAGAGGTTGCAGACACTTGATGTAACAGCAGCACCATATACTGTTGCCACAACACAAGGTTACCTAGGTCCTAGCATCTGTTAGATGTTCTGACAGGTACCTCTTTAACACAAGAGTCCTGGAAAAAAATGACCCAGGGACTACCTGTGTCCTTTCCACATTTCCTTCCAGAGGAGCTTAATAATCCAAGAAAAAATATTGCATTTTCCCTTCTTTTAGAGAAGGATATGTATGTAGATCTGGTGCCCTAAAGAGCAGCATTTTCCAACACTTTTTACTGCACAAGTGAACACTCAGATCTCCCTGTAGAACTGTCAGTACTTCCTGCTCCCACTGAATGCCCTGCCCATGTGACAGGAAGAAACATGCCATGACATATCTTCTTATGGCAGACCTGTTGCCTTATCAACTCCATAAAACAGCTATACTAAATTAACACAAAATTGTGATGCTGTGTGATTTAGCCCCAGCCAGCAACTAAGCACCACAAAGCTTCTCACTCATTCTGCCCACAGCAGGATGGGAGAGATGATCAGAAGAATAAAAGTGAGAAAAGTCATCGGTTGAGATAAAGACATCTTAACAAGTAAAGCAAAAGATGCACATGCCAACAAAACAAAACAAGGAATTCACTCACTACTTTCCATCCACAGGCAGGTGTTCAGCTGTCTCCAGGAAAGCAGGGCTGCGTCACACATAATGGTAACAAGAGAGGACAAATACCATCACTCCAAATGTTCTCCCCTTCTTCTCCCAGCTTTACACGCTGAGGATATCACATGGTATGGAATATCCCTTTGGTCAGTTGAGGTCAGATGTGCCAGCTGTGTTCCCTCCCAACTCTTAGTGCATTCCCAGCCTACTCTCTGGTGGGGTGCTGTGAAAAGCAGAAAAGGCCTTGATTCCATGTAAGCACTGCTCATTAATAAAAAAAAATAAAAACTCTACACTATCAATAGTATTTTCAGCACAAATCCAAACCACTGCCCCATACCAGCTACTATCAAGAAAACTAACTATCCCAGCCATAATCATCATATTTTTCACCCCTTATTCCATACCATCTACATCATGCTCAGGCCTCACTCTATTCAATACATCCTAGTTAAGCTGACCCTTCCCATCCTTTGATGTAATACACTGTTATAATTCTCTTTCTTTATTGTCCACCCCTGTAAAATGTATCTAAAGCATACACAAATATCCACAGAATGTCCAACTAAGGTCATTTAGACAATTACTTTGGGTTTCATCTGCTATGGCAGACACTCGGGACAGGAGAGGTAGTGTGTTGTGTGGACTTACTGGGCACCATATCCAGGTCAGATCATATCACTGCTGCACTTGCATTGTGCCTTGTAAGGCTTGTCCTCCAGTGGTTCAGATGGTTCCTGGTGCAGTAATTCCTGTGATATGCAACCCAAATCATGGGTTACAACAATTTAAAGGTATTTCTATTACAATCTCCACCCTGATCCCTTTAGGCCAGGTTACGGGGTTTAACATTGCAATGACCTGCACTCCTTGCCCCTGCTCTGGATTGGATTTATCCACAGACTATAGTCCCTCAGGGGTGCACCTGCATCTGAGTGGAGCCTTATCTATGAACCACAGTCTCTCTAGGGATATACCTGCTGCAGCAGACTTATCCATGAGCACAGTCACTTTGAGAATGCCTTCAGCGATATGCTTGCTCCAGTATGGCCTTACCTACAGCCACAGTTCCTTCAGGAGTGAGCCTTCTCCAATATTGCTTTACCCATGCCTGTGGTCCCTCCAGGTGTTTACTTGCTCTGTCATGAGCTTATCCACAGCCTCACACTTTGAGGTGCTCCAGCGTGACCTCATGCACAGCCACTGATTGTCCAAGTTGTACCTGGTACAGTATAGACTTATACACAGCCACAGATGCTTCGAGGTGTACATTGTCCAGCATGGACTTATCCTTGGGCCACAATCCCTTCAGAGGCATAACTGCTGTGGCACAGCTATAACCACAGCTACAGGTGCTCTGAGATGTACATGCTCTGGTTTGGATGATTTATTCATAGCCACAGATACTTTGGGGTGTCCTGCTACCATGTGGACTCGTCCTCTGGACAAAGTCCCTTTTACTAGAGTCCAAACTGTCCAGTACAGCAGCACAGAATCAGCAGAGGTGCTGTGGCCATCTGCCAGCCCAGTCACATTGCCACTGATGTTATCAAAATGTTCCCAGGCACAGCACAGTAAGACGATACGCAGTACAGCACTACAGCAAGAAGTGAAAGCAAAGGAAGCAACTAACAAGTACTACACTCTACTATACAGTAAGGCAAGCAAGCCCCATGGCAAGTGCAGAAGACTCCTGATTAATAGCTAAACTAATAGCAGCTATAAATTTTATCTGGCACATTCCAATCAAATCTGTTGGCATCTCAAACCCTTCAAGCCCCATGTGGGGTGCCAAAAGTACTGCTGTTGTTTAAGCCTAGCCAGTAACTAAGCACACCATGCAGATGCTCTCTCACTTCCCACCACAGCAGTATGAGGGGCAGAATTGTAAGGGTAGAAGTGAGGAAATTCGTGGGTTGGGATAAAGACAGTTTAACAGGTAAAGCAACAGCCACATGTGCAGCCAAAGAAAAATAAAGAATTCATTCTCCACCTCCCATAAGCAGGCAGGTGTTCAGCCATCTCCAGGGCTCCATCGCATGTAACAGTTACTTGGGAAGAGAAAACACCATCACTCTGAACGTCCTGCCCTTCCCTTTTCTTCCCACAGCTCTTCTCATAAGACCTCCTCTCTAGAAACTTCACCAACTTTGTTGCTTTTCTTTGGGCACAGTCTAGCACCTCAATGTCTTTCTTGTAGTGAGGGGCCCAAAACTGAACACAGTACGCAAAGTGAGGCCTTACCAGTGCTGAGTACATGCAGACAACCACTTCCCTCTTCCTGCTGGCCACACAGTTTCTGATACAATTTCTGATGTTCTTTGCTTTCTTTACCAACTGGGCACACTGCGCACACTGCTGTTGGTGGTGTTGGTGGTGTTGACCAACCCCACAAGGTCTTATCCCATCAGGCAGTTTTCAAGCCACTCTTCCCCAAGCCTGCAGTGTTGCATGGCGTTGTTGTGATCCAAATGCAGGACCCAGCAAATCACTGGAATCACTGATCACCTCTGAAAAGTACACTCTTTGGTATTCAAGAAAGGTTAAACAAAAGATAATTGTGACCCTCATGATTATATTTTTTTTTTGCTGATGTAAGAAAGGTTTTTCAATTTTGATCAGGTAATTTATATCGTAAATGTCTACAGAAAGGCATAGAGGGTGAGAGCTGTAGGCTAATCACTGTTCATCAAATGCAATTGACTCCCTACTTTTGCAGTGATCAGATCCAAGCTCCTTGGAAGACCCTACAGTGTGTAATCTGTCTCTAATTCAATGATACATATAAGCTCATTCTGATCTTTATGTATGTCTTGATAAGCACAATGAGCAGAAAAACAAGATTTAAAATTTCTACAATGATGTTTATAGATTCCTCCCTCAAGTCAAATGTGTCGATGCATCAGATGCAAGCAGAAACAGATGAAATATTTGCTTCAAACATATTTAATTTTTATTAATCTGTTTCATAGTGAAACTCTTTTACAAATTATTTTTCTTTTTATTAAATGTATATCAAATCATTTTTGTGAAAGAAGTGTACTTTCTGGGTAGATAAAAATATTTGCCTAACACATAATCTTAATTAATATACTGATAGGAATATAATAATTAATTGTGTTGAAAATTTTAAGGATGTAAAAACCATGCTTTGTTTTTCCTTTCATCTGATATGTTTTGAAAAATTTTATGGAAGGTAAATGAAAGAAGGATTTAGTGCTTGAGTTATCCACATAGAATATGAGAGAAACAAGGTTTTGTCCTTATTTCACGTTATGCGGTTCAGGCATTCAAACATGATTTTCTCATAGCCTTTGAACATCAGTATGATGAAAGAAAATAGGAGACTCATCCATCCTCAGAAGCCACCAAAGAACCACTGACCCACAAATATTCCATCATAACTATCTACCTATGTGAATTAGAATATGGAAAATGTTGCTTGCATTAAAATTAAAGAAAAAAAAAAAACAAACAAACCTCTAGTAGTGGTAAATTCTAAGGTATTTTTAACCTGAAACATGAACACATAGTTTCCACCTCTCTACCTGTAAGTGAAAAAATCACAAATATGTTCTATAATTCATGATATAGAAAATCCTGAGATATTGCCAGCTATTCCCTGGAAAACATCACAAAGCAAAACACAGGGTTCAGGATCCCTGATCCCAATTTAGATAGAGCTGTCCACAATTCTAAACACTGTTATGACGTGAAGAAGGAGGATAGACACAGAGCATGACTGTCCTTGCAGCCTGCTCTCTAACCAGTAAACATAATTGCTGAAGAACATCCCACTGTATTTCCATTAAGGGATGAAGGGATGATACAACACAGCAAGTGCACCAGTCCTGGAGATACCACCACAACCTGCTAAGTGTATGGGTCACTTGGACGGACACCAGACATATTGTCCCAATTCTGTCCAGAGTTACCAAGGTAAATGTTTCATGTGAGAAGTGTAGAAGAAACACATAGAATAGCAGTGGCTAATACACCTTCATTTCAAAAGAGTCTAAATATGTACAACAGCTGCATAGACATTGAGTTTTTCAGGGAAGGCCCAAATGGATGAGGCAAATCTTGCAACAAACCATTGCTAAACATATTGAGTGAACCCTATGCGACTGGCTAGTGTGGTATATGTAACGCCAGCCTTCTTGGAGGTCTTTATCTGCAAAGTGGGCAGATGCAGGTGGTCCTCAGCCTATGTAGGTTGCAACCGTCCTGTTTTCTCTATTATGTTTTTTCTCAAAAAAAAAAAGGATGAGAGAATTGTCCTTCTGTGAATGATTCTTCTTAGAACAGTCTGAATTCAGTTGCCACAATGACAAACTATATTTGTAGGTCTTCTCAAGTCAAGTAAAATGAACAGTGTGTTCACTCACTGTCTTTACCATCCACCAGGCCAGTGTTCCCAGTCTTACAATGAAGTGGCGGTAGGTCTGCAACCCATGCAGGTAGGCAGCCATTAATTCAAAGCCCGCCAAAAGCTGGGAGACTTTTGATTTAGAAGCATAGAATGGTTAGGGCTGAAAGGGACCTTAAAGATCATCAACCCTGGAATATTTTTAGGTTTAATTTTGGCAATGGTATGTATTCATACTACTGCTTATTTCACTGTCTCCTGTCCCAGGACTCCATTGTATTAGTAAACTCACATAGAGTAAAAAGAGACCCTCCATCTGAGTAGGTGACTCAGACCCATAAAACACTGTGGCATCTCAGAGTTATGTTTTTAAAATGAGGTGCTTATTGAGATTCCTCATGCATTTTTCAAGGAAGAACAAGCTAAGAAAGTGAACAACTGACAATCTGTATTTTGAATATAAAAGCCAATTTATATTATACAGCCTTTGAAATGTGAAATACACATTATGGGAATAGTTTAACTATCATCTCTGGGAAAAGAAGATTTGTATTTGTCCCTACTATATACAGTTACTGATTGATTGGCATAAGTACTTGATTCCTTTTTACTTTTCATTTTCTTATCACCTTTGATTTCAATTATTCTGCTATTGTTCAACCTGTAGTTAGAAATACAGACAGGTAGAAGGAAAAACAAAGTTCATTTAGCATCTAGCTGTTGGAAATAAATGTTAATAATGCCAATTTAAATGGCTACAGCTACTGGTTAGCATTTAAGTGACAACACAGAGACTGGCTTACATTGTGAAAGTATCTATATGAAAAATGACACCTCTTTTTAGCAACTTGTCACACCAGTAAATCCCCTTTCATAGTATGAAAACCCCACACTGTTACAAGCTTGAGGACACAAAATCCTTTTATGTAATTTTCCACATCTGATTTTTAAAATTTTGGGGGAAGAGGAAGTCAAATTATAATAAATTGTTTTTTCCTGTCAGATAATTTTCCTGAAAGCTGCTGATAGTAACTCAATTTTAAACCCTGTCAACATTAATTCCTAATTGCCTTTCAAAAATATTTTATTCTTAATAGACTGTTTCGGGAAATTCATTCCTACTAGTAATAATAATAAAAAAAGATCAGAACTAATGTTAAAAATAGAGCAAAATGAGGGCTAAAATGACATGAAAACTATCTCAGAGTATGTATGAATACTTTGTGTGTAGTCTGTATGCTGCACAAAGGGGCTCATTTTTTTGTTGAGGGACTTGGATAGTACTGTTATGTAAACAGCCAGTATTACCCATTTTAAAATGCTTATTTCCATTGTTACTGTATTTGCAAGAAAAGCATTTTGAAATGAAAGACCAACCTATCTCCAGACCTCTTTTTTCCAAAGAATCAAATACACTGTTATTAGAAGTAATTTTGCAGGTGTTGAGACAACAGAGTGACAGAAAACAAAAGCTAACATGTAGTCTTTCTAAATCAATATTAGAGAATTGTTTCAGTATAGTGTCCCATAGCTTTCAGGGAAAAAAAAATCACCTGTTTTGAGCTGCCAAAATAATAAATTGAAACAGGCGCTGTGACTAGTAAGCAACAGAGCTGTTTGTTAGTAGGGGGTGGCAATAGCACTTTAACACAGACATTGATTCAAATGATAGCTTTGACTTGTAACTGCAGATTGCACCCTAATAATTTATCACAGACAGGGCATGAAATGCTGCAATGGCCCTTGATGGTCTACATTAAGGTAGTGTAGCATCTTGAAAAAAGGTTGATGAAAAATACTGGTTTATGGATATGTTTTCTCATGCATAAAGACAAAAACGGTTAAGGAAGGAAAGTGATAACATGTCAACAGATGAAGTAGGAGTTCATAAGTATAAATGAATAAGGAGAAAGTAACTTCTAACTCAAGTCATTTTTTAATTAAAAAAAAAAAAATTTCCTAAGAAATGCTGAGGACCAACAAGAACCTAAATTATATGACAATTAGGTATTTAGTATATAGCAATTACAAAGTTCCCATGTGTTTTGCGTGCAAAGGATGGAAAAATGTTCCAGCTCACACTGAAACATGCGTTACTTTATGAATAAAGCAGGGCCTCTGTGGCATTTGAAATAACAACTAATTCCTATGGAGAAAAACACAATGGTAGAACTCAAGCTTTCAGAACTACAAAATATGAAAAGCCTTTGGTGACTCAGGTCTGTGTTCTATGCAGCAGCTTAGAACTGGAGTGTAATCATGTAAACACTGATGGAAATTTACTGAAGTTTCTAGATAGGCAATCTAGAAAGGCAGTTCTGGTCATTGTCTATAAAGAACATTTAGATCCACAATGCACCCTCCAGGCTAAGCAGTAGCTAAGGAATTTTTGCATCAAAAATTATATTTAAACAAGTGAGAAGGACAAAATCATTTCAATACCTGACCTATTTATTTATTTACAGATTCCTAGCTTAATTTAAATTGCATTTATTTGTCTGCGTGTTTGATAAATTTCCCATTTAAAGGGAATTTATATTTTTCCAAATTGACATTCATCTTCCAATAAGTTGGCTTGACTGCACTACAGCCAGCCCAAATTACTTTAACAGGAGAAGTCATGATGTAAGACTAGCACCTAAGAGGTTAAAAACACCAGTGTCTGCTTATCCTGTATACAAAGTGAAGATGGAGATCCCAGAGGTTGGTATGAGGAACAGCCAAAGGAAGGAGTTTCACAGTGGCAAGACATCTCTGTTTTGGTTAGATCATGAGGAATAAACAAATAGACAGTTTCTACATAGAGTCTTGAAGGCCACAGTGCCCAGAGTGAGAACCTTTTCTTCACTAACCATGAAATAAATATTAAAGTTGACACCCCTAAATATGCCAATGAGCTAAATGGAGTACATGCTAAACATATGACTATAGTAGACAACTCTCCACCTAAAACGTTTTAAACATCACTCATGGGAGGGAACAGCTAAGACTATTGCATAAAGAGCATCAAGGAAGTTATACCCAGGGCAGGGGGAGGCAAAGAAATTGAAAGCCTGAAAAGACAGGCAAAAGGCTGTGCTCTTTCTTCTCTACTCAAGACAAGGAAACTTTCTTGGTAAACAACTGCAATTTCACCCATTTGGTGATAATACCCAGGATAGCATATTGCTAGCATTTTAATCATAAATTAGCACTGCTGAAGTAAGTGCATTTATCAATAACAATTCTGAGCTCTTTATATCAGTTACTTTAATAAACTTTCTATTCGTTTCAACTTTGCGAAGCTATGTCAGTGTAAGTACTTCAGTGGTTCTGAAAGGCAGATGTTGACTCTGATATGTGGAGACATACACACACAAATACACACACACACACACAAATATATATATACACATATATACACACTTATCTAAAACCCTTTATACCCAAACCATTGACCAAGTCTGGGACTAAGACTGGGCCTAGATGCACCAAGGCTACTCTCCAAGAAGGAGTTTAGAAAGGAAAGGGACCCTTTCTGACCTTGCACCTCAACAAGAGGACCTCTCTAAGCCACACATCAGACTCACACCCTTTATGTGACACATGGTATACTAGACTGAAACCCAGGTTTTGCAGGAAAACAGTTTAATATTCACCTCTGTCAGATGCTGTTTTCTTTTTTTATTTTGGAGTG
>VZTU01019833.1:313149-341552 GCA_013400835.1 Zapornia atra | reverse complement strand
AAGTGTCCCCAGTCCAGAAATTCAGTAGTTTGCTCTATGAACAGCTTTTCTTTGACACTCCTCTATGGCATAGGCTACAAGCATGGCCTTCTGCATGCAACTATTTAAAACTCTGTAGTTGAACCGCAGAATACAAGAGATGGCAACCTGTGCCACCAAAACCCTTTCCCCACCTCACAGCTCCACTATGCTTTTTAAAGATTCTGTGCTGGTAATCCTATAAATGTAGGGAAATATATCACTGAATTAGCACCTCATGATTTCAGAAATGCAGGTGAAGGTTTACTTTCTGACCCTTAGTAATTACACTGGCTAAAGCAGAACCAATAAATTAGTTTTAGCTAAATTTGGTTCTTTAAGGAAAAAATTATGTGCATATAGCCGACCTAACAGTATGTAGATGATGTGCTTTCTGCATAAAAAAATATTGTCTATGGTGCCTCCATTAGACTATGTCATCTACATGCTGCCCACCAAACCTTGCCACTAAGACTACCACTGACAAGCATGCCCTTGGGCAGATTTAAATAGCTGCCTTTATTTTAATTAACCTGTCAGAGAAAGTGTCTTTGTTTTCAACACTTAAAATAAAGCTTGGCCTAAAGTCTAAATTTAGCCCCGCAGCCATGATGAAGTGAAGGCCAATCACTTTTAGAAGGGCTTTGAAATGCTCTCACAGTTGCAAAGAGGAAATGCAGACTACAAAGCAGCAGATTGGAGCAAGAAGCCTGCAGTTCATATCGCTGCTTTTCTGATTATAACCACTTCAAAGCAGTTAATCTATTGCCTTTAAAACTTGTTCCAAGCTAGAATCACTGAATGGCAAATTTCTGTGCCTTTTTAAAATCAAACCAATGGGAGTGGCAAGGAAAAGATTACCAGGCAAAGAGTTTGTAATATACCTCTAAATAAAGTATGTCCAAATCATCCTGCTTTTACAAGTGTCACATGTTAGCTTTATTGGCTTTTATGAAGATAATCTGATTAAAAATCCACATGAAGATGATGTTTTTGAGACTGGAAAACCATTCCAGAAAAATTTGGAATGGGAAGGATTAGCTTATGGTTTAATGTAAGGGACTGTGCAGTGAAGCTGTCTGCAGCAGTAACTGAGTTAAGCAGAGGTCCATTTAAATTCTGCATTGCTATTATATACAAAGGCAGCACAATTCACAGCTGCCAGGACAGCTAGGATAAGATCATTTTTGTCTAACTGCCTGAAATAAGTTAAACTGTTTTGTTGAACCTAATGACCTAGGTTCTTTGTGTTGGGCCAGAGACACCTCCATGGGACCCTTCATCCTATAGTGTCTTTTACAATGGGATTTATACCCTTTTGGGACAGAGGGCTGTTTTTCCTTAGATGTCTAGGTTTTAAACTGATAAATTACATAAGAATAATACCAGCATAAATTTAAACCATATTTTTTTTCTTGGTGCAAAACAGTGGTCTTGAATTTGATTTTTCATGTTTTAAAAATTATGTTTATAATATTCATGACCAATATTAATCAATCACTCTAAATTCTTGTAAAGGGGTCCTGCTAAATGCAGTCAAGAATTAGAACAGTAATAGTGAATGGTGTGAATTGTGCCATTCTTTTAAGTGCAATATCCTTTTTCTAGATCAGTGCTGAAACCTAAAGTTGTCACTGTAGATAGCAGCCCCACTAACTGTTCCACGTCTGATTCTTTTAGAGCTGTTGACTTTATTCTGAATCTCAAACAGCCTTAGTGTTGTCTCTCTCATCTAGCTGCCACATTTCCCAGCCAGTCTCTAACTGCTTAACAACATTATATGTATAATTAACAAATGCCCAGGTCCTGAAAATGTGGTGGTACTATAAATTACATTGATTTTACACTTGACTTTTTCTGTAGTATTTCTGATTACATTCTGTATTTTGTAAGGTAAAAGAAGATATTTCATTAAGAAGCTGCAGAATTCAAGGCTTAAGAAATATACTAGGTCTTGAGTATAACATGTATACAATTGATTTGTAACTATTTAATTGAAAAAAATAATTCAGTCTAATCACTTTTAGCACATGAATTTTTTTCAGCCTGTAAACTCCTTATTATTCATACACAGACGGATGTGTCCAATGATTAAGACCCCAAGGATTTTCTTGATAGAATAATCTGCATTTCTAAAGAAAAAATAAGCAGTAGAGTATTTAATTCTTTAAAAGAAAAGTTGTGATGCATGTCAAAGCATAGCACTGACTCATAGCTTTAAAAACAATATCTGCAACTTGCATGTTCATTGGCTGGTTCACCCATATATGTGTAATGTACAGTCTTGATCTAATAATTGCTAATTATGCAGTTGTTTATCAGCTCATTTGAAACATCCTGAAATTCAGTCTAGCTCAGCAAATTGCTGTGCTTAAGGCATTTTTACATTCTAGGAAATTATAATATCCCCAGAAGGCGAAGAATTAATAATAAAAATCCTCTTTTGTAAAAGATTATCATTGCAGAGCAAATGGAGCAGATCTTCCCTATCTTAGTGCATTTAATATTCTCATTTTTTTTCTATGAAAGTTTGATGGAAAGACTATGTGGGGATCACTGTTTTATTAACTTGTTAAGAGACAAATTTACTGAACCAGTGCAGCATATTGATTTCAGTGTCTGCTATATGGAAAAGCAGCAATAGTAATGGATGACTTTTAGACATTTCCATATGGAAACTAGCTCATACTTTAGATGTTTTGTGATCTTGATTTATATGTTTAGGCTGGCATTAATGAGTTAATGACTAAAACAACAAGGATGCTTTATTGTTTATTACTTGGATGTTTTTCCTGCCTTTGAGATTATTTCTTTCTAACATGTCCACCATTATTGAATCCTTTATCATATAATCATAGAATTATTCAGGTTGGATAAGAGCCTTAAGATCATGGAGTCCAACCGTAAAGCTGATATTGCCAAGTCCACCACTAAAGCATGTCCCTAAGTGCCACATCTCCTTTAAATACCTCCAGGGATGATGACTCAATCAGTTCCCTGGGTATCCTGTTCCAGTGCTTTAGCCTGGAGAAGAGGAGGCTGAGGGGGGAACTTATCACTGTGATAAAAGCTGTGACAGGGCAGGTTCAGATTAGACATTAGGAAAAAATTCTTCACCGAAAGGGTTGTCGGGCATTGGAACAGGCTGCCCAGGAAAGTGAGTCACCAGCCCTGGATGTATTTAGAAGATGGATAGATGAGGTGCTCAGGGATATTTTTTAGTAGAGGACAGGTATGATTGGACTCAATGATCTCAAAGGTCTTTTCCAACCTAGTGATTCTGTGATAACCCCTTCAGCAAAGAAATATCCAATCTAAACTTCCCCTAGTATAACTTGAGGCCTTTTCTTTTCATCCCATCACTTCTTATTTGGGAAAAGAGACCAACAGTCACCTGGCTATGGCCTCCTTTCAGGTAGCTGTAGAAAGCAATAGGGTCTCCCCTCAGCCACCTTTTCCAGACTAAACAACTCAAGTTCCCAATTCTGCTCCTCAGAAGACTTGTTCTCTAGACTCTTCACCATCTTTGTTGCCCCTTTTTAGAGAAGCTACAGAACTTCAATGTCTTTAAGTGAGGGTCCCAAAATTGAACACAAGACATGAGGTACAGCCTTTACAGTGCCAAGTACAGGGGGATGATCACTTCACTAGTCCTGCTGGCCACACTATTTCCAATACAAGCCAGGATGCCATTGGCCTTCTCAGCCACCTGAGCACACTGCTGGCTCACATTCAGCCAGCTGTCAACCAACACCCCCACGTCCTTTTCTGCTGCGCAGCTTTCCAGCCAGTCTTCCACAAGCCTGTAGCATTGCATGGGGCTGGTGGAACCCAAGTGCAGGAGCTGGCATTTGGCTTTGTTACTCAGCCCATTGATCCAGCCTGTCCAGATCCCTCTGTAGAGCCTTCCAACAGGGGGGGTTTGATGTGGCTTGGATCTGCGTACACTTTGCTGGGTAAAAAATTGACTGGGTGGCCAAAAAGGTGGCGGTGAATGGAGTTACATCCAGTTGGCAGCTGGTCACAAGTGATGCTCCCCAGGGATCAGTACTGGGGCCATTTCTGTTTAATATCTTCATTAGTGGTCTGGCTGAAGGAATTGAGTGCACCCTTAGTAAATCTGCAGACAGCACCAAGTTGGTTGGTTTGACTTGATGATCTCAAAGGTCTTTTCCAGCATAAACAATTCTGTGACTCTGCTCTCAAACAGATAAAGACTCCCGCCCACCTTGGTGTCCTTCAATATTTTTTAATAAATAGAAAAGCTAGTAAATTTATTTCTCAGCTGACTATCTTAATCTCTTAGGAGTCCAAGCTGGTATCTGTGAAGAAATCTTAATCATCTGGGCAAAGAGCCTTTGTATTGGGAGCATTAAGACTATGTGGTTAACTGATTTACAGGAATTAATTGGAAGGAGGGTGGCCAAATCATCAGACATACCTTCTGGAGATTTTTATCAAGACTGGCCTTAGAAACTGAAATGTTTTACCTGTGTAAGCTATATTTTAGGCCTTCTTTTTCATTGAAAGTCTTGGCATAGAGGAAAAGGGTTTCTGTGATGCATTTTGTTTACTGAACTAGATGATACAGAATCTGTGCTATAGCTAGTTGAAGATTTTATCCTGTTTCAAAAATACTAATAATTCCTCCAGAAATAGAAGTAAATGTAGCATTTACATGTCAGTAAAATTTACTCCTGACATAAATTTAGATAAATATTTATTTTTATTTATAGCAGACTTGTTCTTGTGGATATACAGTGACCTACTTTGTAGATGTGGACAGAACTGTGTCTGTAAAAGCATGTAAAGTCGATCTGTAATGTAAAACATAGTTTAAAAGAATCTTATGGAGGGATGCATTGAAACAGCATCTTTTACATAAGCTCTCACATATACTAAGGCAGTTACAATTATTTGTCAGGCGATCTCCAAGTATTTCACAAAGGCAGGAAAGTATTTTTTTCTGTTCTAAAAAATGGAAGTATGAAATTCAGAGACGGATTTTACGAAGCATCAAGAACTGCAGTGGCTCAGATACACAAAAACCAGACACAGGGTTCCTGCCTCAGACTTCAGGAGACACCTGTCTTTACAGCCCTTGCAACATTAAATAAAGCATAGTGCTATATGCATTGTTGAAGCCAAATGAGGTTGCCCAAGGACTTCCAGCAACTCAGTGATGGAATTGGCAATGGCAGTCCTGCCCCTCTGTACTTCATGCCAGGTCCTTTCCCCGACCACCACTTCATGAATACATTGCCTGAAATGCAAAATTGTTGGGTTTTTTTCCTGTACCATTAAAATAACAGGTAAGGAGAAGCGAACATGAAGAAGTGGTTCATTTGAGGAACGCTGACAAGGTGTGCTGTACGCAAGTGAGCCAGAAGCGCTTTATGACACGTTCAGAACTTGGAGACTGAATTACAGTTTTAGTAATCGTCAGTTCCCCTTCTTCTCTGTCATTTTTTTGTTTAATATATTGCATGGAAGAGACTCATCATACAAGTTTTATAAGCTTGCAATAAAAATATAACAACTGTTGTATTAAATTATTTAAGTTGTAAACCATTGTAAAAAGCAGAAAAAGTTATATCGACATGGAGCCAGAAAAAATGATTATGATGGAGGATAAAATATATTGTGCTGATTACTACAGAATTTTTGTCCAGTTTAGCATATTGTAAATCTCTGGTTGGCCTTAAGAATGAAACTGCAAGTAGACTTTTTTTTTTTTTAAGGATTGCGGCAAGTGCTTTAAGAAAAATTACACTAAAATCAGAATTATAATTTTAAAATAAATCAGCAAAAATATGACAGCAAATAAAAAATATCTAAAAGGTCAAAGGAGAGAAGAATAGTGGCAAAGCAGGGGATCAATGACTTTAAAACTTCCAGATTTCCCCTGGGAGAGAGGTAGAATTCTGGAGGAATAAATAACCAACTTCTATATTTTAAGCAAGGAGATTATTACTTTATTCTTTTGTGCTATGCTTTGCTAAAAAGAGATATGGCAGTAGCTGACAGTATTGATGTTGGTATTATTTGGAAGTGCTAGCTTTTACCTAAATTAGTTGCTAAAATTGCAAATGGAAACATTTTCAAGAGTACACAAATATATTTATCATTAAATTCTGACTGTACATGATAAGATCCAAGTAGTGTTTGTTTCTTTGTCCTCTTTGGTTTTGGGAGGTCAAAACTGAAACTGATTAGATGATGATGATGATGGTGATGGTCATGATGACTAATCCTTTGAATCTTCACGTTTCACCTTTTTGTCTTTTCAGACTTTTTAGGGCTTTAATGGGTGGCAGGTTGTAGATGAGGGGTTTTTTTTCTCTGCAAAGTGACTTGGCAAAAATTCAGCTAGGCTGAGCACATTTTTTGTTGCATTCCTTTCTACCAACAACCTTTCTGCAAAAGAGAAAAAGACATGATGGCTTCATTATTTTAATGAATCTTCCTAGCAGTGGTGTAATTGAAAAACTACCTTGAAAAAAAAAAAAAAGCAAAATAATACTCATTCCGCTTGTATGGAAAGTACTGGTAAGACCATTCCAAATGATGATGTTCCAGGAGAAGAGTGGCTCTGTAGCTCCCTGTGAACAGATGTTGATGGCTTTCTATAGCCTGTCCTTCTCACTATTGTGTTTGGCAGTGCAGCAGGTATGATACTCCCTGACAAGTTAAGGCCCATGGCATAAGTATCAGTGTTGACCAAGGAGAGGGCTGTGTGGGCATCTTTGCTTTACTTTAAAAATGACATCTCTTCTTGAACAATTTATTTCCCTCTAGCAGTCCTGCAATACTGTTAAAACCGTATCTCATACCACAGATCACATCTTTGAAACAGAAGGAGGCACAAGGATAAATCAAAAGCATGTTTCACTGTGCCTTATAGGTTGGCCTTCTGTTTGTGGGAAAGAGAAAGGTCACCTTTCCATCACTCGCACTTCATGTTTCTTAAAAGTGGTTAAAGCATCACAACATTTTCCTTCTGAGCATTTTCAGTTTCATTAATCCAGTATCTCTTTGAGTTAACATAGTTTTTGGCAGAAATGTGGCTTAAGGCAGCACAACTAGACATTTCCTGTCGAAAGAGACAGTGTTCAAGCACAGGAAGCCTACATGCTGCTGACTGACTGGTCATCTGTAGGTGCTGGCCCACCTGTGGGGCCTGGGGACTGGTCCACGTAGGGGAACTGGAACCCCAAAGCCACAGGCCAAGTCCAGACAGCTTTTCCATTCACTGCTGGGCTGTGCTGTGTGCCGTACCTGTCACCTGTGGGGCTGTAAATCACAAAATGTACTAGAGTTACAGAAGGCAGGGCAGTTTGTGTCATTCCAAAAGATGGGATTTTTTTAAACAGTTGTTTAGGACCATGTTTGGTGATGGAATTTTTTTTTTTTTAAATATATAGCTGTAAAAAATTGACTTTATTGCAGCCTTTTGTGATACACTAGGGTATAAAACATATAGAAATGTTTATTAAGCAATCATAGGACAGTGAGCTGTATAACCCCTTAACAGATATGATAGACTATTTGGGCATAAAGCCCACAGATAAACTGCCCCAACTGTTGATGGTAGAGGCCTTCAGCTAGTGAAGTTGTTTGACAACAGAGCAGGTGGAACATGGGTAGCAGTGCTCTTCCGGGACTGGGATTTTAACGTCTAAATTATAAATTATATTGTTAATAACTTCAAGTTAGAGCAAAAATCACTTGCAGCTCACATCACTATGTGGCGAAGTCTTAGACTCTTCTTCTTTCATTATGCTGTCAGTTGACACAGTTGAATGACTCTCCCAGTGTCCTGTTCCCAAATCTGTAACAAACTATGAGGTCACATTACACAGGAAGCACTAGCAGTGAGATTTATTTTTCATCCTTGGAGGCCATGAAGAGGAACAAAAGACTTTCATCCCTCACCTTTTCTTCTTTGACTTCAGAGAATAAGAGGGTACTAATATCTTGGGCCACTGCCATGCAGGATAAAAATCCAGTTAATGTAAATCTGCCAGATCAAGGGCGGGTAGTTGTGTGGCTATCATGAGCCCACAAACTGTTGGGTGGATCATCAGCAACCTCTGGCAGCATGATTTCCCCATTAAAACAGAAGCTGGGTTCTGTTCCTCCTCCGAATACTTGTCTACCCTTGCTTTTAGCCTGCTCCAGCTAATTTCATGTAAGTTGTCAGATGCAGCAGTAATGAAATTTTCGTCATCTGTAGCCTCACTCTAGGATTCAACTGGTGATCTCAGTACAAAAGGCAGTGAATGCCATAATCACTCTTTGTTATCTCTTCCAAATAGTTTTGATTAAACTATGCTGTGAAGCAAGACCTGGATCAATATGAATGATCTTCATCAACCTAATTATGCATTTAACATGTTCAGAGCACCTTTTATCTGGTTTCATTACAATAAGATGTTTACCTGAGTGCAGCAGATTGATTTAAAGTTTCAGAGTGCTTTACAGTGGTAAACATCTAGAAATAAACTCATTAGTTTGCACGTGATGCTACATATAAATATATAATCTACTATGCAAGCTCCTTGGCAGGTGTAAATTAGCATAGCTATGATTTACAGCAGTTGAGAATCTGGCCTAGAAACTGCAAATTATTATTCCAGCAGTATTATTTTAAATTATCATAGCTTAACTTGACATAAAGTGATGACCATATGATCTCTGTACCCAGACTAATGATGTTTACCACGGAGTCTTTTAGAAACGTCTTCTATTGTTCATAGACTAAATTGTCCCACCAGCACTTGTACATGCTGTCCAATAGTTATATAGCCACCTCTTCACCATCAGGCCTTTTGGATTCACTGTGTCCAATCAGATATTTCTTAAACCCATCGGTTTTAGAGAGTCTTCAGCAGACGTGAATAAGCGAACAAATGTGGAAGCTGTACCAAACATATCATTTGGGGATGTCAAAGCACTTAACAAGCGTTGTTACAACCAAGTCCATGTGTAACCACTGAAGGACATATTTGCTTCAGTATGTCTCATGACAGCTTCTTAAAAATATACTAAAGTGAATTTAACACTTGTGAAAGGTGCCAGATTGACAGGCCCTGGAGATAAAAGTTCTTGAATTACCAGCAGGCACAGCCGAGCTTCCCACACACACTGCCCCACCAGTGTCCCCAACCCTACCTGGAGGGCACAGCGACCAACTGTCCTACAACTTTTAAATCTGCATCATCTCATGTTCTTGGACTATGGGCCAAGAGTGTGTATCTGTAATGTGACCTAAAGGTGAGAAAGCAAGTTTTGTAATTGCTGGACAGGTGCTGTTGAGGTTGATCATTTTCACACCAAGTTTTCAGTTAATCTGGGGGAAGAGGGGGTGGGGGTGGTGTTGGGGGGGATGAAGAAAGTGCACATTTATCTGATTTTTTCATACAACAAAAAACATGTGTGTGAACCTCTAGTGAATCCTGCAGCTTTATCTGTCCACCCAGGCACATTCGGATGACTATATGAGCAAACAAGTGCTTGCACAAACTGCGACGTGCATTCTTAGACGCCCCTTGAAAAATGGGTCCTTACTGTTTCATATGTTTGCAATAATCTGTCTCCATTCATAACTCATCCCTGCTTGGTGTCATTACAGCCCATCCTCCCCAGAGATTCTGAGCACAGCTGGCATACAAGTTCAATAATCATCCACCCCTTAAAGAGATTGGGTCGTTACAGGGTTGAAAAATAGCACACCAGGAAAACAGGCTCGTGATCTTTGCACTCTGTCACGGTTTTAGAGAATGCACAAGTTCTTCCCTGAGTGATTGTACTCAGAAAGTTCAGTCCTCTGTTCTCTTTGAGATTATATTTAGACCTCGCTGTGAGTACTGGAAGGGCATGCTTAAGTATTTCTTTATTTAGTGCAGAAGGTTAATGACATTTTAAACAAAAGTGCACATTTATAACCTTGTATAGGCAGATTCTCAACTTGTATATAGGACATGGCTAAAAAGAGAACACTGGAAAGCACAAACTGATGAGTTTTCATGCCCTGCAATTTTCTAAGATATAGCCAGCAGCTTGAAAGAATTATTATGGAAGCTAAACCTTAATTCTTCCTACTGAGAAACAGCCATAACTAATGCAAGGAAGAGCTCAGCAACATTTGTTTGTCTTTAAGAGAGTCACATTTCTTTCTGCAACTTGTTGTTGATGTGCATGATAACATACCTAAAATTTGACTGTTACTGTGAGCTCTTTGTAACTTATGTATATCCAGAGAGGTGGTGTATAATTGTCTTGGGGATGGCATTTGGGATTGAAACTGTAATTGTTATAAACACCATAAAACCTTTTTTGACAATTATGAGTTCCTGATTCGCTTACCTTCTCAGCATTCCTAGTGTGTCCGTCACACTGTGCAGCTTTAGGAAGACTTCGTGCCAGCTTTCCAATGAAGCTGAAATTTAGCTTTTTTAATGTTGGGGGGAAAAATTCAGGAGAGAATTTATACTTGGGAGGGGATGTTTTAGGATGGTAGTATCAGTGAACTCTGCTTTAATATCTAATGTCTTTTAGCCTCAGTTCTCCTGTGCAGGCTGTCTGCTGGAAAACAGGGATGGGCTGTTATAGGTCATCTCCTTCAGAGATTTGTTCTCTTTAGTATGTGATTTCTTATTTGGTCTAGCCTGGTTTCAAATATCCAATGTAGCTGAGTCAGGTTTTTTGGGGGGTTAGATTTTTTTGTTTGCTTGTATTTTGATAGCACCCCAATGACCTTTTCATTCATTTTATTACATAGTTCCTAATTTTAACTGTATCTTGTTATAAATTCTGCTTCAATCTGCTACTTATTACCTGCAAATACAACCAAGTCCTTTTTCATCAACCACCTTTTAAAGATTTTTTTGAGCTAGTTGCTGGCCTTTTGCTTGCAGAAAAGCAAAAGGTTTTTCTTGTCTGATGCTAAGAGGGGAGTAGGAGAATGCCAGGGACCTTCTCAACAGAATACCAATAGCCCACTCCCAGGAAAAAGCAGAGGAAGCAAAATATATGCTTACCTGTTTTTCCTAAGATGTATAGTGCACTTGGGCACCAGTGAAAACATTACTTAGAAGCAAAGGCTTCCTAAAGTTTACCTACACCTTCTGATGCTCCAAGGATGTGTCTCAGTTTGTTATTTTGAAAACTTTTTATAGATGAGATGTATTATTTTTTATATTGTTTAGAAACGGACAGAAATTAGAATTATGTATGAGGGTACGAAAAAGAGGTATTCTTTCATGACTGAGTTAAACAGAAGCCTTCAGAAAAGGGTTGGTTCATTCCTGTCTTCATGTAACTTGAATTACAGGGTTTAGTAAGTGAAACGGATCATAAGATAAACCCTACAGAGTCCAGAAAGCTCTAATTAACGCCCACAGTGAGTAACTTTTCTGAAATTGGTCTTTAATCAAACTTTGCTCTGAAAACAAAACAAGGTATCGTGGCAGCTTGATAAAAGAGATGCATTGCCAAGGCTGACAGGCCCACAATCAAACCAGCACTAAAAATAACTGTTTTGTCTACTAATTTTCTTTCAGAAACTTAAAAAAAATGCATTAGCTACAGTCTAAAACAACTTCCATAGTTACTCAGCCAAGTGACTCAGCTCTAGATAAGTGAGGTTCCTGTAAATGTTAATGCCCTCCCTGATTATGAGGGAGCCCTCTTTGCTTCTCACACCCTCCCCGTTGAAGCAGAGGAAGAGCAGAGATATTTGTGAGGCTTGAAGGGGAAGAGGCAACTTCTGGATTCCTTTAGAGCTGGTCATCTGAGGCCAGCTGTTCCTGTCCTCTTGTTGATGGTGGTGCAGAGCACAGTCATCCTCTTTGACTAACATGTTTGGATTAAGATAAACCAACCAGTCATCTTTCTTATAGCTCCTATGAGCATTAAAGGTACATGGCTGCTACCTTGCAAACTTGCAACTTCTCACTGATTCTGAGAGCAGATGTTATCAGTAAGGCAACAGTAAGGCTGACCACAGCTCATCTTCTTCTGCTCAGCTGTAGAAAGAGTTCCTCAGACTCATGCAGGTACCCTTCCAAGCCTATAGCAACTTTTATTATGTTTTCACCATAGCCAGAGAAAAAACATTGCTAGAATGGTTTTTGCAGGTTTGGGATAATTCAAAAGGGACAAGAACAAACATGACTAGCAGTAAAATATAAAAAAACCCTGTAGTCTTCTCCTTATAGCAGATTTTTGTCCCAGTACAAGACAGACCTGGACTTGTTTGAGCAGGTCCAGAGGAGGGCTACAGCAATGAACAAAGGGCTGAATCACCTCTCCTTTGAGGAAAGGCTGAGAGAGTTGGGATTGTTCAGCCTGGAGAAGAGAAGGTTCCAGGGAGACCCTGTAGCAGTCTACTAATACTTCATGAATCTTATCTTGTAAAAAAGATGTAGTAGTGTCTGTTGCGATAGGACAAAGGGTAATCATTTTAAACAAAAAGAGGGGTGATTCAAACTGGATATAAGGAAGACAATTTTTGTGATGAGAGTGGTGAAACATTGGAACAGGTTGCCCAGAGCGGTGCTAGATGCCCCATCCCTGGAAACATTCAGGGTTAGGTTGGATAGGGTTCTGAGCCACCAGATGCAGTTGAAGATTCCCCTGCTTATTGCAGGGTGTGGGACTAGACAACCTTTAAAGGTCCTTTCCAACCCAAACTATGCTATGATTCTATGATTTCATGTAGTGAACTTTCTGCTGGATGAAGTGTTACCCTGTTTTGTATGTATCTGTACCTAGAACTAACAGTATTTTATGACCAAAATGGCAAGGTACCATCAGTCTGGATCTTAATAAACATATCATTCACAGAAGAGGTTGCAATCATCTGAAATGGTTCTTTAATACAAGGGAAAAGCCAAAAGAGGATAACTAACATTGTCTTTAGTGCTTCCAGTCCAGGTTGTATTTTCATCTGTTAGGTGATGTCTTGAAAAAGACAGTTTCTTTGTTTGTAACAAAATTAGCTTGCGAGAAGCAAAAAGCACTTCAGTATAGATGGGTCTATAAATGCAAGAGAAACTGAAATGAAATGTGACAAATCCTTGAAGATACATCTTTATGGAAGAATTGTTTCGGAATGGAAACTTGTGCAGATCTGAGCAGCTGTTTTGTCATCTGACCAGGCATGTATGTAGAGACGTGAGTTCCAAATGCAACTGCAAATCCCTGTCTATACTTTACAGATAGACCTGAAATGGTAAACTGTGGGGGGAAGGCTAAATTATGCCAGTTACTTTTAAAATTTTTTTAGATGCTTACCATGCAAAAAAAAAAGCTCATTCATCAATTGTAGACTTTGAAATAAGGGAGAGAAATCTAGACACAGCTTAAGAAATCTTCAGAACACAGATTAGATTTCTAAAGTTATGGAGCAAGGGACACAGATTCTTTTATTGTCATAGACACAAAGACTGGCTTAGGTAATCACAGGTTTAAAGCAGTTTCACAGCCTTACCCAAATTCATACTGGTAATTTGTCTCACATATTATGGCACCAGATTTCCTTGGCAACTGAAAGCAGCTGCTTAACTTGTATTCACCTAAATATCCCAGGCTAAAGCAATTGAAATATTGCATGAACGAGCTTACATCATCTCTAGAGCTGTACCTAATCTGGTCTGCCAAAAAGTGCCAGGGAACTCCTCTTTTTGCCAGTCCTTAACAAAACTCAATTACACCCTGATGGTCATGAGAAGTATACAAATCATCACTGTTATGATATAAATAAGTAGCCAGAGTCAGGTTGCAACTCATTCAAACCCAGAAGGACCAATAGAAATCAGTGCAATAACCAGGACAAATAATGAGGAGTGATTGGCTTCCAAAGCAAGTTCCATTTCTGTCCTCCTAAGCTTAATTATTGTTAATTTCCTTCTTTTATGTACATGAATGTTCCCCCCTTGGAAAAAAAAAATAAAACAAACAAGACTGACTTCAAGTGTTACAATTTTGGAAGAAATTTATAAAAGCATTGAGTAACACCTTTGGATGTTTTTCCCTGGAACTGGTAGGCTCTTAGTATATTTGAAAGTCTAGCTGATACGTGTTCTAGTTTTGTGTGGCTGGGTTCTGGGGGGGTGGCGGGTTGTGGGATGTGTGCTATAAGGGTGACTTCTGCAAGAAGCAGCTAGAAGCTCTCTGCAGGCTCAACAGAACAAACACCAGCTGACTCAAGGCCGGAGTTGTTGACCAAGGCCAAGCCCATCAGTAACGGTCACAGCACCTCTGGGACTCAGATTTAGGAGAATAAAAAACCTGCAAGCAGCCGCTTTTTGCCACCAGAGAAGGGAGTGAGAAGACGTAAGAAACTGTGCAGACACCAAGGACAAGGAAGAAGGGGGGATGAGGTACTCTAGGCGCTGGAAAGATTCCTCTGCAGCCCGTGGAGAAGACCATCCTGGAGTGGGTGTCCCCTCACAGCCCATGGAAGATGATGGGGAGTAGAGACCCCACCTGCAGCCCATGAGAGGCCCCACACTGGAGCAGGTGGAGACATACAGAAGACACTGTGACCCGTGTTGGAGCAAGCCCCTGCCAGCACTTGCAGCCTGTGGAGAGAGAGAGATAAGAGAGAGACCCTCGCCAGATCAGGTTTGCTGGGGGTTGCTTGTGACTCCATGGGGGACCAGGCTGGAGCACTCTGGGCTTGAGAGACTGAGAGACATTCTATGATTTATGACTGCACCCCATAGAAGTGACCCACACTGGGGCAGCTGGTGAAGAGCTGAAGCCCCGTGGGAAAGGACTCACGTTGAAGAAGTTGATGGAGAACTGTCTCCCATGGGTGGGACCCCATGGTGCAGTAGGGGAAGGGTGTGAGGAATGCCACATACCTCCCTTCCCCCCCAGCTAAGAAGGAAAACAACTCATGAGGAACTGACCAAAACCCCCATTCTCCCATTCCCCGCCCCTCCCCGTGCCACAAAATCCTATTTTGCAAAGTGGCTCACTTTTATATTCCATCAGTATATTTTTGTTTACTGGGCTTATTTTGGACAGGAAGATATTAACTAAAATGAAGCAAACCAAATGTACAGGGTTTGTTTTAAAATCTTGCATTCTGATATGTCATTTTATATTACCTTAAGTAAAAGTGTAGGAAAAATCCTGAAGTGATTTCTCTGGCACATAAGCTTCATAAACAGCAGTAAAACCAGATATTTTTTTAAAAAGCAAATCTTCCTTCCTTGCTATGGTTGTAAACCACAGAGACAGTCATCTGGATGTTTAAGGGTGGGGGGGAGTATCTTCAGTTCCTCATGTTTCACCTTTTCATTGCTCACTGATCATTTAAAAGAGAGGCTTGTTTCAGACAGCTTTAATTAAACTATGCTGTGAAACTGTATATAGATCAATGGAAATGATCCATAACAAGAGGCTAATAATGTATTTAACAGTGTTCAGTCCATTTCAATCACCTTCTACCATTTCTCTGGCTTTACATTCATGCAGCAAAGCCTTGAATGTGTATATGTATTTTTTAATCCATCTCATTAGTGACCATATGCTTTGGCTTCAAGGGAGACAAGAACTGTCTGCAATCTGCCAGGGATTTAGGGACATCAATAATTTGTGAATAGTCATGTTGGTACTGGTCGAAGGGTTAAGTGTTCTGCACACCAGGGGCATATCTTTTGGGACTGGAACTCTTAGTCAACTGTTAGGAACCTGATCCCCTGTGACGCATCTTTTCAGAGTACATGCTGCATGTCAGATCTCTGCTGCTGAAGCAATGGAGCTTTATTAGCTCAGGGATTTAAAAACCTGCTCTAAGCAATGTAACAATATCTTTTGGTTAAAAAGTGAAGGAAAGATAGTAGTTGTAATATGAAAGTGATTTTTTATGTACTGGGCTAAATGTGATCCTCCTTTTTGTGACCATTTTCCTTTTAAATATGAGCTATTAGATTACTCCTCCCCCTGCAAATATCCAGTGAAGCAAGAGTATGGCAGAAATAATGGGGAGATGACTTTGGAAACATAAGTGGATTCTGTGGCCTCTCCTCATACTAAGTCCCGCTGAAGCCAGTGGCCGCACAGATGTAAAAATCATCTTCTTAATCATTTGGGACACATTTCAGTGTCTCCCAGGACATTGTTTTATCTACGTAGTGGGAAAAGCACCTTTCAAAACAACAGCTTACGGTGTTGGCTTGTGCCATGTTATACGGGAGGGCTGCTAAGTAAGTCAGCGTGTGAGATCATCAAACTATTGATTTCAGTATCCTGTCCTTACAGAGGAATGGCAGAAATAGATTGCAATGCCAGAATTTTTGATGAGGGAAAAACTTCGAATTATTTTTGTTCATTCTAAGTTTTTGTTATGTCCCCATCCCTCGGCTGTACTTAGGTCAACAGAAAATTGCTTAGCAGTGCAAAAAGAAACTCCTTGTGGAACCTGTGCCCTGAACTTCTCACCAGTTGGGAGTAAGGGGGATCTGTCTTACAGGATGAAGCTTGCCTTTCAGCAAATCTCATGTCGTAATAATAAAGCATTTGGACTGCCATAGGAAATGAAAACATGCTCAATACACGCCACTTCTTTGCTTGCTAGTCAGCTGGTTTTGTTTGTGCTTTAATAAATGTCCTGTATTGGGGCAGATTAAATAACCTTAAGACAGATACCCATCATATATAGCTCCTGTTAAAGCTCCAGTAACCACACTCAGTGTAAACTTCTGTCCTTTACTTGTTTTCACTTTTAAGAACAACCTTCAGAATTATGGCACGCAAACAAGCAAACATTTCCATAAGTGATATAAAGGAAGGAAGGTAATTTTTCTAAATCTTTAAGTGTCTTTGAACAGTGTTACATACTCCAGAAAACACTCAGTTCTTCACTGAAGCTCTTATTTATCTAAAAGCATAATTTGCCAGAGTGAAAAAGGTAATTGTCTCTTTATTACTGTCACCTCGTTAAAAATATGCAATTAGTATTGGAGGATTTAGAGTATCTTATTTATAGCAGAAAAAATATATAGCTGTCGATTTTTGCATTGTCAGCTATAATTACATAGTCTGACACAGATTTACTGCTTTAGAAGACCCAGTCTCCTCTTTTCAGGGGAAATTTGTACAAGCAGGCTTTTACCCACAATCTTTAAATGTATAAAGATGCACATCTGAGGTAGAATGGTTTTGTATCAAAGTATGTCCCAAATTTGCATCCACCTTTCAATTACACATGTAGGCCTTGCTGCATCATTTTGCACTTGCATTAGAGGTGGCTCTTTCTGGCTGGCAACCAAGTCCACTAGGACATGTTCAAATGGTGTAAACATTTTGGCCACCTCATAAAAACAGCATGGCTATAAAGTTTTCAGAAACTGACATTTAGAACCAAGATGCTCCTTGGTGCTTCGTTATCAGGTCACTGCTGAATATTTGTGATACAAAGAGCGAGTCTATTTCTACACACAACATGAAGAAGTCCTGTGACCTTTGAGGTGGCTGCTGTTCTTTGGCTCATCCTTGTCTGTTTTCACCTCTTAATGTCAATGATGATAACGAAAAAGAAGTCAGGACAATTTCAGAAGACCAGTACCATCTTTGCAATATTTCATAGATAGCATTGCCATTATTATATTAATTAATGCTACTGCTGCCAGGTAAAAAGGGAGAAGAATTTTGGCTTCAGTGAATACAATAGCAAAATTCCTGTTTTATGCTAGATGAGGTAACACTTTCACTGAACTGTCTATTCACAGTTTCACAGACAGTGATGCCAAAAAAAAAAAAAAAAAGAGCTTTGACAGTCTTCAAGTTCTGCCCTCTTTACACCCTCTCTAGCCAAGACTGCTTAGTGTTCTAAAGAACTGCCATAATCACAGAAGCTGCAGGCAGAAATAGCTTATTGAAACCAAGAGCTATGCAGGCCATACCTTACCATTAGGAAACTGTCTTTTGTAGGGTTTTTGGTAGTTGTCTTTAAGGGTTCTGTGTGGCTGGATGTCTAACGTCCACTGAGGCGGCAACACGATGAGAAATGTCTTATGAGGAGTTATAATTCTTAGAAGTTTTGAATCTCAGCATAACTCTAGACAGGCAGTGATACATGTTTCCAACCCTGGACTTCCTCCATTATATCATCAACATGGCATGCTTCCATTGATTTCAAATGGAAATTGTGTTCATAATGTTTTTTAAAAAGGCCCACTTTAACTTCTAGTAGACTGATGCACCACAGTGGGATGTGAGAGCAGAATTTAATTTACAGACAACTAAATGCTGATCATCCAAGCATAAAAAATTACAAAGAATAGGATTTCAACTGGCCTTTAGTTATTTTTACTACCTGCACTTAGTTTCAGCTTGCTGTATCTGCAATCAACAGACCACTCAAGGTTGAGAAACATGCTTTTATCTGTTTTGCTGAATTACGGCCATAGGCAACGTGTAAAGTTAATCTCAAATTAGTCAAGGAGGAGGTGGGAGATGATGATTCTTCCTTCTATATAAAGTGAAAGCTCAAGAGTTGGATTTAACTTCCTTTTGTTAACTGCTACTCCACAGTAATTTTCAAAATATTCTTTAGAAATCACTTTCAAGAGACAGGACACCACAGAAAATGAGAAGAAAAAAAAAAAAAAAGACAAAGAGTGTTCATTAACTGTTTTGTTTCTCTTTTAGGACTGCAAGATTACCTTGAAAAGTATTTGGGCAAGATGACTCCAGCTGTGATTATGGTACCTGTGGTGGATTTACCTGGAAAGGAAGTTATTCATGTAACATGTTGGCTAAACTAGCAGTTTAAAAGAGATGAATGGATATCAAAACAAGTTCCATCCAGGAAACAACGAAGAAAAGAAATGATCATAACTCTGTTGGATACTTCCATTAAGCAATATTGTTTGATTTGAGCAAAGTCATATTTAGCTTGTTAATGATGCCTCATGATATGTGACAGAGTCAGCTTTGTGGGAACAATAAAGGTTTCTTTTCAAAATATTGTGCTTTTATTCTCATTTATTTTTAGATATGTTCTGGTAACGGCAGGTGGCTCTTGGGAGATGTCAGTTACTCTGATCACATCAGTTGTTTTGTTTGATATATTTAGGCCTGGTTACAATATAAATTCAGATTATAACTTCAGATCTTTTGGAAGGAGGTGAAATCGGAACATTAGCTCCAATACTGTTTTCAAGACTTGATTCCTTGCAATCCTATCTTGAAGTTACTGACTTCAGGCCAACTCATTAAGACCTTATTTGTGGCCAGATTTAACCATTTTCTTGTACTGGAGAGGACATATTTAGAGGGGTATTCACGATGCACATTTTACCAGTGTAAATAATGGAGATGGTGGCCAGATTTGCCATCCTGCTTTCTGAGGCAAGAGAGGGTATCCTCATGCTTTACATCTGCTAGGAAACTCTTATACAGCAGTGTTCCCAAGGGCTTCAGTCTTGTCCAGAAAATCAACAGGAGTTTTACCTCTGCTTTCATTAAAACAAGCTCAGACACATAGGTGAAGCTTCTATTGATTTCATTGCAACTGATATTCTGCTCATAACATGATATAAAATCACGTATAGGAGAGAAAGCCTTTTGGACTACACTTCAGGTGGCAAAGCACCGTAGAGAAATCTTACTTTCGGCCAGAGTTAAACCTTAAAGAAAGAGTATCAACGTCTGTGTTCTGTATCTTTCAGTGTGTGAGCACTGGAGCTACGTGACCAGTTACCCTTACACCAGCATACATCTGAGATACGCCCACAGACGTCAACCGGGTTGCAGTAAGTTTACATCAGAGTGACTAAGAGGTGTATTTAGCACCCCAGCTTCATTTTCTTACCCACTTCCAGATGTCAGCAGCTAACTGGAAAGCCAGTGACTATAGAGGGTCTTCCTCTGTGAGATGCTTTGCATGTCCAGCATACTAGGCTCATCATTACTTGAAAATAGAAACTGTTAAATGCTATTGTGCATTACCATTACATCAAGTAATACAGCAAGGCTGCCATCCTTTTTAGAATTACTGCTTTCACAGTTATTCGGGTATTTTTAGAAAGGGAAAGGCTAAGAGCTTTTTATATACCATGTATAAACACATGGATGTATTAAATTAAATTTCTTAAGAAGAAAGGGAAGAATCTTTTAACAGTACATTAGTTCATTAGCATTCAATATAATTTTTAGGTTAGACTTAGACATATTTGATCCTTATTCTTTCCCAAGACCAGTAGAGAACTTGTTAATACGTGGATGCACCCGGTTAATTTCAATTCTACTCTTTTAGAAGGCTAATTACCTTTCTTAATTCTTCCCTGGAAGTATCAGTATTTTACTTCTCTCCATGTGGAGTGCCCACAGACCAGAGACACAACCTGGACTGAAACAGGAGGAGACAGAACTTTCAGAGAGATAAGGATGAAGCTTAATTGTTCATAGATGGAAGCCAAATGATCTTGGCTTTTGTACTGTACTGCATATTTTAAAGGGGCAGGTTATTTGCTCTTAAAGAAACTGGCTTTTCCCACAAGTTTTCCTGCAACATTCATACCTTGAATGATCTTTCTTCTCCCCAGTAGAGGTGCATTGAAAAATGGTAACAGAATGCATTGGTCTGAAAAGCAGTGTCCTTTCTTTTTCTCTCAACAGAAAGCAAACTTTTTCCTTTTCTTTTCTTCTTTTTTTTTTGAGACAGCTAAAATTTCAATGGGCTTACTTTGTGAATAGCTAAAAATGAAGAGTTTGCTGACTTTTTCTCCTTGAGAGGCTTCATACAGCTTCTAAGTGGTGTGAGTAACTGAAACTGCAAGCTGGGTCTGCAGTGTTTGAAGTATGAACAAGGCAATTTGTTAAACATTGATATGCATCGTAGGTGAATAAAGTGCTGCTCCATACCGAGACCTTAGACTTTTATAATAGAAATAACTTAACACCATTTTATCTGCCTTATGCTGCTGTACTTTCATCATAATTACTGGATCCTGCTGTGAATAAGTTGTTTCCCCGAGCTCTTTTTCACTTTCTTTGTAACAAAAGGGCTTGCTGAACACAGGAGTTGGGTAGACGGGTGCATGCATGCATACACACAGACATTTTAGTTAAAAGAGGCAAAGACAACTAATACTCAGAATCTATAGGTCTTTGCTGGTTTGTTGTTTCAATTTCATTGGGCTTTTTTCACAGCTAGCTTTGCTGAGAGTTTACCCCAGCAGGTTTTAATCTTGAGACTACAAATTCATATACTGAGGTAAGACACTGGTTTTGAGGACTTTATGTACATGCACCCGAATTCTTCTGTCTCTCCAATTTCTACTAAGCCTGCAGCAAAATGTTTTGTGTGCATATTATAACACAGAAAGTTGGCTGATCAACGTTCCAGCACTCAGAACACAGAAGGACTATGTAATAGGTGGGAAAATGTATTTAAAAATGTAACCCAAGGTTTTAATTTTTCTTCTCTCTGCTGTAACAAGTGTTAGAATATGGCTTTCACATCTTTTTTTTTTTTCCCAAAAAGAAATCTATGCCTTGTTATAAATCTCTATGTCAGAGGAATTTTGTCTCCTGCCTCTTTTAAAAGATCTCTGTATATCATTGGCTTTAATTGCTTGAAAGCATGCTGAAGTGAACTGACCAAATGGGACTGCAAGAGCAAAACTGATTTAATAACTTTGTGTTTTACTCATTTCAAAACCCAGTGATGGCTACAGTACCAGCGAGCCTTTACAATGCACATGGCTGAGCTGCTATAAAGGCACCAGAGCTGATCTTCCTAAATAGATTTTAAAATGACATTGAGATATTTTAAGCAGAGCTTATTTAATTTTTTCCCTGTGAGTTTTATAGTTAGGCAATTCAGGAGCTGATTTGTTACACCAGATAGCAGTGGTGCATCTTTCCTCTTAGCCTTCAGAAGTCTGACGGGCATTTGAAGCAGGATGTCTCCTGAGTATTAAAGAGGTGATCTGAAGCAGCTCTTCTCCTTCAAGGACATCCTGTTCCATCCATTATCTTCTGTCTACTTGCAGGAGTCTAGTCTATCAAAATACAGTGATGGAATAAAACTTTTATTTCAAATAAATGAATGCTTTGATTTAATAAAAGGTTTGTACTGCATGGTATAATAGTTCTCCAAATGAATACCGAAATCCTAAAATACAGAAACCTTTCATGTGTCCAAGTTAAATCTTTGTTACTTCTTTCAGGATGGGTTTGCTGAAGCTAACCTAGTTTATTCTGTCTGTTAAAGTAAAACTGTCCTGTGCTTTCTGAGTCTTTAGTGGCACTTGTTTAAGTAACCCGCTTTTCGTATTATAAATGTCTGGCTTTGGAAATACATATTAAGAATACTTGACAATTTACTAATTTATGATCTTTTTAGTTGTATTTTAATATTTTTGGCAAGCCAGCCTGTGTTGATGTATTAGCCAAGCATTCAAAATACAGACTTGAGAACTTGAAAGCGTCTTTTTTTTTCAACTTTCATCTGAACACTGAATATTTTTGACATATTTTAAATTTTAATTTAAAAAAACAGACTGGGTACCTGTGAACTGAACCCGTATGTTACATGAAAGTGCCCTTTTACTGATGACTCACTGCTCACAATTTCTTGGCTTTGACTTCTTTCTGTTGGATTAATTCATGGCTAGGTTTTGCCTGTGGTTTCCTGCTTCCCTCATATTTTAGAGCACTGTCTGCTTTTCCTTTATATTCTCAAATAGGTTGTTCTAAGGATCTTCTCACAGGATATGTCACTGGCAGCACTCTCCTTGTCATTGCCTTGTCTCTCCATTTCATTTGCAATGTTTGAAAACCATTTCTTGGATGTGTCTGCTCATCCTTCATTTCCTATTATATTGCTATTTTGTGATTGTATCATTTAATCCTAAATCATTTTGGAATACTGTTTGCATAATTTAATCCATTTGACAAGACTTATTATCTGTGGCAAAAACAAAATGTTTTCAAAATAGGTCAGATTTCACTTTTGTCCCTACCAGCTTTCAGAAATTCCCACTCTAAATTATGCAGATTTCGAGTTCAGCATAAAATTGTGTTTCAGAACACATAGAAAAGCTGAATAAAAGACTCTGAACAGATAGATAGCTGCCCTCCATCTAATAACCTGTTAGGGAACTCCAGAGTCAGGAGACATAGGTTAGGAACACCGGACCCCTTTCCTGGATAAATTTAAACACATCCTTAGATCCATTAGTTTTCTCGTACCTCTGTTTCCAAATTTGTATCTTTGAATTAATGTTTTCTCACCCTTGTAAAGGTGTTGGCAAAGAGATGCTGTGTTGTAGTCATACAACCTGCAGTAACAAAAAGTTTAGACTGAGTGAGCAGCACACAAGAGTGTGAAAGTAATGTTGTAGTGGGAACCATAATGAATGTGATCACAGATACCGATTTGCATGAGCACAATCTGGAGAGCTTTTCTCCCAGCACACTGCCTGCAGCAGTCTCAGATCACAGGAGAAGTCTATAATGCATCTACTAACATTAATGATACATTTTACAGCCGGATTCACCCCTCACAATCCCAAAGTGCTTTACAAGTCCAGATTGCATAAAATTTGCTCAGGCCATCACTGGGACAGCCACACACACAGACTGGAAGCCTCCTCTGCACAGCGTGAATGCAGACAGGCCTTTGCGGCTATGCTACTGGAAGAGGAGATCCTCCACTCTGCACAGTCCCCCGAGTAGGGTTATTTGCTTTGGCAGAAGCATTTATCACAGAGTCTTCAGCCTCAAAGCCGTATCTCCAGGCAACTGGCACTATTACTTTCTGTTACTCACGAGAAGACTCATTCCACTTTAGATTTTGCCATGAGAGAAGGGAAAATCCTTCTTGTGGGCTCTCTCAGGTTGCAGTCTATATTCAAGAGGCGTAACATCCTTTGTACAGCGTATTATTGCCATACCCCCACTTTACAAGAAAGACATTGTTTCTCTGCGACAGAAGTTGTGATGTGGCATTAGAGGTGCGAGCTCGACCAAGCATCACTTCACCTTCTCCGATTCTCCTGGTTTTCTTTGGTAGCTGCCTTGACAGTAGTTTATTTTGTTGCTTATAGACGAACAGGGGCCCAGAAGGAAGAAATGCATTTCTCAGATGTAAGAGTTATCTTGTTGCAATGAAGTTCAGTCCTACTCCCACACAGAGCCAACCGTTCTACAGCAAGACCCAGATACATGTAAATGTAGAGCCTTTTGTAACTGAACCAAATTTCCACAGCTCCGGAGCTGGATCTGTTAAGGTTCAAAGCAGGAGGTGTTAAATGATATGAAATAATAGAAAGGAAACGCGGGCAAGAAGTCGGTGCCAAAGGAATGGTGTCATTAGGAACCGGTGGGGAAGCCAAGCTGAAAAGGCAAACAACAGGTTGAGGGACCCAAGGGGTTTATTTATTTATAGGATGTCTTTTTGAAGAAGGGGACCCTGGACTGCTTTCTCACTATTACTAGCTGTAGCTATAATGTATGATGAACAAAGAGGAATAAATAAGGTTTCCAGGAAAGAGATCCAGAACTGAACTTTCAAACGCATCTCTCACGATTTCAACAAAGTATAAAATGGCAAATCCTCTGAGTATTCTAGCAGCGTGCTTTGGTCTGGTGTCTGAAGGTGAGGATAAAATGAGAGTACTATGCAAGAGGAGCCACCAGCTGTGTGCTATCCTGCTGTTAGGGACATTTCTCCTGGGCACTGCCACAAGGAACCGGACTAACAGGTCCTGACTGCGGAGCTATAGCCCATGACTGCATTTCTCATTTGTACTTCTCCTTCACCACGGCACTACAGTATACCAAGATGTTGATTCAGGACCTGCCTTTCATTGTTATGGATCTTGTTTAAAACTAAGTATTTAAATACTAAAAGCAAGAATATCTCCTATTGCTGCTCAGATTAGGCAAGCCAAATGTGATTCTCTTTATGCTACAGTCCCTGGTGCACACAAAAAGCTTTCTCAGGTTGAGATCCTGCCACTCATGTAATTATTTTAGAGAAAGACAGCTCCACTACTTCAACTCCAGTACTTCACAAGAAGAATTGAAACATTAGGAAAAGTTTTTTCTTTGATGTAGAATATGCTGCCACTTTTTTGTTATTAAAATAGGAGCTAACTTTAAATAAATAAAATTTTGCCTGGAGGCTTCTGAAAACTAATGTTGTGTTTTGACAGTGTCATTTTTCTGATTCCTGAAAGTATTATGTGAGTTAGCTCAGGACTTCATCATGATTTTTCTTCTGTGCTACATACAGTGAATTATTTTTTCAGCTCTGGATTTTATTTGATTTCTCTCTCACACATACTCATACACAGAGTCACATCACGGTGCAACTCTCCTATTTGACAGGTGCTCCCCAAAGCTGGTTTTTTTCCCCCTTTTAAAGGACGGGTCAATCAACCCCCTGTAGAGGAACTGAAAGAAAGGGTGTAGTGAAGTGGAGGCTGCTACCACTATTTTTATTGGGAATAAAACGGATGAAAAGCAGTCATCTTTGAAAGTCTTTGAAAAAGAAAATAAGCTAAGAAATGAAGAAAGGACTCACAAAAACCCTGTGAGAGGACAGAACTTTGTCTAAAAATCCCCACAGTACCTTCAACGTGCAATTTGTACATAATGCCTTTTTAATTGGGTTTGTAGGTGTTATACATCCTCTGTATCTGTGCTTTGCTATAAGGGATATTATTGTAAGGATGATACAGGGCTTTAAGAAGAAGATAGCCTTCAAATAACAGCTGATTTGAGACTCCAGTCTTTGATGGTAATTTATGGTCCTCTTTCAAAAAAGTAAAAATTCGTTTAGGTGTATGCTCAACTAGAAAACTCAAATAATGTGTGCTTAGTGAGAGAAAAAAGATTGCTAACAGCACAATGTGTCTTACAGCATAAAGTGCAACCCTAAAATTGCGCATTGCTGAGCGTTCTTAATGTGCTGTGAGCAATTTCATACACTGTATTTCAAACACTGAGTGCACACTGTAATATGTACATATATCAGGGGTGGCAAAACTTTTTGATATGTGTCACAAAGTGATTCCAAGAGATAAAAAACAGCTGGCCAAAGGCCTTCAATTCCACTTTACAACTATCAAGGTTTTAAATTTGGATTTATTTCCCATTTGAATGAAAATCAAAGACTTTAAATGGGGCTTGCTTTGGTCATGGTCATATATTTTTCCTCTTAAAGGAATCAGATCAAAGTGTTTATTTTCTTATTGAAAAGGTCAGACTTTTCTACTGAGATTCTTTTTTTTCTGAAATCACCAGAAAGTGTTGGACCATGGAAACCTTTCTGTTGCAGAACTTGTTGCAAGTTACATCTCTTAAAATGTTTGGCTAGAATGCCAAATTCAATCTTAAAGATTTTTTTCTGTGATACTTTGAGACACCTTATTTCAAATTTAAAAAGAACCTTCTCTCTCTCTCATGTGAATAACATTCAGAGATATGAGCACAGTCCTCAGAGACGAGAACTATTAAATTCTGATGCTGGCAGTGAACTTTGCAACGGTTGTAAGTTATGTATTTATGACCTCTTCCCTCCTGTAAAATGAGTACCATAGTAATGGGGTTAGATTAGATTGTTGTAAAGATTCTCTTGTAGGCAGTGATAGGGCTACAGTGAGGTAGCCTGTAATTGTTACATGTCATCAGAAAGGAGAACATGCCTGATGCTTTTTCACCCTTTGCTAATGAGGTAGGCAATTTTGAGTCCTGAGTCAGCTGTGAATTACAGAGACTTTGTAAAATACAACACTTGAGAATTTTTCACTTGCTTTCCAGTCTCCCTAGCAGACTTTGGAACAGTAATGGGGATTCTATCACAGGCACAGATTGGCCCAGGAGCCTGTGTCTCTCATACAGCTTGCAGGGTAGCAGTCCAGACCATGTCTGGATTCATCTGTCTCTGCACCAGACAGCAGTACGTAGCATAGGCATACTTCCACTTTGGGGGCTACTCTTCTGTGGTTTTCTCTGTATCCTCAAAACCAGAAAACAATGGGTTTAGTATTATTGAGAATTTAAAAAAAATATTTCTCTACAAAAGCTGGGGGTTTAAGAACTGCAAATAGGACAGGAGGATTGAGAAAACTGCCTTTTGTGTCATCAGATGTTGTATGCCTTTGGTCTTTGGCCAACTCTTCCTTTGCTACCACTGTTTCTCCTTTCCCCTCTTTCTATCTATCTTTCCCCCTCTTTGTATTTCTGTTCCTCCTTTTTCATTTCTTCTCACCCTTCTCTCCCTGATACTGACTTACAATGTCTAGTGTGTGTTCCACAAAAGGAAAGCCCTACATGAGCTCTTTGTTTGCAGTCACAACTGAGGACCTCACAAATGCAAGTTAAGACAAGGACCGTAAGAGCTAGTGAGACGGCACACAGAACAAAAAAGCCAAGCATTGCAGCTAGCCCCCTTCGCATCAAGTGTATCTAGAAATACAAACTATGAAAGTTTCATAGATCCAAGGTGTGGTGAGCAAGCCTGCCATGCTTTTACTTAGGTGCTAAATGCATTTTGAGAATGCAATTCAGTAACGAAATATCATGTTGCCTTTACGAAGCTCAAACACTCCATGTGCATTTTTCAAAAGTACCAAAGTGATTGGGAATGTAATTCACATTTTGACTGACCAGAATTTTATGCTCCCAAGTCACGTAAGCACCTCTGACAGAATGTTTCTTGGGAAGGTAATGTTTTATGGTCTGGTAGCTTGACCCAAGACTTCCAAAGTTTACCGGAACAGACCTTATAAATAAACTGTAAAGTCAGTCTACTGCAAAAGGTGTTAGAAAAATCCTCATTACTCCTTGTCACCTTTACTCATGAGATGTAGGGTTTTAAAGGAGCTGCACAGAGAGTGCCACCCTGCTTGGGCTGCATGTTGAAGAGCAAAGCTTGTCAAAAAAATCTGAGCCTTTGCATAGTTGCTCAGAGAGGAGCTGATTTAATCAGTAGTCAAACACTGGAACAAGCTTCCTAGGGAGATGCTCAGTGCCCCAAGCCTGTCAGTTGTTAAAAGGCAACTTAGCAGTTGCCTTCAACTTTTGGTCATCCCTGAAACTGGTCAGGCTGCTGGACTTGATTGGTGTAGGTCCTTCCAAGCAAAAAAGGCCTATTCTATGCTATGCTATGCTATGCTATTCTCCATTCCATTCCAGGCCCTTGTTCAGCATCCTGCGCAGTCAGTACCCTGCACCTGTTGTTCAACGCGAGGCCCTGGCAAGCGTTACAGGTTAAGCACATAAGAAGGTACAAATCCTGCTGAACGCCTTTTAAACTGTTCCCGAGCAGAGGTGTCGCTGACGTCGGGTGCTGGTGCTGACCCTATTTTTTTAATCTTTTCTTGTTTTCGTTTTCCCCCTAACGCCCC